>JAPKLY010000056.1:1440694-1545376 GCA_026898435.1 Prunella vulgaris | reverse complement strand
AGGGTTGTGGCTCGGTCGTCCTTGAGCCGGCGCTCGGTCGCTGTGTAACTTGTGACGTTCGATTTCGACTTCTGCATATTCGATCCCACGACTCATCTAGGCCTCCTAGGGTCTTGAATTGAGTATTAGAAACATCCCTATGAGCTCGAATTCCATCATCTCATATCCAATAGTCGGGAATTGCTCATTTTTGCTCATTTTTACCTACAAAGCACATTTTCTTGCCACCAAAGGGTTAATAGCACAAAGTATACCAAATTAGGGTCAAATATGAATATAAGCACATCAAAACCATATAAAAATGGATGCAAAAAGATGTAATTATGATCCTAATCAGTAGGTCTCGATGCGTGTCCCAAGTGTGGGCGAAAGCGATATATGAAAAACCAATCTCCTGCGAAGGTGATGTGGTATTTCCTAATAATACCTAGATTTAGGAGAATGTACAGTAGCACGGTGGATGCTAGACATTTGACTTGGCATCATGATGATAGAATAAAGGATGGATTGCTAAGACATCCTGCTGATTCACCACAGTGGAAGGCATTCGATGTGAGGTATCCAGAATTCGACAACGAGCGACGACACTTGCGTCTTGCACTCTCCACAGACGGAATGAATCCCTTTGGTATTCAAAGTACCAACCACAGTATATGGCCAGTGATTTTAATGGTTTATAATCTTTCACCATCTTTGTGCATGAAGCGTACTTATGTGATGTTATCTGTGTTGATATCAGGACCCAAACAACCTGGTAATGACATAGATGTATATCTAACTCCTTTGATAGAAGACTTGAAGCTGATGTGGGATGAGGGTGTCGATGTGTATGATGCTTGTAGAAATGAGAGTTTCAAGTTGAAGGCCATGTTGTTTGGAACAATCAATGACTTTCCCGCTTATGGGAATCTATCTGGATATAGTGTGAAGGGAGGCGATGCATGTCCTTATTGTACCACCAACACTGATCACATTCGATTGAGTTATTGTAAGAAGTCTGTCTATATGGGACACAGGAGGTGGTTGGACATATCACATAAGTACAGAAGAATGACCGTTGAATTTAATGGCAAAGTTGAGGATCGTGAAGCACCACGTTTGTTGTCGGGTTCAGATGTGTTGAGTGAGATGAAGAAGGTCGACACACAGTACAGGAAACGATTTGCAAAGAGTGTCCCCACTAGTGGTTGGAAGAAAGAATCAATTTTCTTTCAACTGCCCTATTGGAAAGAGTTGTATGTTAGACACTTCATTGATCTTATGCACACTCAGAAGAACGTTTGTGCCAGCTTGCTCAATACTCTATTAGGTGATAAGAAGTCCAAGGATGGTTACAATGCAAGGATGGATATGCATGAAATGGGAATAAGACAAGAATTGGCACCTACCTCTTGCTGCACACACATTGTCCAAGAAAGAGAGAAAAGTGTTTCTTCAAACACCTAAGGATGTGAGAGTACCAGAGGGATATTCGTCCAACATACAGAGGCTTGTATCAGATGATGGCGGGAGACTGATGAATATGAAATCGCATGATTATCATGTGATAATGGAGAACTTCTTACCGATTGCCATTCGTTCTATCTTGCCTGAAAATGTGCGCATAACCATAACAAAGTTGTGTTGGTTCTTCAAGGCAATGAGTAGCAAAGTGATCCTAGACTTTTGAGTGGCTTTCAGAGACAGATTGTGGGGATACTTTGTGAGCTTGAAATGTATTTTTCTCCATCATTCTTTGATATAATGGTTCACTTAACCATTCATTTGGTTCATGAGACAAGAATGTGTGGTCCTGCCCGTATGCGATGGATGTATGGTGTTGAAAGATACATGAAAGTACTGAAATGATATGTGAAGAACATGTTTCGACCAGAGGGATGCATTGCAGAACGCTACTTAGTAGAAGAGGCAGTCGAGTACTGGTCCGAGTTTATACCGAATGTCGATGCAATTGGACTTTCAATTACTCGACACACCAACAGGATTGAAGGTGAAGGTGTTACCGGTGGTGAACCGGTAAGTGTTAGTATTGAGGAACTAACACGGATGCACATATACGTACTTCACAACACGGTTGACGTGCTTTCTTTTATTGATCTTCACATGCAAGTACTTTCTGAGACATTTCCCTTCAGAGATAGATCGTGGATCGAAGCTGAGCATAACCGGATATTTGTTAACTGGTTTAAGGATCATGTTACAAAGTGTCTGTCACGGGATAAGGAATCTGTGAAAGAAAGAGTTAAGTGGTTGTCCAGAATGCTTGATAGACATGTGTATTCATATAAGTGTTATCTTATTAATGGATATACATTTTATACCAGAGATCATGATGCCACGAGTACAATGCAGAATAGTGGGGTGTCTATTAAAGCAAATGCAGGGGATCAGTCGATTACTACTTATTTTGGACAGATTGTTAATATTTGGGTACTTGACTATATTGGCCACCGTGAACCCATTTTCGATTGTAGTTGGGTGAGGATTCCTAACGGGGTCCAAGTTGATAATTTTGGGTTCGTACGCGTTGATTTGAAAAATGTGGGATACAAGGATGACTCTTATATAATGGCATGTCAAGCTCTACAAGTTTTCTATGTCCCCGACCCAGTTAACAAGAAATGGTCGATTGTGGTTATGTCGAACAAGTTTAGTGATTGTTACCAGATCAGCAACCACGTCGATGAAGATGTTGACACAATTGATGATCCTTTTCAGAACTTCTCTATTTCTGGGCCCTCTTTCGATGATCCTGACTATCGCCCGTACAAGAGAGTGTTCAGAGACGGGGATGAATATGGCAACCCAGATCTTGTTAATATTCATGGACATGAACGAGAAAAGTTAACTACAAAATGAAAAAGAAAAACACGTGCTAAAAAGAAATGTAAGATTTTATAATTCATTTACTATATTGAATGTGACTTCTTTTGTTTAATTCAATGTTATAATTCATTTATTATATTGAATGTGATTTTTCTGATGTACAGGATCATGTCTTTGCCCGTGCCTGACGATGATTATGGAGATGACATGGGTGGAGATTACCATGTATATCTAGGTGATATCGGTGGAGATGATCAGTGCTCACCCGAGAGGGGTGCAGATGAGACTGCTGCTCCCACGAGTAGCAGTTCTGGAGAAAAGCGTGCGAGGGGTATAGTGACGATGAGCGTTTTGAAGAGACAGCGTGCGAAGGGAAAGACAGTGGAGGTATTTCATTACCATAAAATAGTTGAATTTATAATATATTTTATTGATCGTTTAACCTAATAATATTATGTCATTGTAGCTTTCATTCAATGAGTACGGACAACCGATTGGAAAGGAGAGTTCGAAGCTGTCACACTACCTTGGGCAAGCAGTTCGAAGATGTGTCCCGATTGTTCTGCAAGCTAATGATTGGCGTAGCCCAACGCTGAATCATATAAAGGTGTCTATTTGGGAAGAGCTACAGGTAAGTTTTATATTTATACTTATTGAACTTATGAAATATATAAAATTTTATATACTTATTGATTTATGAAATATATATTGTTTATATGTTTACAGGAAATATTTTCTGGTCTAGACCCCAGTAAGAAGCCACAAATACTGCAAAAAGCTGGGAATATGGCGAAGAATTTTCGGGCACAGTTGAGAAAATTAAGTAAAGACCCTGTGACTGATACCTACACCTCCAGTGGATTACCTTGGTAATCCTATGGTAGCCCCATTTTTGGAAGAATTCGTTCGATTATCGATGGCTGAAGATTTTAAGGTAAAAATAATCAATATCAGTTTATTTATTTATAATGCACGATATTAATGTATTTCTATAACAATTTAGGCAAGAAGTCGGAGAAATACAGAGTATGCCAGAGGAATGGAGGCGCGATATCGGGGATCTTCCAAAGGATATGCACGTATAAGAGAAGAATTGGTGAGTCAATTACTACTTAATCTTATTATTATTTATATTTAATATATCTAACACAAAAATATGTTTCGTCACTACTGCAGAAGGAAGAAAAGAGGAAAGCTGGGGAGACTGACCCTTTCATTAACCGATTCGATGTTTTTAAGACTAGCCGACAGACTCCAGATGGGACAATTCCAGATCCTCGTGCACAGCAAATTGTGGAAAATGGGGTAATTATATATTTCCCTCTTATTGTTTTTTTGAATTACAAACTATATTATATTATTTGACACAAATTATATACTTCAGGAGCGTCTATCTCAAAACATGATGCCCAACGACCTCTGTAAGATTGGTCCCGACGATCTACTTGCTCGGGCTTACGATCGTCAGGAGCATCCTGGCCGCATGCGCAACACAGGCTTTGGGATGACGAAAATATTATTGACGACGGCACCTCGGAGTGAAGTTTCTTTACTTGCACAACAGGTTGCTTCACTGGCTAGACAGGTAGAGATGTTATCTCAACTACATAATCAAGGGCCGTCGTCGAGTACTGGAGCAAGCCATCAGGATAGTTGTCCGATGATGTATTCTGCTGATGCGCCTTCTCCACCTTTAGACATCTCCCAGGTATTTTGTTGGTTGTTTGTTGTATATTATATTGTTGGTTGTGGAGTTTGAGAAAGTTGTTTGTTTGTTGTAGTTGATGTGGATGAATATGATTTGGTTGTTTGTTGTAGTTGATTAATTGGGAGTTTGATAAAATATAAACGAAACTCTGTCGAAATTTAAAAAAAATATTAATTAATGTATATTTTTATGGGAACAGACACCGGCCATGTGCTATTTATATTTGGAGAATCCTACACGGCTGGTGGCCACAGGGACGTTACTCAGTAGGTCTAGCGGAGTGATTCATGGTTGCCCTCTCACTCCTGGTTTTGAGAGGGTCACTGTTGAGTTGGCTGTTCGCAATGAGGAGGATTCCCCAGTGCCTCGACCAAATGATGAGGCGACCACTGTCGGGACGGAGATTGGCCACATTCTAGAATGGCCTAGTCACTTGGTCTCATTAACTAATAAGGTAAAATATATGTTATTAAATTTTCTCTCATTTTTGTTAAACTAACCAATTGCAAATTGATTGTAGAAAATTCAGTCTCCCAAAAAGACGAGGGAGCCGCGTGCTAAAATGCCTATTCAGAGACTGGGTTATCCTATGCAAGGAGACTTATATCATAGCGACGATCTAATGTCTAGGGTGCACACATTGGTATCGTCCCCCGCTTTTGTTCCTATTGTAGTTTCTTTTAGTTCTTATTTTCATACACTTGGTTGGGAAGACTTTATCCGTTCGAATCATGTCATGGAAGTACTCAACAATCAGTGGTTGAGCGCGACTACTATTGCTTTTTATCTCAAGTATGTGTTTATTGATTTTTCATATTTAATTCTTCTAGAGGTTTAATTTTCTTTATTTAAATAATAATATGAGTATTTTCATTAATTAAAGATATTTGGGGGAGGTATATCTATCAAGAGATTATGAGGCATCATTGAAGTATTCTTTCATCTCCCCCCAAGTGACTGCCTCCATTGGTAATGACAATGCCCACGATAAGGAGTTGTTTGTGCTACATATGGAAAAATATTCTATGAGAGACCATCTCATTTTTTGGCTTACATATGTGGGGTGAGTACATACAACAAACATGTCATCAACATATTTATTAATATAAACATGCAAATGAAATATACTTTTAATATTTTTATTAAAATGCAGGGCACATTGGCTGTTGGTCGCCGTCAATATGAGTTCACTAGAGGTATATTTTATGGATCCAACTCCAAATGGAGTGCATTCTAATCGACCTGAACTTGTGACATTTATGGACTGGTATGTGTTTATTAATTATTTTAATATCATTAAATCATTTTATTTTTAGAATTATATATGTATATGTAATTTATTTTTATTTTTTAATTATAATAATAACAGTGTGATGAGGATGTATCGGACTCGCCTTCCGCCCGAACCATCAAGAACTTTTAGTACTGTTATGTGGAAAAATATTAAGGTATATATACTTTAATTGAAAAAATCTATACTTATTCATGTATTAACTATAATTATTAATCAACAGGTGCCGAGACAGCAAGATAGCTTTAGCTGCGTTACTTTTGTATGTCATTATATTGAAGATATAATGATGACTTCTCAAACGACGGTTCCGAACGACGTAAGTAGCTAGTTGGAGCAATTTATTAATTTAAATATACATATTTAGATATATATATATATATATATATATATATTTCTAATTACATTTTTAATTTTCCAGTTTGTCTATCAACATCCGCTTCATTCGTACGGAAGGAACAGACTCAAGAAATTCAAATTAAATTGGACCGGGTATTTGTATAATAGATTTTTATGTTATCTAGTATGAATTTTGGTTCGACGATATGTAACTTTTATTTAATTTATGATGATACATTTAATTAGTTATAATTAGTTCATGTTTTATTAATTGGTTTATTTTAAGTATTTTATTTTTGTGAATTTTTATTATTGTATAAATTAATTAAATAGAATTTGTAATATAAAATATATAATATATAATATGTAGAATAATTATATATAATATAAAATATAAAATATAAAATATATAGAATATATATTGTATAAAATATATAATATAATGTTGGGACAATCTTGGTATTTTGATTAGATCCCAAAACCCCGGATGAATTTGCCTAAGTATAGTGTTCAGGATAAAATAGCTCAGGATAGTTAGGTCAGAGATTCAGTACAGAAGGACCATACTGAAGACTGAAGAATATTGGAGTCGACCCAATTTACTGAAGTCTGAAGTGTAAACCATTCTGAAGAAGTCAGTCAGTCTCGCTGAAGATTGTCTGTTCTGAAACTGAAGATCGAAGCCTGCTGATTCTTCCTGAAGTCAATCCTGAAGTACCATTGTCTGATGTTTCTACTGAATACACTAAGCATGTTCAGGACAGAACTCAGTCAGTGAAGAGTATGTACTACCTATCAGGCTGTGCTGAATGCACATAGGACCTGACTTAGGCCTTGGTTCAGTTTACCTGAATCCTGTAAGTCCGAAGCAAAAAGGTAACACATACTGAGCTGAATAACCTATCAGGCTGTGCTGAATGCACATAGGACCTGACTTAGGCTGTGGTTCAGAATACCTGAATCATGTCAGTCCAAAGCAGAAAGGTTATTTATACTATGGGACAAGAGACAAAAAGAATGTCAGTAAGACTCCATTAAGGCACACGCTTAGACTGAGTTATTACAAGAGACTCAGAGCATTGAATGTACGAGGAAGGATAAATGTCTGAAGGTCAACTAGCCGTTATAACGGAGAGCCAATGATCCTTCAACACGTAAGCACGGAGTCTGCGCAGCATTTAATGCGGCATTTAATGCGTCTCAAAAGGTTGCAGGTGATGTGACAACTTGCCAGAATAAGCATGGCGGGTAGGTCGAACAGTATTCCTAGCCTGCAATCTACCTAAAATAGGAAAGATTTGATTTGATCTCCTCCAACGGATCTATCTTGAATCTCGCCTATAAATATGGAGAACCTTGCACCCATTCAAGGTTAACGGGAAATTTCCAAGAGAACTCTCAAGAATCCAAGAATACAAAGCATATCATAAACAACACTCTGCAATTAAATTTCCCTAGTGTTGTAGTAGGATTCACTCTGTATTTGCTTAGATCGATAGCTCTAATATTTAGCACTGATCTGTATTGCTAGAGCTATCTTAGTTGGAAACCAGAATACCAAACCTCTCAAAGTGTGAGATAGGTTGGTTAGAAGGACTGGGACTTGTAAAACGCCCAGGGGTCAGTTCCTAAGAGAGGAAGTTGGCTATTCGTGTCCCTTGGCACGTAAAACCCAAGTACCTATCCTCAGGGGTTTGAGGATAGCTTCCTGTTAAATCAGGTCGTGGACGTAGGAGTTGGTTATCTCCGAACCACGTTAAAAAGTCCCCTGTGTGCTGATTTACTGTTTTGTTCAGGATCATAAATGTCATCATATTAAACTGAACATACTGCATTGGTCTTAACCTCAGGACTGAATCAATCATCCTGAACCCTAATACTGTGCACTCAGCCTTAATCACCTATTTACTAAGCAACTCAGAGAAAACGTTTTCAGAAACTAAAACGTGTAGAATCTAAGGGCTCACTTTCCGCACGTACTCTGACTCACTGAGATAGTTGTCCAACTGACTCGCTTCCGAGCAGTCAGTAGGTTTGTTATCTCTACTGAGTCTCCGAGCACTTTACTCTTACTCAGCTTATCTGACTCGTTACTGAACCGTCCCTGCTGCCCCTGCGGACATTCAGCATACTGAGTACTTCAGGAACTCCTGACTGAGTACGTTGGAGCATTTTTCTGAGTCTTTCAGAAAAATCTGACATCAGTGTATTCCCCCCCCCATACACTGATCTAACTCGTTTCGGGACCAACATATAATATATATATATATAATAAAATATATTAATTACAGAAAAAAAAAAGGCGCTGGATAGCGGTTTAAAACCGCTGTCTAAGAATTAAAAAAAAATCGCATATGAGCTTAGAAAGCGGTTCATAACCGCTTTCTAAGCTCGAATTTTATAGCGGTTTTCAACCGCTTTCTAAGTGGGACTTCACTTACACAGCTTTCACTTGGAGAGCTCATATAACCGCTTTCTAAGTGAATTTTTGTGAGCTTTCCAAGCCTTTTTTTGTAGTAGTGATATAAAAAGAGAATAGTGACTTGGTGAATAAGTTCCTGCTAAAATGACAAATTAATAAAATATTGTTTGGGCTATTTATATCACATTATGGCATGTCTAAATCCAACTCTATTATCACCATTATTTTTACTGCTTTATTTTTCAAAGTTGTAATCTATAAAAATATATTTATTGGTCTAATAGTGAGACTCTACTAAAAACAGCGAGATAATTGTATAATAATTTTTTACTTTATGCTAAACAATTTAATTTCTTTTAAAAAATTATTTTAAAATCTATTTTTAGCACACCATATATCAAATTATTTACCTTCTAAAACATTTAATTCAACACATATATTACACTTAAAAAATAAATTTTAAATCTTAAATATATATTTTATTATTTTAAAATTAATTATTTATTGACTTTAATTTTACGAATGAAATTTGAATACTTTTACTTAGATTATGTATGTTATGTCAAAATAAGATCATTATATGAATTTAACTTTATAATTAGAATTATATGATTAATTAAATATTTTAATACACTCATATATATTATAATTTTTTTCATATTTAAAAAATAATAATTATAAAAGAACTTTAATAAAATTAATAGGTGGATTAATAAAATAAATTCAATTTATATTTTCTTTGGTCAGTAAAATAATATTTTATTTAAAAGTATTGGATCAAACATATTTAATTCTATTAATGTTTATATTTAATTTGATTTAAATACTATTTATTATAATTTATTTCGTATATAATTTTACATTTAAGATTTATAATATTTAATTCGTACACAGTATCCTTAAAAATAAATATAAATGTTATATGTTAAAAAAATATAGATGGGTCAGACAACCAAGATCCGCTAAAACTCCCTGCCTAGGCGGACCAACTCATTTAGCAATGCTGCTTCTAACTACTAACAAAACTTGTCCCATCCTCATTATAAGTATAGCAAGTAGGTTTCGTCCATAGGTATTGGGCACAAAAAGTCAGCAATTATAACCACATTCTAAACATTGTCAGATTTTAATTAAATTTATTATAAATAATCGACTTTGAACACTACAAAAAATGCGCAAATTAGCGACCGCCTTAAAATCGGTCGCTAAATATGTAATTAGCGGCCGACGTTGACTCTAGGTGAAAAAAGAGAATGTTGCAACCGATTAGCGATCGCCGGCGGTCGCTAATATCAAAATAAATTAGCGACCGCCGTATGTCGGTCGCTAAACTTGTATTTTGACAAATTAGAGACCGATTTTGGCGGTCGCTATTCATTTTTATATTAGCGACCGGCATGAAATGGCATACTTCGTCGAGACCTACAATAATACCGGGATATATGGAGACTATTTGGTCAAGCAGTTCGTCCGCTCCCTCAGAGGCAATGCTCTTGACTGGTACACCGAGTTGGAGGCTAACTCCATCGCTAGCTGGAACCAGATGGAACGTGAATTCCTCAATTGCTTCTAAAACACGAGGAGAACAGTTAGCATGATCGAGCTAACAAACACACGACTACATCGATTGATGGAGGAACCTTTGCTTGAACTACAAGGATAGACTCTCTGAAACATCTACGATCGAGATGTGCATCCAGGGCATGCAATGGAACCCTCACTATATACTTCAAGGAATCCAACCAAAGACCTTTGAAGATCTAACTACAAGAGCTCACGACATGGAGTTAAGCATGACTGCAAGAGAAGTCAAATGACCAACATTTCAAAAGCATCATAACAAGCCTTATATCAAGCCTTCAAATAAAGAGTATATAACAGATCTACCTCACAACTGGGAGCAAAGGGGCTTGACTCTAAAAGAGAAGCGACAGAAGGAATATCCATTCTTAGACTCTTATGTCTCTGGGATATTCGATGACCTGATCGATACGGAGCTCATCGAGTTGCCTCGAATGAAACGGCCAGAAGAAACTAGATGAGCTTATCATCCAAAGTACTGCAAGTACCATCGGTTAGTTGGCCATCCAATTGAAGGTTTCTTCATTTTCAAGGAAAAGATCATGCACTTGGCTTAATAAGGAAAGATAATGCTTGAAGAGACCATCTGAAAATGCCCAAGTCAATGCTCCTCGATAATAGCCTAAACTATCTGGACTACTCCCTGATACGAGTATAAACTGTCTACAAATCTCCTTGACATGAGACTAAACTGTTTACAAGTTTATACTCCCAGATACGAGAATAAACTATCTACAATATCTCCTCGACAAAAGCATAAATTTTTTGGACTTCTCCTTGATATGAGTATAAACTGTCTAAAATTCTCATTGACACGGATTAAACTGTTTTCAAGTTGAAGACTCCCTGATATGAGTATAAACTATTAATGAAATCAAAATAAAATTTCTTTGATACAAGACTAAACTATTTACAAGTTGAAGACTCACAGATACGAGTATAAACTATCTTCAAATCATGCCTCTTTGACTTACGAGTTTAAACTGTATGTCACTCCAAGCCTGCATGAGTATAAATTGTTTATGGCACCCCCAAAACCAAATCAAATTGGGATTTCTTTTGAACTATGTTATGGCTTGATCTTCTTTATGGAGGTACGTAGGCAGCTTAGAAGTCTCTAAGTTCAGTTTTAATTCAATTATCTTGTTGAGTTTATATGCTTAATAAGATATTGAAACAATAAAGGTGACATGCAAAGTAAATGGCAACGGGCAATCATATTTGTTGATGAACCAGTAGCGTTGATACAATGAAGCAAGACAAAGTAAAATACAAGTGTGCCTATCAAGCTATACAAGTGGATCCTACAACAAGCTATGCAAAAGGATTGATGTCATCAAATTCCTTCAAAGTAGCTTCAAGCTTCAACTGGGACTTCTTCAAGCTTTCTTCTATGGCGCACTCCGAAATTAGGATCTTCTTGATGACAAGGATACTCTCCATAGCAGTTCAAGTCTTGTCTTTGGCACTCTGAAGAGATCGTTGATGCTGCTCCAGCTTCACATATAACTTCTTCTTCCTATCGAGTTGCTCCTCTCGCTGCCATCAACTGCCCGATGTCTGCCCAGTCGCCAAACCGTATGCACCCCTAGAACAACGCCCATATTCGCTATCACTTGTGAGCTCTTCACCACCACCATCTACTCTCGTGGCCACAAGTTCACATGTTTGCATGAAGCCATCATATCGTCTCTTTGTTGTAAAGCTGCATTATGCTCAGGAATGCCTCTTTATTGCAAAGTTGTCATATACTCAAACCTTTCGCGATTAAGCTTCACAAGTGCAAGTTCTTTGTCTCGATGTGCACATGGATGTGTCACACTGAAGTTCAAGCTAAATCCCACCTTGCAATTTGGAATCTCCAAGAAGTTGCATACTCTGTCTGAGCTACCCAGATTTGGATCAAGTCCTTCAAGCTCGTCTTCACTCAAAGCAACCATCGAATGGCCATCACATCACAGTCAAACTGCTTACATGTTACCGTTTGGACCTCGTGCTTCTCTTCGCTGTTGCCAGCAATGAAGGTTGAAGTGTGGAACTTTATTTCGAAGCTTCATAAGTTACTTCTCTGTTGAGTAGTTTACTACTGGTTGCTAGCCGTCTATTCCAGCACTTCATTGTCCGAATGACGTCGCGCCAAGATTAATGTTGTGAAGCAACTGCTCTGTCAATCCTTAATGTTGAAGAAGGCCTTGATCAACTTTAAGTTGCAGTCATAGGCATGGATGCACAAATCGGGCTAGGCGGCTTCGCCCCGACCCAATTTTTGCCGAAACGGTGGAAAAAAATAGTTTTCCGACTAGGCGCCGCCTAGGTGGGCCTAGTCGGTCCCGGCGGAAGTCGGCTTGCTAGAAAATTAGGGCTAAAAAAAAACTCTCACTCTCCCAGCGCCTCTCCTCTGGCCTCCGGCGCATCTCCTGGGCAGCGTCTGTCGACGCCTGGCGCATCTGGATTCTGGCGTGAAGCGTCCCGGCGTCGCACCGCTTCCATCGCCACCGTTGCGGCGTCGCGGTGGAGGAGGCAGCTGACAGGAAAGCCACCTACAAGAGTATAATAGATGGGGGGAGGCGGTTGAGGTGGAGGAGGCAGCGCCGCTGAAAATCCGTAGTAGAGGAAGAGAACAAGACTACAATGTGGATAATTGGGTTTCTGAAATTTTAGGTTTAGACTTTAGATATAGGTCTCATGGGCCATTAATGAAATTTGGGCCCAACTTTCTCATTTATTTATTAGTTCAGGTTTTTTTTGGCCCAACTTTCTCATTAATTAAAAAAAATAAAAAAGTAGGCGGCCGCCTAGGCGGCCTAGGCGCTAGGCGGGTCAAAAATGCCCGATTTCCGATTTCTGATTTCCGACTTCTACAACATTGGTCATAGGTGAATAGCGACGCAAAAACAACATCGTAGATTCTGATGTCTTGAAGAATCTTCCTGCAACAACATAAAACATCCTCGATCCACTCCTAGTAGCCTTCAAAGTAGTGGAATTCGCCAGCAAATGTTAGAGGACTGCTCTATCTACTCTTGCATATGACAATGCGTCTTTCAGGTGTTAGCAGAGGCTCCTCATGATTGACCGCCTTCAAGATTCACATCTTAGATGTCTTGGATATAGAAGTCTCTTGAGCCCAATCACCCATGCAAAACTCGTTGCCTGTTGCTTCCACCCGATCTTCATACTTGACAATCACCGGCTTCGTGATGTGAAGATAGGTCCCCTCGTCTACTGGTTGAGCTCGCAGTTGAGGACGATCAAATGGCGGTAGATGCTCACTGTTGAGGATGATCAAGTGGCGAACTCCAAATGATAACTTGACAGTGTTGAAGTGGACCATGTTAAGAGTCGAAGCAAAAAAGCTGCAAGACAAAAAGATGAGGTTAAAATTGACAAGTAAAATGGGGGCAAAATATAATAAATAATTTAATGGGTTAGAAGAAAATTAATTTTCTTTAAAGGCCTAAAATTATTTAAATAAACTTGATGGATTAAATTTATTTTAGCACATTTAAATTTATGAAGTTCAAGTGAAGGATTCCAAGTTCAAGTTCAAATTTAGAGTCCAAATACAAATGAAGAAGTCCAATTTATCTTAATTAAAGGGCCATTTTATGTTAAAGTTTAATTAAGATGGCCCAAAGCCCATTCAAATAACTCTAAGGGTGCGACTATTTATACCACATATTCCTCTAAACATACCCCAATTATTAAATATACTATATTTAAAATGAAAAACTAATTAAAATACTAAACATACTTTAGCGTCGTCATTTTATCTGTTGCAACCGAATAAAATTTTAAAAGAATTCACTAAACGCATGTCTTCTTCTCCACGCTCCTTCAGATTTCACCGGAGCCTTTTTTTCGACTGAACCACCATTTTCCCCATCCAAAATTCCATAATTTCCAACATTTCTGTATCGTCGTGGAAAATACAGTGGCTCATCCTCTTCCACGTCACCCTTTCTGTGGCGCTCTTCAACAATAGGCATATGCCCTTTTAATTATTTATTGTGTATAGTAGTATTTCATCAATAAATAATAAAGATATATAATTTAGATTAGTTTGACGTTACTAACAAAGCATAAAAAATGATATTGAATTGATCGTAGAACTGCAGAATAGTTTCGAAGATGATTGGATTCCATGAATATAGTAGTTAGGATGTGAGAGAGAAAAAAAATAGGTCAAAAAAATATTAATAAAAAATGAGATATGTTTAGTAATTTAAATTAATTTTTTATTTTAAATTAAATATATTTAGTAATTGAGGTATATTTAGAAAAATATGGAGTATGAATAGTCGCAACCTAACTCCAAATCATGTTCTGCATAGTGCATAAGAATTGGTCAAACTTCATCAAGTTCCTTCTAAATTTCAAGGATATCAATCAGCAGATGGACAACTAAATTTGTGCAACATCACTGCCAAAAAATTGCCCCCAAAATCGCGGCTGAAAATTGTGCCGTTTGTTGCCGTCTTGTTCTGTTTCGCACACACCGCCGGTTCCGCCTCCACGCTCCTTCACGCTCGCCTCTGTTCAGCCGGTGCCCTTCCCCGATTCAGGTGCATATCAGCCGTTGGGAAATCGAGCCATAATTCCAGAAAAAGCTCCACAAAATCGCCAGGAATGTGGACACAAAAACTCCACGACGTCGCTGATCTGCGCGAAATAGTCCTCGTCCATGCCGCCATTGCTACAAGCTGCCACCGGGTCCATCGCTTTCTGCCGCCGGGAATCACACACGAACAGATCTACCATCACGCGCATATCGCAATTATGCCCTGAAATTCCAGTCTCAGCCGGAAAATCGCGCATAAAGGACGCCACCAGATCCGCTTCTCACCGTCTGAGATGCTCCGCTTGAAGCCCGCCGCCGCTAGATCTGAAGTCGAAATCGCTGGAAGTTGTCACCCCCTGCCTCTGTTGATTACGCCTGAAACCGCCATTAAGTCATTACCAGTTGCCGGAAAATCTCGTACAAGAAACTGCTGTTTCTGCCTCCAGGTCGTCGCATTTTTTCCCAAAGCTCGGCCACAAATTGGAATTCCACCGCCACCAGGCCTCCGTCGACGCGCAGAAAGCTGTCCTCGCATTTTTACCTTGATTCAGATTATTGGAAACTGCCCTTTCCTTGCCGCCCTCCGTCGATCTCAAAATCCGGAGCCCGCTGCTATCCGAGTTTCGCCGCCGGTCGAAGCCACCCTGGCCACAAGTTGATTGAGTCACAAGCATCAGATTTAAACCCACGGCCAACACTTTCATAGTCAAGCAAAGCTTCAAAGCAAGAAACAAAAAGGCATAAAAAGAAAGAGTGGAAGAAAAACAAAAAAGAAAGAAAGAAGAAATTACCTTCGTCGGTTGCAAATTGGAAGGGTTGAACCTATATATTAAGGTTGTAGCACTGATCGTTGAGTGATCATATAGCACTGATTGTAGCACTAATTGAGTGATTGTAGCACTGATAGTTGATTTCACACCCCATGGAAAATGGAATCATTTTTTCTGCAATTTTAACTCTAAGTGTGGTGCGCTCAAATTCCCAAAAAAAATAAATTTGGGCTAAGATTGATGTCAATTGGACTCAAATTAAAAAAATGGGCTAACAAAATATGATAAGCTCAATTCGATTGCTCTCCAAGTAAAGTTTTCGGCCAAGTCCACCTATAGAAGAATTTTGGGCTAGTCCAAACTGATGCACTCCTCCAAAAATTTAAATTCAAGCGAGGAATTTAAATAAAAATTCACTCCAAATTAAGAAATGATTGTGAACAAAGCACGATGGGGCATTTGTAAACATATAAAAATTGCACCCAATTAAATAATGACACGTGCATAAATTAAATAAATATCAAAATATATTACTATTTTAATTTTGAAATTTATCAAATTAATTCTCGAATTAAATAGTTAAAATAATATTTATTGTACACGATACAAGTCGATATTAAATTACAAGTCTCTCGACACTCTTAAATGGCAATAAATGCTTGATTTGCCCTATTTATTCAAAATAATAAATGTTTCGTATAAATAAAGAAGATGGTGAAAATCAATCAAGCTAAATTTGGTCGATTCATAAATGCTGTCAATCAAATCAACATCAGCCAACCAGATTGCGCCAAGTGTCAGTGCGAATAAGGAAGGTCTTCACTGATGGAAGAATTTCTTAATTATGATGTTTGTGTCACTGATTAACCTCTGAATTCTCCCAAACAATAATCAAGATTGTGTTATGAGATGGATTTAATAGTGAGAGAAAGTAGAGAGAGGTATTTTTGTGAAATATGAACTTAAAGAGAGAAATGAAGATACAAGAGATATATTTATATGTTTGCATGTGGTGAGGTGACATGTTTTAAGTTTAGATAGCCTAATCAACTGACAAGTGTCCCTAACACATGTGGGGAGGTGGGGCGAGCTTCTCTGCCTTGTGTTATTCCGAGGTCCAATGCTTGTAGTAGGGAGTGATCTCTTGTTCCTAGCTCTGGGCGAGCTCCTAGCGAGCTACTCTGCGAGCTCATTCTCTCTGTTGTGTTGACTGGTCAATAGATGATGACGTGGTTTTGGCCACCTGGGGCGAGCTACTGGGCGTGCTATTAAGCCTTAAGCTTTTAATTATGTTTAACATTCACAAATAAGGTTGTTTTAGTTCGTCTATCAATATTTTCCCCTCAACTCGCATACATATGGTTTTTTAATATTTGGGCGAGCTATTTTTCTTCTTTGGGCGAGCTATTTTTCTTACTTGGGCGAGCTATTTTTCTTCCTTGGGCGAGCTATAGTGATGATGAACTAGTTTTCAGGTACTGCGAGCTTCGTGACGAGCTACTGTCTTGGCGGCGGTTTTGCAGGTGTGGCACGGAATTCGAGGCATGATCACGCCTTTTCATGCCTTAAAACACGCACCAATAATTACTCATCTTTCAAATTCTTTGCAACTTGGTCCCTGACCTTTCTAAAAATTCTTTAAAACCTCGTCTTCTTTCTATAACAGGAAGAGACATTCTTCATTAAACACTTTTACAATCTTTAGAATTTCCAGACGATCTTAAGAATTTTCGGTAAATGTTTCTTCAGCATTGTCAGATTTTCATCCGATTCCACAAGGTAGTAGCATCATTCTTCGTTTCCTTTCAATCCCTTCTTTGTTTTCTTTGTCTTTATCAATTTTTAAGAATTTTCTGGTCAAACCACCATTTTTTCCAGCCATTCCTTCCAATTTTCCGGTCACCAAAATCTCAAGTCTTTGCCTTTAAGAAACCGTTAGATAGACTCTTAACTTTGCCCATAAAATTATATCTTCCCGATCTTCATCTTCGAGTCGAACTATTTTGAACCGAAACTCAGATAAGAGACCTATGCTTGAGGACGAGACAATCACCCAACTGACCCCTGTGGTGATCGAATCTAGCTCTGAGGCGACCTCAGTAGCTAGCCATATGCCAGGCGAGCTAGTTGGCGAGCTCCGTGACGACTCGGAAAAGAGGGTGACCAATTATGGGGAAACTCTTGTGAGCTAGTCCGCGAACTAGAGGACGAGCTAGGTGAGGGTGATGAGGAGGAGGTCGCTGGATCTGGCGGCCTCTCGGGTGAGCTGGTCCGCGAACTCGAGGCGGACTCTGATGACGAGGAGATCACCACGGAGTACCTCCAATCGATCGACTTCCCGATGCCCCGGGTCCCTGAGCATAGTATTCCCACTGTCGTGGAACACGAGCTGAACTGGGACGAGTATATGGCGAGGTATGAGGCGAACTTCCCTACTCCTGAGCAAGCTATAAGGGAAGTGGAGGGGGTTTCAATGCCAATAAAATATAAAGTGTGATCACGGCCGATATGCTCCCCAACCTCCGTAAGGCGTATCAGATCCCTTTAGACATTTACATGTATGCTCCCCGAGGAGCGAGCTGACCTCCCTCCTGTTGGGCTCACTGCAATTAACATCCACACTCTTGATGTCGGGCTTACTCTACCTCTCCGTCCAATTATCGGGTGGTATCTCCTTGACATGAATTTGGCCAATAAACAGAATACTCCTAATGGTTGGAGTAGTTTGTTGGCCATCCTGACTATCTTTGGGCTTGAGGGGTACAAGAACCGCCTGACTACAGCCGAGATCAATTGCGTCCTTAGCATCACTAAGCAAAATGCTGAGGGCAAAGGATATTATTATCTGAAGGTTCGGCCGGTGAGAAACTCTTGGAGAGTTTGACAAACAAGGTCCATGATTGGAAGGAGCAGTTCTTCTTCATCGGAGGAGATTGTCGAGCTTCTACCAATTACACAGGACAAGAAGGGCAAATCCTATCCCTTGGGGAATATGGGGATGTTAGCAGTAGGTGGATCTTTTCAGTGTGAGTGAGTCGATTTAGATTTACTAATCTGGTCCCTTTTTTTTGCAGGTCCCAAGCATCAGAGGTGGGGTCATCCGAACTCGGCCATCTCCGAAGTTTTTGACTTTGTGTACACTGTGTGTTGCGGGAGGAATCGCAGAGTTCGGGGAATAGACCAATTGAGCAAGGCGCACTGCCGGCGAACTGCCCTTGTGCTTATCTCTCCTCATCATCTTGCCATACGAGCTCCAGAGCTACCAGGTATACTCATCTTCTTGAAGCTCGCCCATAGTTCACTCACAGTTTTATTAATATTTCGTTTCCAATTATGCAGCTCAGGATGTAACAATCACCATCCCGCCATCTTATTATACCCTCGTGATGAAAATCCGAATGGCTCCAGACCATCCTGGAGAGAAGGGTCCACCATCGACTGTCTTAGTGGCTTAGAAAAAAGCCGAGGCTGCTCCCGCCAAGAAAGACAAGGGTGGAGGCTCCGAACAGGGCTCAACCCAGAAGAAGACTCTTGCCAAAACTCTGGCTAAGGCTCCGGTTACCAAAGATGTTGCCAAGAAAGGCCCTGAGCGAGCTCCTCTCCCTCCGTCTTCACCATTTGGAGGTCGTCTTCGAAGGGGGGATGGGACACTTGTGAGCGAGGAGGAGGCAAGAGCTCACAAAAAGGCAAGGGTAGCTGCCCTTGACTCGGACTGCAAGCGGACTGGGCAAGCTGCCTCTGGCTCTGGACAAGGAGGCTCAGTTCGCTTTGTTGCCCCTCCCTCTACGCAGACTTCTCCTCCACCCCCATCACCCTATGGAGTCCGGGTGGTGGACGATACTAGGATGGGATCCTGCCAAGTCTGGGTAAGGAATCTCTTTAAGTGTTGTAGTAAGTTTACTTCTTTGAAAATTTTCTGAGTGTTCTTTGTATTGTTTGCTTGTAGGTACGCTCCAGCTACGCATGCTGAGAGGACTGATGTTTTGCACAACTTTGCTCGTTCCAAACCTCTCATTGCCCTGCGTGATTTGTCGGCTGGATTGGCTCGCCACACCATTGAAAAGGTGCCTAAGTACTGGACCGAATCCCAGTTGGCGATGATTGAGAAACAGAAGCCGGCGGATAGCGCTTCGCTAGCTATGCACTACGCTAGTGGGGCCCTCGTAGCTGCTCAGAGGGCCGTTGATCAGATTTTAGCATCCGACAAACCTCGTTTGGAGGCCAATGGGGCTTTTCTGAAGCTAGCCGAGGAGAAGAAGAGGGTTGAGAGGGTGGCGACCAATATGGAGAGGAAGGCCAAGACTACTCTAGAGGGTGAGAAGAACGCCCTGAAGAAGATCGAGCTCCCCTAGAGAAAGCTCGCCTAGCAGAGGGAAGGGGTGGAAGCTACTTTAAAGCTGATGGATGAAGAGCTAGCTTTACGCTTGCAAGAGCTCGCCAGGGAAAATGAGCTAAACAAAGCTCTCAGTGTTGAATGCTCAAAGCTTAATGGCGAGGTACGCTCCTACGCCACCAAGATCGCCGACCTCCAAACCCTTGTGGATGTTTCAATTTCACCAGAGGCTCTGGAAGTTGCCAAGGGTGGAGCCTTGGATTTTAGCTATATCCTATGTTATGCCGAGATCCTTCGGGCCTATCGATGGGAAGTGGACCAGAGAGCAGATGTGTGGGAGCTCATTCTGAATGAGTATCGAGATTTTGTGGCGGCGGCCTCCATTCCTCCGGGTTCTGTTGCCGACATTGGTGACTTGGCGGAGCTTGGAGTTGACCTTAGCTTCGTCCCTGACCACATCAGGATTACGGGTGGGCCATATCCTCCTTTGGATATCGAGGCGGCCGAGGAGGAGGCCAGAGAGGACGAGGGCGAGGTAGCCGGTGAGCTGCCCACTGAAGGAGGTGAGCAAAAGGCCCCACTCACCCAGGAGCAAGTTGGCGATCTGGTGGCGGACATCATGATCGATACCAGCGGGTTGAGGCCCATCACCTAGATGCCCACTCTCTCCCCACCAACCGGGCAGGAGGTCGCCTCAGAGGTCACTCCGGCGGTCACCCCCGTTGCTGACCCTCCAACTGCCCCGGAGCTCCCAGCTACTGACTCTTCTCCTGCCGCAGCTCCGGAGACTTAGGATTTTTTGCTTTTCTTTCTCTATTTTTTTGCTTTAAGTTTCAGTAGCTCACCCCTGCGTGAGCCTTTTGTACTTTTTGTTGGTTTTGCCAGTCGGTTGACTTTTTGTAATCGACACTGCTTGTACTTGGAATTCCTTTTTGAAACTATATATACAAAGTGCAATTTTTTCGTTCTATTTTACTTTATTATTTTTGAACGTTACTATCTTTTCGTAGCTCTCTTTATATTTGGTATGCATTTGTTCGTCTTACTTCACTTAGGACCACAAATTGTTCATCTTATTTCACTTAGGACCATGAATCGTACTTTTTATTCTGATCTCTTGGGAAATTAGGTTTTTTTAAAACACTTTGCCTTAGACGTTTAAAATCATCTTTTAAGAATTTTCTAACACTGGACATTGGTTCTTAGTAATCCTTTAGTAGGATACTTTAACGAACCTTAGTACTTTTATGGCTTTTGCCTCGAGCTTCGATAATAATGTTTCGGGACTTGTGCCCTTTGTATTTTGAGCTTGAACATATAATTTTTTGGGAAAAGTACATCTTCCATTGAATTGAAGGTCTTTACATAGGTCCACATAAACATTTCTGATGCGAACCTTTAATCGATCTATTTACAAGCTATTTGTCACCCTTCCTTTATTACTTGTAGTATCTCTTCAGATGAGCTGCGCTCTACGTTTAAGATGAAGCTCTCCCTTCCATGTCCTCCAGATCATATGTCCCATTAGTTCAACTAGCAGTGACTCTGAACTGTGCTTCCCAGTTAGGTCTGAACACTCCTGGTGGTGTTGCTAGTCGCTTTCTTAGTAATAGCTCTCTGATCCTGAACTATTTGTGCCGCACCTGGGTGTTGTAGTATTTCTTCACTCTCTATTTATAGGTCGCATTTTTCAGTTCTAACGAAGCTCGGGTTTCTTCAAGCAAATCTTTCTCTACTGCCAAAGCTTCATCATTGCTTTCTTCGTCATAGCCTACGACCTTCCAAGTCCAGTTTTGGACCTCCATCGGGACTACTGCTTCCGTTTCGAATGCTATGGCGAAGGGTGTTTCTCCGGTGCTAGCTCTGTAGGATGTTCGATCATCACTTCAGGGAGTTTTTCGTCAGCCCAACTACCTTTCTTATCTTCCAGGCAGATCTTCAAAATGTGTTTCAGAATTTTATTAACAACTTAAACATGTCTATTTGATTGAGAATGGTAGGGGGTCGAGTAGTACTTTTAGATGTTCCATGAGCTACAGAACTCTCTGAGTTTCTGACCATCCAACTGTCTACCATTATCCGTTACGATTGACTGCGGAAGTCCGAATCTACAGATTAGATTTTTCCATATGAAGCTTATCATTTTCTCCTGCGTTACTGCTGTTAGCGCTTCTGCTTCAGCCCATTTTGTGTAATAGTCTACCGTAACGACAGCAAACTTAACACCGCCTCTGCCAGGTGGGAATGAGCCGATCAAGTCGATACCCCATTTTGTAAAAGACCATGGGCTGAAGACTGACTCGAGTTGATTTGCAGGAGTATGAATGTTAGGTGCGAACAGCTGGCATTTTCTGCATCTTCGAGCGAAGTAAATAACATCCTTGCATAGAGTGGGCCAATAGTACCCCTGCCTGATTGTCTTGTATGCTAAAGCTTGCCGCCCAGTGTGACTCCTACAGATCCCTTGATGAATTTCTTCTAACACTTCCAATCCTTATTTTTCTGATAAACATTTGAGTACGGGTAGGGAGAATCCTCATTTTTACAACTGACCGTCCATCAATGTGTATCTGACTGCCTACTTCACTAGTCGACTAGCTACCCAAACATCTTCTGGAAATGATCCGTCCTCCAAGTATTTTTTTATAGGAGCTCGCCAGTCGTCATCCTCTTCTTACCCCCCGCTAGAGGTTTGATTTACTTTGTAATCAAACATCGAGGGTTCTCGTCATTTCATTACTACAACTTCTGCTAGCTCCACTTCTCCGCTGCTTGTAGCTAGTCGGGCTAGTGCATCTGCTTGTGTGTTTTCTAGCCTTAGGATTTTCTCGATGTACACTTGTTCAAATAGTGCAATCAGGTGTGCCACTATCTTTCGGTGCAGTGCCATCTGTTGATACTTAGCTTCATATTCTCCCCGAACTTGAGATATTAATAGCTGGGAAATTCTAAAAATTTGCAGTTTGGTTGCCCCCACAGCTAATGAATAACCTAAGTTCAGCTATTTCGTACTCAACTTCGTTGTTCGTGGCTCTGAAATCAAATCTGATTGCCAAAGTGAAGACTTGTCTATCTAGGCTTATTAGTACTACATCGGCTCCTGCTGATGTGCTAGTTGATGATCCGTCTACGTAGAGGTACCACAGGATGATACGTCCCCTCGTCGGATCTTGTGAGAAAGTTAGCTCGGCAATTAAGTTGGCGAGTGCTTGTCCCTTGATCGCTGTTCGGGGTGCGTAGGTTATTCCGTATTGGCTGACCTCTAGTAACCATTTAAGTAAGCGTCCAGCAGTATCCGATCGATGTAGTATTTGCCTCAATGGGAATGTTGTCAACACTTCCACCTGGTGGTCGAAAAAGTAAGACCGCAATTTTCTAACACTCATTAATAGTGCGCAAGCCAAATTCTCCATAGGTGAGTAGCGTAGCTCAGCTTCATGTAATGCTTGGCTTACGTAGTACACTGGTAAATGTGTTTTTCCTTCTGCTCGTACTAAACCGGAGCTGATGGCCACTTCCGACACCACCAAGTATAGGTATAGCTTCTCTCCAGGTTCTGGTTTTGATAGGACTTGTGGATTGCTGAGGTATTCATTGATTTCCTCGAACGCCTTCTGGAAGGTGCTCGTCCACTGTAAATCCTCCTTCTTCTTGATTATTGATTTGAAGAATGGTCAATTTTTGTCGTCAGACCTGGAAATGAATCTATTGAGGGCTGTCAGGCATCCCGTAAGTCTGTGGACTTTCTTTACCGAATTCGGGGGCTTCATCTCCATTATGCACTTTACTTGGGTAGGGTTGACCTCGATCCCTCGTTAACTCACCAGATGCCCCAGGAACTTTCCCAAATGTACTCCGAAGCTACTCTTTTTTGGGTTCAACTTCATGTTGTAGGTTCGCATTATGTCAAATGCTTGCTTGAGGTGGTCCAGGTGATCCTCCTTCTTCAAGCTTTTGACTACGATGTCATCTACGTATACTTCCATCTCATGCCCAATGTGTTGATCAAACATTTTGTTGACCAACCTTTGGTACATAGCTCTGACATTGATTAGTCCGAACGTCATCCTACTCCAGCAGTACATGTTTTTGTTTGTGTAGAACGCCGTGTGTTCCTGGTCATATAGGTGCATTGCTATTTGGTGATAACCTACAAAAGTATCCATAAATGTCATTAGCTCGTGTCCTGCAGTGTTATCCACTAGCTGGTCAATGTGCGGCAGTGGGAAGTTTTCCTTCGGGCAGGCTGCGTTGAGGTCCGTTAAATCTATGCATTGCTTCCACGTCCCGTTTGGTTTCTTTCAACGTGCGGCAGTGGGAAGTTGTCTTTCGGGCAGGTTGCGTTGAGGTCCGTGAAATCTATGCATAGCCTCCACGTCCCATTCGGTTTCTTTACTAGTACTGGGTTAGCTACCCACTGTGGACAGAGTGCCTCCTGAATGAGCTTGTTATCCAACAATTTCTTCACCTCCGTAGTCAGGGCTTCGTACTTGTCTGGTCTGTACTTCCTTCACTTTTTTCGGACAGGCCTCCTCATAGGATCGATATTCAATCGATGGCAGGCATGCTCGAGCGGGATTCCTGTCATGTCTTCAAGGGACTAGGCAAACACGTCCAGGTTGGATTTGAGGAATTCCTCCTTCTTACTTCTGTAAGGCTCCTGTAACTCAAAACCTATAAAAAGTTCCAAGTCACTTCTATTGGGATCCACTTGGATAGCTCTACGCTCTTCTACTAGGGTATCACATCTCTTCTTGTTGTTCCACCTCAGATCTGGGGTGAAACCTTCACAGCTTAGCCCATCCTTCTCTTGCATAGGCTCGTAACCCACTCAGGGTTCGAGGTCTTAACATCTTGCTTCATTGGAAGCAGGTTCATGGACCTCCACAAATTCACACAAAGCTGAGCTGGTAGGTTTGCCATCTGGCTGACCACCGTCTATGTCCATGGGGACTGCCTGTTGGGGGACACCTTGATCAACTTGGGCGACCTCCGGTTCTTCCAGCTAGTTATCCACCTCCATTAACTCAGTCTCTACTGAGATATCACCGAGAATGTTTGGCTCATCGACTGAGTGTTGTGCTTCATCTTCATACACAAGTACCTGCATTACAGGTTTTTTAATTTGCAGTGAACACTCTCTAGCTTTTTTCTGATAGCCCTTTATAGTGTCGGTGCCCTTTGGAGTTGGAAATTTTAGACAATAGTAGTAGGTTGAACAGGCTTCTGTGAATTCAGATATAAAAGGGTGGCCGAGGAACCCGTTGTAAGATGACTGCTGGTCTTTTCTGATCTTTCTCGGCTTATTCAACATACCCTTGTCTTTGACTGCTGTGAATACCTGATCAACCGATACTGTCAACACTTGGTTTAGCTTTCTTTGAACTCGGCACCATCTCTGAAGGATTTTTGGAGCTTTGTACGTGCCCCCGATCTTCTTTTCCTCTTCATCTCCACCTATCTCTTTCTGGAGAGCCTCCTGCATAGCAACGTATACACCTACCTTAGATCTGAATTCAGTATAGGTTTTTGGATAGGACAACTGCATTTCCTTCCATAAGTCGGTTCCCTCCTTCAAATCGGCCATGACCGCCATGATCTTCGTATCCTCGCTTACGGGCTCGCTCTCTAGCAGGATCTTGTCGAACCTTTCCAAGTATTGTTGGTCCGACTCCTCGTTCCCCTGGTTGATATTTGCTAGCCTATGCCTTTGGGTGAGGTATGACCGGTAACCTGAGAAATGTGACAGGAACTCCCGTGTTAACTGTTCAAAGGATTGAATCGACCCCGGAGCCAGTGATGAGAACCATCTATGAGCTTGGTCTCCGAGAGTCAGTGGGAAACTCCTGCACTGTGTGGCGTCAGTTGCTCCCATGGAGATTATAAAGTCTGAGTATTTAGATACTTGTATTTTCGTATCAGACTCTCCCTCATATATGGCCATTGTCGGAAACTGGATCTTCTTTTGCACCGGAGCTTTTAAAATGGCAAATGACAGGTGATGTTGGGAGTGTGTTTGCGTCTGCTTCATCACTCTTAGCGGCCACATGCATCTGGAGCTCTTCAATGGCCTTTTTTAGTGTGGACAACTCGTCATTGTGTACCGTCTCCTGTGGAGGCTGTTCCAGGGTTGTATGCCTCATGTGCATACGACCTGACAGTCCCTCGCTTTGGGGCGGTCCAGCTGCGACTTGCCGGAACTGCTGAGCACCATTCGGACCTAGCCTGTCAGAGGCTGGTCGCTGCAACCTATCTTGTGCGAACCTATAAGGGGGTAGATCCGAGTCTTCTTTTCTTATTGGGAGTAGAAGAGAACCTAGCCTGTCAGACTCTTGTGCCGTCTCTTTGTGTTTCCTCCCCAACCTGTCTCGAAGGGTGCTCCGGGACTGGTTAGTAGTGGAGCCTTCAGCTAGACTCCTAGCTCGCCCATCTTATGAGCCGACCCTATCGCTCAACTTGGCCTTTCCCGTTGCATGTTGATGGCGAGCTTGCGCGCTGCTCGCCTCCTAGTTGCCCCTTAGTTCACCCTTTAGCTCGCCCACTCTATCCCTTGTTTGGGAAGAGTGTGAATGCCTTGTCTCCCGATCCCGGGCTGTGTTAGTGGGAGTAGGTTGGGTAGTTGGTTGTAGGTCGGTAAGTTGTTGTTGCTTGCGGACCTCCTGGAGTAGAGCGGTTGTTCGCTCTAGCTCGTCCGGATTTTGGAGCACGGACTGGACTACTGGGTCTAGCCCGTCTTGTAGAGTAGTTGGGGCCCGCATCTGGCCAGGAGCTCGCTGGCGGGAGGACTCTCCGTCAGCATGATTTCGATGGGACCCCGGTCCCTTCCTCCTCCTGGTCGTGAACGATGTATGAGTGTTTTCTCGCGACATATCTTAGTAGTAGGTAGTTTGTCTTTAATAATTTTTAGCTAGGGTAACGTAGGTAAAGTTCTTTCTAGCCTTGTATGTAAATTATATTTCCAGAATTTGGTTTAATAAAAAACACACATGCATTTAAAGTTTTCCTTTCTGGGTGTATTGTTTGTAATTTCTGGAGATTGGTTGTCCTGTTTAAACCTTTAAAGGTTTCCTTCAAATCTTCAAATATTTTTCTTCAAGTTTTCAAGAACACCTTTCAGCCTCTTTAAACTTCTCTCAAATTCTTGATAGTCGGCTGAGGTTCGAACCCCCCTTCCTCTAGTGCCAAATTGTTGGAAGAATTTCTTAATTATGATGTTTATGTGGCTGATTAATCTCTGAATTCTCCCAAAGAATAATCAAGATTGTGTTATGAGATGGATTTAATAGTGAGAGAAAGTAGAGAGAGGTATTTTTGTGAAATATGAACTTAGAGAGAGAATTGAAGATACAAAAGACCTATTTATATGTTTGCATGTGGTGAGGTGACATGTTTTAAGCTTAGATAGCCTAATTAACTGATAAGTGTCCCTAACACATGTCACTTTGCCACCTCTTATGCTTTAATTACATTGTTTTTATCCTACTACATTGCTATTGGGGACCTACTCAGCTATTGCCTTCAACTCCGAGTGGGGCGAGCTTCTCTGTCTTGTGTTATTCCGAGGTCCAATGCTTGTAGTAGGGAGTGAACTCTTGTTCTTAGCTCTGGGCGAGCTACTCTGCGAGCTCCTTCTCTCTGTTGTGTTGACTGGTCAATGGATGATGACGTGGCTTTGGCCACCTGAGGTGAGCTACTGGGCGAGCTATTAAGCCTTAAGTTTTTAATTATGTTTAACTTTCCCAAATAAGTTTGCTTTAGTTCGCCTATCAACATTCACATATCCACCCTATACAATGGGGTCAAGAATATACATTTCAAATATCAGAAAGATCGAAATCATTGAAGATGAACGAGCAAGCACTAATATCCTCTTTACGAGCAACCTGCAAGCTTAGAAGATCATCTATCAAGTCCTTCGAAGATTCAAAGAGTTCTTCACCAAATCTGAAGACATTCTTCAAAGTTCAAGTCGTTCTTCGTCAAATCAAGCCAGAAACAACGTTCGATTCAAGATCTAGGGCTTTCATCCCTCCGATCCGACATTTTTCTTGAAGAACACCTCAAAGATCTTCAATCATTCTTCGTCATATTCAATCGTTCTTCGCCAAATCTGACCAAAAATGTCGTTTGATCTAGAATCAACGAGCGAATCCCTCTAATCAAAGATTTTTAGTCCAAGAACAACTCGAAGATAACACGTGTTCATCACTGTCTTCAAGCCATTCTTCGCCAAGCTCAACCATAAATGCACTTCAATCCAAGGGCAAGGGGTCAAATCCCTCCGATCAAGCGTTTCCAGCTCAAATTCAACCTTGATAATTCGAAGATCGTTCTTCAACAAATTCAAAGACTTTTTTCATCAAAATCTTCAAAGACCTCGTTCGATACAAAATAAGATGACCCATCCTTGGATCAAACGTTTCAAGACAAAGCCCAGCCAAGTCAAAGTCAAATCATGCTAAGTCAAAGTTTAAGGAGAATCAGAGGATAAAGTTAGAGAGAGAACCCGAAATTCAAGAAAAATTATTGTATATCATTCAAGTGTTAATAAACACTTTATTTTCAAAATAATTGTTATCACAGTATATATATTTTAACTTATTGATCTTTTATTTCTTTAAGGACATTATGTTTTTAAACGAATGATTTCTACTTAATGGTTGGTCCAAAACCGGAACCCGAAGCACTCCTAGCACCATAACTGCAAAACAAATTTAAATAAATTGATGGAATAAGTAAAATAAGGTTCCAAATAAATTTTTAAAGGCCTTAAGTTTAAAAGAATTATAAAATAGAAAATTAGACATTTGTCGCCAAAAGTCAAACTGAAAACCCTAAAATTTTGAAAATCTTCGATCTAGCGAGTAATTACAGTTTCTAAATAAGATTTAATTAATAAAATAAGCTAAATACAGGTTTTAGTTAATAAATACAAGATATAAAATGTTTGGTTGCTAAAACGAGCAAAATGTTAATTTTCAGAGCCCAAAACGCGACCGAAAAATATCTGATCTCAACACCCGAAATCATAATGCGTCCTAAAATATATTTATAACTCAAATTCTCACCCCTAGACTCCACCATGGACGTGCATACTACTTGGAATGGAGGAAATTAAAGGTCAATTGTCCTATCCCTAAGTTAAGGAGCCATGTTCCATTTCTCCAACTTTCCAACCAATGTTACTAACTCTGTACTTCTATCTCCCCCTACACGTCCTTGATCGGTCATATGCCTCAATTTTCTATATGCAATGTCTTGATTCATTTCCCTGCTTTGAGTAAAGAAAGTCAAGAAGAAAAATCAAGCAAACTCCCATCTCCCTTTTTTCTACAGCTTTCGGTCGTCTTCATTTCAAAGGGGGAAGAAATTTTCTTCTCCAATTTCTAACAATAAGAGAGCTTCCATTCTGAAGTATCAAGACATCCATGGAGTTAGGTTGAAGGTTGGAGTCATTTCCTGGCAAAGAAGAAGCCAACATCTCTCACTCTCTCTTTAAGTTCATGTTTTCCTCTCTACTTTTCCTAACTTATTCTATTGCCTTGTTTTAACTCAAAACCAAAGTATTCCTCCAAGGGGTGCTCCATTCCTACAAGCTTAAGGGTCAAGGGACAAATAAAGCTTCTTTTATTAACAATATAAAGGCTCCAAAGGTTGTAAAACTCCAACTCAAAACATTTGGTTTTCTTGAATATTGAAAAAATAAGATCCATTACGAATTGGAGGGTAATATACACTAACTAATCATAATTCATCAATTCTTTTCAACAAAGAATTATTTATATTATGAGAGAGGTATATTCTAGTGTAAGTCGAATCATAATTCATCAATTAGACAGAAAAAAGACTAGATCTCATGTGAATAAGACCCAAATGAACTCTTTTCTTTAAACTAATACATTTGAGTATATTAAGTATCACGTTTTAGCATATATAAAATAATTGTTTAAAATGTTTGACTTTGTGTTTGTTATTTTCAAGATAACTAAACAACATCATTTCATGATCTAAATAGTATGGCAAGTTCATTACAATATATCCATGAACTAAATTCATATATATTTTTGTTTAAAAGTATATATTAAAATTTGAATTAATTATAGATTACATTAGTTTTAGGTAAAATACACTTTTTTATCCTTTGAGTTTGATTGACTTTGATTTTGATCCTCTTATATATGTTTTGAATTTAGTCCTATAACTTACAAAAGATTTATTTTCTTGTACTGTGGCCTACTACTACAGATCACTTAATAAGTCATATGCTGATGTGTCAGTTTTATTTTATTTTATTATAATAAACTCATACTTGGAAGTCTATGATTGGTGGACAATAATATTTGACCATTTAAATTGAAAATTCATAAAAATAAAGAAAACTATTACCATTAATAATTTTCAATATTTTATGGAAATTCAAATTGACTCTCCTATTAAAAAAATCTAATTTCAAATCTCACCCACAAAAAAAATCAAAACAATTAAAATTTAAAATTCTATTATAAATTTAATAAAATTTGATATTAATTAAAGAAATCTAAATAAATTAATTAAATCTAATTTTAAAAATAAGTAGAAAATCAAAAAATAAATAATTATAAGAGACTAATTAAGTAAGTAAAAATTAAAAAAAAAATTAATATAACACGGATTGATTTAACTTGGAGTATGGAAAAAAAAATTAAAATTATTCACGATACAGTCAAATTAAATATATTAAGTTTTTATAATCTTAGATATCAATATTGTAAACAACAACATGTTTAAAAAAAAAATCTATAATGCAATATTTATATAACTTAGTTTTTTTATATACAAAATTAGCCTAACGACATATTTGGATAAAAAAAAAACTATAATGCAATTGCTATATAACTTAGTGTTTTTATATACAAAATTAGCCTAACAACGACATATTTGAAAAAAAAAATCTATAATGCAATATCTATATAACTTTTTTTTTATATATACAGATTATCCTAATATCAAACCAAATCCTTTATATTAATTAATTCGTTTCACTCATGTGAAATAATATAAAGTATCTTTTTCTAAGAATTTTTATTTATAAAAATATTACTGTTACTCATTACTTTTGAATTAGCCTTTTATAATTATTTATTTTTGGACCTTTTACTTATTTTTAAAATTAGATTTGATTAATTTTGAAATTTTATTTAGATTTATTTATATAACATAAAAATTATGATATTTTAAATTTATAAAAGATTTTTTATTTTTTATTTTTTTGTGGGTGAAATTAATTTGATTTTAGATTTTTTAAATAGGAGAGTTAATTTGAATTTCCATAAAATATTGAAAATTATTAATGAAAACAGTTTTCATTATTTAGTTTATTGTCAATTTTAATGAATTTTAAATTTAAATATCAAATATCAAATATTAGTGTCCTTCAATCATAGACTTCCAAGTATGAATTCATTATAATAAAATAAAATAAAACTGACACATCATTATATGACTTGTTAAGTAACCTGTAGCAGCAGGTCACATGAAAAAATAGTTATTTTTTTGTAAGTTACAGGACTAAATTCAAAATTCAAAAAATAAGAGGATGAAAATCAAACTCAACAAAACTTAAAGGATAAAAAGTGTATTTTTCCTTAATTTTATTATATCTCACATATTACACCTGTAAATACATGAACAAAAATAATTTATCATAGAACTGAGACTTTAAGAAGATGATTTTAAATTATAATAATTAATGAAGGTCCATTTAATACAATATTTTTTTAAAAGGTAATCAATTATAATAATTTTTTAATATAATAAATTACAATAGTTCCTTCTACAATCGAGTATATGACATTGTAGGATCAAGTGCTTGCCACTAGACTAAAAGCTCGAATTGGTAGTGAGGTGCTACTTTGTTTTCCTTAACCCATATCTAGCTTCAGTGCCACAAGCGGCACACAACTATGCCTTTAATCAAGCAAACGAGTGGACTTGAGCGCAACTCGCCTCCAAGGCAGGAGACTGCTAGAATTTCTCCAAACAGACATATCATTTCGTCTCGCTATAGACCAGAACTGTAACCACTGTAAGAGGTAGACCACTTGGAACTGCACTCTGGAACTGTATTGTAGTCGGAATCATAATCTCCACAATAGGCGAACCACCACCCCACCAAAAGAGGGAATAAATTCTCCCTAACAAGGGCAAAAATAAGATAATTTCAACATATTAAGTTAAATTCCGTCACTAAACACAATTATCTCAAATTTATTATTTCTTACCCATTATACAAAAGAAGCTTAAAAAATGAGAAAAATATCACATTTATTATCTCCTCTTATTATTTCAATTATCTTGAACATTTTCACTTAAAATCTAGGAGATAAGAAAAAGAAAAAAAAAAGGTAAAATAATAATACAATTGTATTAATGACATATTTAATTTAATTTTTCCATAAAATTGAAGAAGAGCTTTTTTAATGATATCATTAAAAAAATTCTATTCTATCTGAAAGAATAATTTCATCTTATTTAAAAGCATGAAATTATAGCAGAGTATGTAATTAATTAATTTCTATAAATTAATTCCTATATATTAAATGTCTTGTGTATTAGTGTGAGAGAAGTTGCATTAATTCGGATTTGGTTCAATTTTTTGTATTTGGTATCATGAAAGTACTATATCACATAGTATAAAGTTTAAATTTATAGGATTATGTAAAATTAATCTATTTATATTTCTTTTTTTTAATATACTTAAAAAACTCAAGTTTATTGAAAAATGTGAAATTAATTAATTATAAATTATTTATAAAGTAATATGAAATTAAATACTTTTATTTTATCAAGATTATGAAATTAAATAAATGAAGAAAAAATTGACAGAGACACCCTGTATGTTGGTTGTAATTATGAAAATGTCATTTATATTTTTCACTTTAAAAAATATTAAAAAAAACCATTATATTTTTAGAACTCTGAAAATTCTTTATAACTACAACCAGTTTGTAAATGATTATACGCTAATCAACAATCTGTTGATCTCATATCTCTCTTCAAGTTTGGACTTTTAAATGACACATAATTATTGCATAGTATCAGACTTAGGTTCGCCTAACGTCATGAGCTAGTTTCCTAATAAAAAGCAACTTCACTCGTATTAAATTGTGCAATCATTGGGCCTTCTTATCAAAAGAACAAAAATAGAAATTCAACCCATTAGTGAGAGAAGTGTTTGAAAATGAGTAAGTCTCATGTGCACCAGTTGCACCGTGCAACTCAAATGTATTTTAAAAAAGTTACACCATTTATTACTGAAAAGTTACACTAATTATTACTGAAAACTTACACTATGAAAGATACATTTTTCAGTAATAACATGTGAAACTTTTCAGTAGTATTTTGTGTAACTTTAAAAAAATAATCTTGAGTTGCACGGTGCACTTGGTGCATACAAAACTAATCAGTTTGAAAATTAAATAAACAATTAATTTCACACATCTCTATACATTCGCACTTTTAGATAATATTTCCTTTTCTTTTTCTTTTTCTTTAAGTATTTTTAATTACGTTCTCATTTGTTCTCTCTCCTCCGTGTATGGAGGCTTCAGCCTCATTCATAGCCTATATATACAGACGTTTCTATGTATTAAACATAAATCAATAGTGTTGAGCTATTACAAGTAGCATACAAATATATTAGAAACATGGCAGAAAATAACAAGAGGGTGCATTGGGAAGTTGAAGATGAAGAAGAAGAATTTGATTATCAATCTTCTCAGCCTTTAGCTCAAAGCTATCTTAATGAAGAATCCGTAATCAAGCATTTTAACCAGGTCTCTCTCTCCCTCCTTCTCTGCATGCGCAAAGATATGAGATTTTTGTAATGTTTGTATATAAAAAAATAGTTTGCAAACCAGTTTCACTATATAGCCAATGGCGAAGCCACCATATAGCTGATGTATATTGCTCCAGGCTTCCACAAATTTTGAAAATTCTTTTTTCATGTGTATTAAAAAGAACAAAAGTTACTAATTTGTCCTCCAAAAATCGAACCCTTTTCTCTTTTTCTTTATTATATTTATTCGAGTCTCTATCATATATTTTTGTATTCTGTCCCCGCCCTTGCTTACAACTCGAAACGACATTAGTGATTTTTATTATTCAATATTATTGTGTCTTTTTAAAATTATTAGCGAATTATACAAATTAATTGATTTTTTACTTTTCTATACATTCGAATTTTTAGATGAAGCAAATTTTTTTATGGTATCACATTTTGTTATATACTTATTGAGTCTCTTGATACTTACAAGATGGAGTTAACGAGCCTAAAGGATAACCAAGCCCACAAATAAAATTAAAAAAACTAAACAGAAGACTAAAAATTTCACGAGATCTTTTGTGTAAATCTTGTTAAATCTCTTATTCCGAATTTAGAGTCACAAAAAATTTGTACACGACGTGCAAGTAATTATGAGATAAAACACTATTTACGTCAGAATGATGTTGGTTGTGGTGCGTGAGAGAACACGTGTCCAAGTACTAATAAATGGGTCAATCACATGAGAGCACATTTTTGAAGAAAAAAAAATTTCTAATACAAAAGTTCAAACAAAGTGTCTTTAATTGTACATATAGTGAAAAGTAAAAGTGCATGGTGCAAAGTATATATATAAAGTGTAAGGTATTTATGAAAAATGCAAAAAAATTTATCATTAATTGTACATGTAGTTTTTTTATTAGTATAGTTTTTTGGTATATGTACCTAAACACAGTAAATCAATAATAAATAATCGTAACAATATTTTTTAAAAAAATTGATTCTTTTACAATTTTATATATAAGAAACAAATTCAACCTCTCATCTCGAACTATTATACACGATCGCTGACATATTTCTGATATAAATAATCTTTGTATATGTCTTGAATTTATAGGGAAGAGATGATGCAGAGAGCTCTTCAAACTCAAGGTGTCCTATTGGCTTGAAATTGAGTAAAACACCTTCATTTCTAAATTCAGTGAGGAAGAGTGTCGCTAAAGGGAGATTATCAAACACAAAAGCTATTGAAAAACCCAAGGCTGTAAATTTCCCAGCAGATTCCATTATGATTGGAAGTTGGCAGGTACATATATACATATAGAGGAAATATATGATGAGACTAGTTTCACTGTGACATTTTTGTGTATTTTTAAAATTAATAGTAAAATTTTATGAAACAACTAATATTATTTTGATTTGTACGGTGAAACATGATTTTTACACATTTGTGTTCCTAAATGTATACAGAAATTTAGTCAGCACGAAGGCGACTTAACTGCTAAACTTTACTACGCGAAGCACAAACTCATGTGGGAAGTGCTGGAAGGAACCCTAAAGTATAAGATCGAAATGCACTGGTCCGATATTACAGCAATTAGGGGAATTATGCCTGAAAATCAGCCAGGAACTCTTGAAGTGGAGGTTAAATGTCGCGATATACATGCCTAATTAGATGTCACAAAATTTACATTTTTAATCTTACTAGTGCATATATAGTTGGATTATATAGTCTGCTGCATTTGTTTATTTTTTTATTTTTTGCAGCTGGGTCAACCCCCTATGTACTTTCAAGAACTCGATCCTCAACCAAGAAAACATACTCTTTGGAAACCAGCATCTGATTTCACAAGGGGGCAAGCCCCTGTTTGGAGGTACTTTAATTGTCACATGATATATGCTCCATACATTAATCTTTAATTAAACATTAGTTAAACATGCATTTTGGAAAAATGTTTTTTTTGTCCTTTATCTTTCAACTATTATGAGATCGGTCCTCTAGCTATTAGAATTTGATTTTAGTCCATTTTCTTTCAAATTTTTTTATTTTTGTCCTTTATCTTTCAAAAAAATTGATTTTCATCCTTTATCTTTAAAAAAAATTGATATTGATTTTGTAAGTTTGTAAAAGGACCAAAATTAAAATTATTTCTATATTTATAGGACTAATATAAAAATGTTAATTCATAAGGACCAATTCAAATTTAAGTCAAGTTATTGGGCTACAAAAACATTAATCGGAAAAAATTATTTATATCACCTGCACTTATTAACAAAAATGTTTAATTGTAAATTTTTTATTATTAATTTTTCATGTATCTCTTTGTTAGGCGACACATAGTGAGTTTCAAGCCTGGAATTTTGAATAAACATTATGAAAAGCTTTTGGAATGTAATCAACGACTCTTTGAACTGAGCATGAAACCATTCCCGAGCCACAAATCTCCTTATTTTTATCCAGCATTTGAAAATTCAGAGATGTCACTGAATTTTAACAAACCGAGTTATTATGGAGGGCAACAATATCCCTATCGACCATTTTCCGCACCACAAGGAGAACCCTCTCCTACACTCCCTCTATCATTGTCAGGTATATTGAGAACCGTGATTTAATTTGTTGCACTTCTCCATTTATAGATTTACGCTAGTGAAAGTTTTGGCTTTTGCTTTTCTCACACACCAACTGTAATGCTATCTATTACACTTTGTTATTAGAAAGTGGTGAAACACGAGATGCAACATCAAAATAGAATAGAGAATATGTTGCACGCTAGAGCATGACAAAGAGAAAAAAATGCATATAAGTAAGATAGTGAATTTAGCAAAAAAAAAAAAAACTCAAATATCTCACATGTGTTCCTAATATTTAATGTCATGCAGCTATGAACTTTCCCAACTCCAACGATGGACAAAGCATGCACTCCAGTCATTTCATGACTCGTCAGCCACAACTACTGCCAGTGATTTGGGATCAAGGCCCGTCACAGAACAACCAAGTTTACGATAAAAATTCTCAATATCCTATCTGCAATCAACCACCATGTGTGGGAGATATGAATGATACTGGGAATCATTTGCTTGAGGACCAATCTGGTGTTTCTTCATCTCACTACAATATTCTAGGCGCTGCATCTGAGAATTTGGCACCGTCGATGGGCTTGCACAGCAGACCTACGGATGTGATCAACCTGAGCTATGATTATGCAAATACGGGCTACCAAAACCAATATGCTCCTGCGACATATGGTCTCTACTCGGATAATGTGTCACCTAAGCAGTATTTGTATAATAATATGTCAACAAATTACCAAGGAGGCTCGTCTTCTCTAAATACACACAATTATCCTGAATATAACCAAGACAATAGTAGTTTCTTTTGATTATGATCCATTTAGGATTTGGGGATAATTAATAAGGGAAAACTGTGCTTGTATATGATCAATTGATTTTTTTTTTGGATCCATTGATCAATTTTTACCATTGAAAATAGGTTGAATAGATGGAGAGATTTACAAGCAACTTCTATTGTGTGCACACCCATGTTTTAATATAATTTTTTCTTTTTGTTTATTTTATTTAATAGTACAAATTTGGTTTAAATTTACATTGTACTTTAAATAATTGTTTTGATATAAAATTAATGTTCGTCGAATATTACCACCAAATGGAAATAGGTTCGAATATGTCATGCACGGATCGTTACATAGTTATCGGGAAAGCATCAACATGCTCAGACCCTCGCTAGTGTTATTCCGTAGCACCTACAATGTTTGGCGAGCATCATGTAGATAAATCCGAGCAAGAACATCAGGTGATCGTAAGGATGAGAATTGAGAATGCTTCCCGAGCATCTCAGAAAGCTTACTGAAGCCAGTCACAATCAGTCATGATCAATACTATGACCGGCCGACCAACGGGATCCTCGCGATGAACAAACCCAAAGGCCCGAGCAAGTGTGGTTTCGGGCATGAACGATCACATCCCTAGCACTCAATAGCCCGATCGTGGATTAATAAAGAAGATCTCGAAGATGAATCAAATCAGTCTAGGCGCGTCCTATATCCTTGAAAGAGGTACAATTCAATTTTGAATATCCTGAAACATGGCACGCCGCCATTGGGCTCATGCAGGAGACAAACAGCTGAGTGCAGCTTCCATAAGGCAGAGCACAATCTGAGGGTATGGATAGCCCAGGGACCACACCTGCATGACAAGTCCATGCCACGACACCTACCTAAAATTATATGTACAAGCTCATTAAAGTTGAGGAAAAAGAACACACATATATGTAATCTCTGTCTTTCTAAAAAAACTACCATTGTAATCTGTAACAACTTCCTTTATCTAATAATACAAACATCTCTTAAAGTCTTAGTCCTTGCAATATAATTCTAGGCAAATCTTGGTGTCATTTTCATTACTTGCACAGTAATCGTCCTGCTTGATAATATGTTGCTCGTTGAATATCATTCCTTAGGATATTAAAGAACCAACAATTAGCGTCGTCTTTAGGAAAGCTTTGAAATCACCCATGGAAGAAATTTCATCCAGTTCTTTGAAGATTTTCAAAATTCAACCCAGAGAACTTTGAAGGCTTTAATCCTTCGTAGTTCCTCTCACTTTCTTAATTCCTACCATGGCCAGATCTAAGCACACGGCACAACCTTCGAGTAAGTCGATGCTCTCATCCTCCCCTTCTACTCCTCCGATGCAGCTGAATTCGGAACCTTCCAAAATGAACATGCCATTCACAGAGGTCACTCTGTCTCCCAATATCGCCCAGTGGTTGAGGAAATTAAGGTCATGGCCAGGCGGCAGGAGGAGTAATCCAGGCCCGTGCGCCTAGAAGCTCTTAAATCTCCGAAGGAGGTTGACGCAATGATCACAGAGCTGCGAAAGAAATACAAGGAGATGAGAGTTGCCCAGGGGCCAACCAAGTCGGCCCTAAGGAGAAAGTACAAAGCCCGGAAATAAGAGAAGAAGTAAAAGAAAAAATAGGCAGCTTATAGCCTCGAGGCCTTCGAGTCTCACCCAAAATCCATGTTCAACCATATCGGTGAAGAACACTCTGAGAGGTTTTCCTTTTGGCTGGCTGATAGAGAGATTCCACGAATTTTGTCCGTCCCTGAGTATCTTACTGATAGAGCGAGGTACCTACTATGTAGACCTCGCGTGTAAAATGAGTTGAGCCCAGCAACTCAACCCAAAAAAACTAGAACATCACCCAAAGTGCCATTTTCAGGTGTGATCGCTTGGAGTCCGTCCCCACCAATCTTATGGGGATTAATCCCCCGAGTCTATGGTCGTTTCTACTGCGAAAGACAGCCAAGAATTGCTCATTCTTGCTCTCCAGAAATGCCTCGAAGAGGTAGAGGACAAGGTCGATGTAGAATGAGGTAACCCAAGAAGTTGAGCTCTGAAAACGAGACTTTATCCATCGCATTGTAGTGCGAACCGGTCCAAATCAAAATCATTTTTCTCCAAGATCCTCCCTACAAGGGAAATATTGATCCGGAGATCCACCTCTCCAAATACCGTAAATACATGATGGAATAGGGGGCCTCCGACGGGACCAAATATCGCCAGTTTCCACTAACTTTGTGAGAGGTAGCCCACAAGTGGTACGACAATCTCCTCTTGAGGTCTGTCACGAGTTTCTCTTATCTCGGGAAAAAGTTCATCTCCTACTTTGTTACCAAGATCAACAAGTCGGAGAGCTAGCATCGCCTCATGAGAGTGAGGTAAATGAAAGACGAGACTGACTAACAATACATTGACTGGATCGAGGAAATTATCCTCCGCGGGGAGTCAGTTAGTGATGAGCTTGCACTGCACTCCATCCTCACGGGCTTCAAAGTAGACTCATTGGTGTTTTCCTCTCTCACCAAAGTTCTCCCAACCACTTACGTCGAGCGTAGACACTGAGCTGGTGAGCTAATGAATCACCAGAAATTTCTCACCCAACGTCTAGGCGAGGTGAAAGAGGAGGTCGTGCCTACAAAGGCCTCATCATCTTCCTCAAAGAAGAAAAGAATAACGGCAGTTAAGTGAGCACACCGAGCACTTCTAACAATTTCGACAATGATACTGACGTCAGCCTCATTATCAAAAAGCTCAGCCAAACCCCGGTGTTTATCTTCAATGCCAAAAAGGGGAAAAAATGCTCCACCATCCTCGACCAGTGCGCCAGGTACAGTGCTGCCCAAGTGACAAAAGATTGTGCGCCTATCATGACAACCCAGCCAATAATAAGAGTCATTGACTCATTGTTGTTATCTCCTAAAATAATTGTGGAAGCTTTATGAGGAAGGGCATTTGAACGGGTATGTTAAGAAATTGACACCAAGAGAAGCCCGGAGTGACCAGGAAGCTTCCCGGAGGGAATGAGCTGACAGAGACCATCAGCACCAGAACACAAACGTCCTCAGTTGGAAGACAACAATGATGATAATTTTCTCAACGACACTCCCCCTCTCCGAACAAGGGAGCAGGTGAACATGCTCCGACCAAGAGGAGCATTGAGGGGTCTAACCCCAGTCACCACGTCTTCCAACTGCAAATAGAAGGTGGAACTCGTAACCCTAGACCAGATCAATCTAGTCAACGTCCCAGAACCTACTATAAGCAAATTAGAAATAAAAAGGAACTAATTTGATGAATTTAAAAAAATGTAACTCTATTTGGACTTATATAAAATTAAATACATAAAAAAAAAAAAAATCAAGTGTCCGAGTGGAACACATTCCTCCAGATAACACGGAGGTCGGTGGTTCAATTTTCTAAGCACACAATAATGCTCTAATTTAATTCAGGCCTATAAAGGCATATATACTATATGAGCCGCTATACATAAGCTACTAGGCCCTTGGCCAAGTGGCCGTCACTAATTATTCTTTCGCGACTGACAGTGATAGTCGCCGAATATATTATAATATATATACTAATTTAAATATTAATTATGCGATTGTCAAAAAGAACTGCTAAATCGGTGACCAGCCCGAAAAATAGATTCTAAAATTAGCAACTCGTGTTGTAGGGCGATTGTTAATCAGTCGTTAATACGGTTGCCAAAACACATTTTTTGTAGTATTTGTCGAGACTTTTCTAAACCACAAACACACTTATTTCTTTTTTTCTAGATTGTTGAGTCAACAATGATTGTTTGAAATCAATTGGAATAAAGAAATTGAAGAACACCAAGATTTACGTGGTTCGATCAGAAATGATCTACGTCCACGGATGAGGGCACCTCTCTCACTAATTGATGAAGAAGATACAGATTACAAGTGTTTTAGAATATCTCTAAGTATATGATCGTTCTTTTCCTCTATACATATGTGCGAGTATATATAGGAGAATGAAATCCCTAATTAATGCTGGTGATCGTAACCACCTAACAAGAAAACTGCTACAGTTGCAACTGAAAATGAGTAACTGTCAGAGCCCAACGATATTCAGTTTTGATTCTGTTAAACTGATCGCCCGTTGTCCAATTTGGAAGTTTAAACCGCTTCGTAACTGATCCTGAGTTAATTCCTGACTTAGGAGTCAGTATGCTCCTTCCTTGTCTTGTCTTGTCTTCTGATGTGATATGTCCTCAGCTGAGTCTGAGTACTCAGCTGATATCATCAGTAGAACTTTTGTCCTGACCTGACCATACCATCTTGACTGACCATCATCCTGATCTGTCATCCTGACTGACTATCCTGAGTGACTATCCTGAATACTCAGTAGACTCCATTAGCTGACCTCCTCAGCTGACCACCATCAGCCGACCTCCTCAGCTGACCCCGCTGATATCCCGGATGACTTTCAGTAGACTTCTCAAACGATCTCAGCTGACCTTATCAGATGACTAACCATCAGCAGACCTATCAGCTGACTTCCTCAGCTGATAGTATAATGTTCAGTTAATCAGCAGTACTTGCTCATCTGATCTTAATTTCACTTTCTTTGCACCCATAACAATTCTCCACCTCAAAGTAAGTGAGATGCCTCCACCTAACCTTCACATCACAGTAGTATTAAGGCACATCCCATGACTGTACCTTAACCAGCTCCAAACAGTAGTTGAATTTAGAACTTGGTATGACTTTAGTCAGCATATCAGCAGCATTGTCATCAGTAGATACTTTTTGTATTGTGATCACCTTCTTTTCCACCACATCCCTCACAAAGTGAAGCCTCACATCAATATGTTTAGATCTTTCATGAAAGACCTGATGCTTTACTAAGTGAATGGTACACTGATTATCACATTGCACAGTAACTTCATCTTGCCTGATTCCAAATTCCCTGATAATGCCCTTCAGCCACATAGCCTCCTTTACTGCTTCTGTCACTGCGATGTACTCAGCTTCAGTGGTTGACAATGTAACCACTGACTGTAATGCAGCTCTCCAACTGATGGCTGTGCCATATAGTGTAAACACATATCCAGTCAGAGACTTTCTAGTATCTATGCTTCCAGCATAGTCAGAATCTACAAAACCTTGTAGAGGTTGCTTGTCCTCCTGAGTCCTCTCAAATAATAATCCCAAATGTGTTGAACCTTTCTTGTCACTGCATCAGTATAAGTCTGAGGTTCCTGATACTCTACTTCTTCTGCTACTGATAAGGCATATGAGATCATGTCAGCCTGCCCAAACCTGATTGGTGGATGAATGCTTCTCCTATTTCTATCTCTAGCCAGACTGTAGTTTCTCAAATCTTGACCCTCCTCATCTAAATTTTCAGTTTGATCTTCAGAATCACTGTCTGCTGATGCACTCAGCTAATCTTCTTGTGGATTCCTGATATCAGAGTTTTCCTGAGCCTGATCTTCATTCTGAATCCTGGTTGTAGGCTCCACCTGAACTGGTGTATGTCTGATTATGGGGTTATCCTCAACATCCTGAGAATTTTCAGATGTACCATACCCCATGACTTTCTCATTGAAAGTCACATCTCTGCTGATAATACACTTCTTGTGTCCAGCTTCAAGGCACCACAATCTATATCCTTTGACACCTTTTGGATATCCCAGGAAGATGCACCTCAGAGCCCTTGGTTCCAGCTTATCTTGCCTTATGTGAGCAAAGGCTAAGCAACCAAACACCTTCAGATTATTGTAATCTGACAACCTACCATACCAAAGCTCATCTGGGGTTTTGAGTCAACAATGATTGTTTGAAATCAATTGGAATAAAGAAATTGAAGAACACCAAGATTTACGTGGTTCGATCAGAAATGATCTACGTCCACGGATGAGGGTGTCTTGTTTATCAAATAACAAGCAGTATTGACTGCCTCTCCCCAGAATACTTTAGGTAGTTTAGCATCTGATAGCATGCATCTGACCTTCTCCAAAATAGTCCTGTTCATCCTCTCAGCAAGCCCATTTTGTTGAGGGTTTGCTGGAACAGTCTTGTGCCTTGTTATGCCTCTTTCCTTGCAGAAATTTTCAAATTCTTCTGACACATACTCAAGTCCATTGTCAGTCCTGAGATGCTTTATGGATCTGCCTCTTTTGTTTTCTTGTTCAAGGAGCCATTCCCTGAACTTTCCAAAGGCTTCACTCTTCTGCTTCAGGATGATCACCCACACTTTTCTGCTGAAATCATCTATGATGGTCATGAAGTAATTTCCACCTCCATGAGTCTCAGTTCTTGATGGCCCCCAGATGTCAGAGTGTACATAGTCCAAAAGAGCATCAGTATGATGTTTCCACTTTGCATAAGAGTGTTTCTTAGATTTTCCCAACACACAGTGATCACAGAAGTCCAATTTGATTGTTCCTGAATCCCCAAATGCCTTCTTCTTGGTGAGTTCATTCAGTCCTCTTTCACCAATGTGCCCTAACCTCTTGTGCCACAAGATAGTATCAGAACTGCCCATAACTGCATTCACTGATCCGGCAGCTGAGTTACCCATCAGAATGTACAAGCCATTTACCTTCTTGCCCTTCATCACAATGTTGTTATCCTTGGTTATCAATATGAATCCATTCCTTGTATTGAATTCATATCCCAAAACATTAAGTTATCCAAGAGAAATAAGATTTCTCTTCAGCTCAGGTACAAACCTGACATCTTGTAGTATCCTCTCAGCACCATCATGCAGCCTCAACTTTATTGAGCCAGAGCCTCTGACCTTGCACATCTGATCATTCCCCAAGAGAACTGATCCACCATCAAATTTCTTAAGATCCTTGAATAAATTTTCATTGGGACACATATGAAATGAGCACCCAGAATCCAACACCCAATCTTCACTCAGCTTGACATCAGTAACGGCCAAAACCTCAGCACTATCATACCCTTCCTGAGTAGCAATTGTGACATCTGCCTTCTGATCCTCTTCTTGCTTCCTGGATTTGTCAGGACAATTCTTCTTGAGATGTCCCACCTTCTGACATGAGAAACATTTTCTCTTTTCCATAAATTTTCCAGGTTCAGGGCCTTTACCATTCTTCTTCTTCTTTCCTTGGAACTGTTTCTTCCCTTTCTTAAATTTGATATTCAGCCCTTCACCTTGATTTGTGTTCTTCCTTTCAGATTGCATTTGAGGCGCCTTAGTTTTCAATGCATTCTGAATATCATCAGGGGACACTTTCTCTTGCCTTCCAAATAACAGAGCATCCTTGAAATTCTCCAAGGATTTTGGTAGAGAGTTCAGTAACATCAGGACTTTATCCTCATCTTCAATCTTGACTTCAAGATTCTCCAAATCATCCACTGCTTTATTGAATTCTTCAAGTTGTTCAACAAGATCCCTATCTTCAGTCATCTTGAATGAATGAAGCCTCTGCTTCATGAACAGCTTATTGGTAATCGATTTCGTTTGATACACTTGTTCCAGCTTGTTCCACACATCAATGGCAGTCTTCTCCTTATACACCTCCCTCAGAGGTTTGTCTCCCAAGCATAAAAAATGAGCCTTGTCCAGAATCTCCTGCTTCTTTGCAGGTTCTGATGCGGATGATGATGGCCACTGATTCGCTGGTTTCAGAGCATTTGATAATCCATGGTGTGTGAGGAGAGCTTTCATCTTCACCTTCCACAAACCAAAATCATTCGCTCCTGTGAATTTCTCAAACTCCATCTTCGTAGAAGCCATAGCAGTTGATTTTACCAACAATCTTCTCTTCCCACAGACGGCGCCAATTGTTGAGTCAACAATGATTGTTTGAAATCAATTGGAATAAAGAAATTGAAGAACACCAAGATTTACGTGGTTCGATTAGAAATGATCTACATCCACGGATGAGGGCACCTCTCTCACTAATTGATGAAGAAGATACAGATTACAAGTGTTTTAGGATATCTCTAAGTATATGATCGTTCTTTTTCTCTATACATATGTGCGAGTATATATAGGAGAATGAAATCACTAATTAATGCTAGTGATCGTAACCACCTAACAAGAAAACTGCTACAGTTGCAACCGAAAATGAGTAACTGTCAGAGCCCAACGATCTTCAGTTTTGATTCTGTTAAACTGATCGCCCGTTGACCAATTTGGAAGTTTAAATCGCTTCATAACTGATCCTGAGTTAATTCCTGACTTCGGAGTCAGTATGCTTCTTCCTTGTCTTGTCTTGTCTTCTGGTGTGATATGTCCTCAGCTGAGTCTGAGTACTCGGCTGATATCATCAATAGACCTTTTGTCCTGATCTGACCAGCTGACCTGACCATACCATCCTGACTGACCATCATCCTGATCCGTCATCCTGACTGACTATCCTGAGTGACTATCCTGAACACTCAGTAGACTCCATCAGCTGACTCCCATCAGCTGACCTCCTCAGCTGACCACCATCAGCCGACCTCCTCAGCTGACTTCCTCAGCTGACCACCTCAGCTGACCCCGCTGATATTCCGGATGACTTTCAGTAGACTTCTCAAACGATCTCAGCTGACCTTATCAGATGACTAACCATCAGCAGACCTATCAGCTGACTTCCTCAGCTGATAGTATAATGTTCAGTTAATCAGCAGTACTTGCTCATCTGATCTTAATTTCACTTTCTTTGCACCCATAACATGGATCTTGTACATATTTTAATCAATAATAATTGTCAATATTTTATTTCCACATACTAATTATTAGTCTCATGAATCCAGATGCATTTATCTTCTATGTGGCAGTAGAGTGCTAAAGATAGTGTTCGGAATGAAATAATAGAAGACATGAAAAACTCACTTTGCATATAGATTCAAATTTTTGTTTTGACTAGATTAGTTTACCCTTGCTTCATTGGAAAACTATGTGGGACAAAAAAAAAAACAGTCTCTTTGCAAACTTTTGGCCTAATATACATTATAAATTGTTATAAAAATTGGTAAGAATATAAAAGCATTCAAACAATGTAAAGGGGAAGACAATAGACTTTCTAAATTAAATGCTTTATCCAGACTCAATAGTACTCTATTAGTTTTGAATCTACAACCACTTCACTTAGATTCCATTTGAACGGATGGTCTTAAAAATAAATGGATTTTAAAAAAATACATATAAGAAATCATATATTTCAAGGTAAAAATTGTAAAAAGATGAGAGAAAAAAAAAGTAAGGAGAGATAGAGATGGAAAGAGGTAGAGATGGGAGATTTCAAATAACATGGTTTTGAAGAGGATTTAAAATTCATCCATTTTAAACATAACTCAAATCAAAATATTTGTAAAGTCAGATAGAGTGAAATCCACAAATTTCAAATCCACCTATCCAAATGAAACTTTGATACTTTCGTGTAACATTGCCTAAAATGTTGTAACATTTTGCACATCATTGGCAAATATGATAGATTTATAAATAAAAAGGAAAATAAAAGGAGGAGCTACAACTACAACTCGTTTTATGATATTCAGCACATCATTGGTACAACGTCAACAAAATATACTTCTAGTTCCTGAATATCTTCTTTTTCACCCTACAGGTTCCTCTGTTTTTTCTTCAATTAACTTCTAAAATCTCACTACACAATTTCAATCTCCATCAGAAACAACCATGAACCAAGAATAGTTTGTCAAAATCTGCTCAATGGATCTGTTGTGATTACCCACACGGGCAATTTCCATAGGCGAGTTGCATCGATATTTTGTTTCGATTTTGCAGTATGGTGATAGGCTTTATAAACTAACTGAATTTCACTATCATAATTGTGAAATGATGTGACTATTTTTTTTAGTAGACTATATTGTAGTGCATTGGATCTCAAATAAACCTCCTGTTTCATTGGATTGATTTTGTGCTGCCACCGCTGGGTTGGACGTCTCTCGTGTTTGTTCTCTTATGAATTGACCTATGAATCTCGGTGGTGTTAAGGGCAGCGTGTGATCTTTTATCTCATGTAAACCCAAACACATAATGGATAGCTTCCTCACTCTGTGATGAAATTAAAATGTACTATCAGTTTACCATCAAATGCCATCAAAACGAAATAAAAAACACATAAAACAAATATACTACCTTCGTCATAACTATATTTTCACATTTACCTTATTTGAATATCTCAACTCTACTTTTACATATATTTTTTTTAAAAATTTACAATTATGCAATTATACCTAAAAAAGTGAATATCTTCACTTTTTCTTGGTTTGTGTGTCATTTACAATTATGCAAGTTGTCCCGGGTGGAGAAAGTATTAACTTTTACATAACAAACGTCAAACCACAACTTCAAAAGAGTACGAATTAATCTTAGCTCCATTTGGATTGATGGATTTGAAAATGAATGGATTTAAAAAAAAAATGTAAGAAGACGTATATTTCAAATCACGAATTGTAAAAAGATGGGAGAGAAAGGAAAAGGTAGTGGAAATATAGAGATGGAAAGGGTAAAAAGGAGGGATTTCACAAAATACATGGTTTTGATGAGGATTTAGAATTCTTCCATTTTGAACCTAATTCACTAACTTACTTGAAAAGAGGAATTATTTATGTGTGAAATTCACGGATTTCAAATCACATATATTTCAAATTATGAATTGTAAAGAGATAGGAGAGAAGAGAGAAGGTAGAGAAAATATTGAGATGTAAAGAGAAGGGATTTCACAAATGGGCATGGTTTTGATGAGGACCATTTTGAACCTAATTTGCCTAAGTTACTTGGAAAATGTGTTATTTGTGTGTAAAATCCACTGATTTCAAATCCATCCATAAATCCAAAAGAAGCCTTAAAATATTTTAAAAATTCTTCCTACACTACATCTAGGTATGAGGGCTCCATTAGAATTTAACAGTTTACCCTATTAAACACATCTAACAAAAGAAACCATTACATTAATATTTTTTTAAAATTCATTCATTTTCAAATGGAGCCTTAAAGTATTTATTCTTTTTGATATATATGCTAACACATAATAAATTAATTCAATACATATATACATATATATATATATATCAATAAAATATATCACTTGAAAGAGATAAACAAATCAAAGGAGGAGGAGATACCAAAATCCAAACACGATCATTTCACCAAGCACCAGATCTCCAATATTAACACCGACGACTCTATAAAATTTTTAATTTGTTAGGTCAGAAATGAGGATGATGGAGAATTTGCTAGTGAGTGAAAAATGGATTGCTTCTACCTCCTAAAAATATGTGATAGAAGCTAGAATTTTCAAAACACAAAAGAAAGAAAGAATTCTACACAATGAGAATAACGCTATCACCGAACCATATAAATAACTCTCTAACTCTAACTCTAAAACCCTAACCCTAGTTGTAGTATATCGGCCCATCCAAATGGTGAAAGCCCATTGAAAATTTTATTGTAGTAAAGCCCAACGGTTATATTAATAATAGTAATAAATATGTGAACATTTCAAAATAACAAAGCATTAAATATTTTGTCCCTTTTGGCTTATATACATTCATATATATATGCACGTGTCTATTTAATTTATTTTTTGAAAAAAAAATGTCATAAATGTTCCTGTAATTTTATTTGAGTTCAAATTAGTTCTTTATCTTTTTAATTTCTCAATTATGGTTATTTAGTTATCAAAAAGCAAAAATAATAATTTTTTTAACAAAATAACTATTTTTGATAAATAAAGCACAAAAATTGAAAAATTAAAAGATAAATAACTAAATCTAAACTCAAACAAAATTACATAACTTTTTTTTTATTTTCTCTAACATTAATTTTATGTTCGGAGTACCCTCAAAGATAGTATTCAACAAGGGATCGAAGTCTATTAATGATAAAAATGAGGGATTTATCCCTCACCTACTTGTATTGTTGTAATATCTACTTAGTGTAGATTTCTTTTAGTGATGTACAAGACTCTTAGTGAGTCAGTTGTATTATTAATGAATAGGTCAAGTATTTTCCTAGATTACAAATCCAAGTGAGAGCTATTTCCCAGGGGAAACTTGTACAAGGATCTAAGTAATCATCTTAGTGGAGTTACAGTGGATGTTGGAGGACTTTTTTTAGTCCATAAACCACTATAATTGCTTGTGTTGTTCTTTATTTTTCTTTATTATTTATATATCTTGATTATCATACTGTAACATGCATCATTGTTTTAAATCTACTGCATAAAACTTGCTAAATTTGAACCTGGAATCTACAGATGTAGACTTGTTAATCACCAAACTGTAAACTTCATTGTTTATATTATTTTTCATTAATATACACACTTATTCCGCTGCACACAGAGGTTTTTAAATACACTTTCAAAGTATGAAAAATCACTCTGAAAAGATATCTACAAGTTGTTTTATTTTCTAATAGTTTTGAAAATCTTGCAGTTGTAAACTCCATAGTCTAGTGTGCACGAATTCTTCTAAAATTATCATAATGAAGTATCCAATTTGCACCCGCCCCATAAATAGGGTGAGATTCTTGACAATGTGAATTTGATTCTCCACGTGGTGAATTCGACTGCCACGTGGCGAATTCAATTAACGGATACTCGAATCCACCTTATGAAGTAAATGAGAAAAAACAAAGAGGGGCAAACTTTCCCTTTAAATTGCAAAGAGTGGCAAGTGCGCAAAAATTATATAAAAAAATGCACACCCAAAAGCTCACTAAGAATGAGTGTGCAAATATTCTAAAAATTGCACACTTGTCCATCTTTATAATAAGCCTAAAAATTTGCCACTCTTTAATTTGTAACTGCCCCATAATTAAATATAGAGTACGTAGGTATTGTGTGAAAATAGTTTATGATAAGCTTATCATGAAATTATTTTAAAGTATCAAATATTTGGCCAAGTGTATAAAAATATGCATCAGGTGTATCAAAAGTTGAGGTCAACATATAAATTTAACTGACCTCAGCTTTTGATACATCTGATGAGATTTTTTATACACCTGGTTAAATGTTTGATATTAAAACTGATTCATGATAAGCTTATCATGAACTATTTTCATACAAAACTTTGCCTTAAATATAACTTTTTAAATATTTATTATTAATTTATATAATTTAAATTGACAATATGACATTTATTTTAGATAAAATTCACTATTATGATATATATATATATATATATATATATAATGGGTTAATGAAGCTTGGATTAATATTTTATTATTTAATTATATTAAATCATTCAACATACTTAAGCTTTAGTTAGATAAAATATGAATTTTGTACATTTAATTTACAAATTCTTTAAGAATATACAAATTTTGTTAGTTGTTATATATAATAAAATATAAATATGTATTTGTATCGTATCGTTCACGCACTCTCGCACCCGCACTTGTGCAACATATGCTCGAACTTCTTTGGCCAGAAACCTTGTAGATTGTTTTCAAAACTTTAGGTACTAAAAAGGCTCTAGTATCCTTGTTTTAAAAGTTTGAAAATTTAGTTTTGAAGGTCTATTCCCCCCCCCCCCCCAATTTCTAGACATTCACCACTTAAGGGACCAACAATAAATACTGCCCTTGTATAAAGGGTAATTTTATTAATTTTCTCTTTTATTTAAGTAATTTCATGTACTTGATTTTTCTAGCAATTTTTATTGCAATTATGGTCACATAATTATCACTAAATATCAGTGTTCTAAAAGTCGGCCAAGTCGGCGACTAGTCGCTAGTCGGGCCTTGGCCGACCCGATTTTTATCAAAATGCCAAAAAAAATGTTCGAAATAGTAGTCGGCATCTATCGCCGACTAGACCGTCTAGGCACCGACTAGGCCATTTTCGATTAGGTTCATTTTTTTCTCTTTAGGCCAACTAGGTGCCGACTAGACCGTTTAGGCACCGACTAGGCCGTCTAGGTGCTGACTAAGCCGTTAAAATTTAAAAAAATTTAATATTGTGTTGTCATTTTTAATAATCTCTTTAATTATTGTGTTTTTATTTTTAATATGTAGAAGTTAAAAGTTTGAAATTTAAACTAATATGTGTCATCTTTTGATTTTTAAATTATGACTTTATTGAATTTTGAGTTTCATGAATGTTATCACTTATAATTTCAATATTGAAAGGTGGTGATATTAATTTTTTATTATTTTTATGTATTATGCATTATTAATTCATAAAATAATTAATTTTATTTATCGTTTAGGGGCTTTCGACTAGTCCCCGACTAGTCTCCGATTAGTCGCTCTAGTCGCTAGACCCTAGTGGTCCGACTGACTAGCGACTAGCGTTTTCTAGAACATTGCTAAATACTTTATTGAAAATAACATTAATGAAGTAGGACTAAAATGAGTTGAATTCATTTAGTAATTGATAGAGTTGAGCACGAATTAATTTTAATTGAGTCATATACAAACTAAGCTCGAGTAGTTTGTTGTATTTGTTTTTTTATCGAGCTTGAGCTAATAAGAGAAATAGAAGCAGATGATATTTAAAAGGAATGATTCACTTTTCATTGATGTTTGAGTTACAATATATACATGTATGTGAGGATTACAATAGTATCAAAAAATATTACAAAGATTAATTATGAACAAAATATCTGGTATTTCTTTAATTGACATATTTAATCAAATCTCGTGAATCTCCTCTAATTTCATGATTACTTGATGACGAAAATATGAATCTATAATCTTCTCTAATACGCTCCCGCAAAATAGATGTTCCATCAGCAACATATATTTTGGAACGTAAAGTCTCGAATTGAGATTGAGGAAGAGACTTAGTAAGTAAGTTAGCAAGTTGATCAAGTGTGTTAACATAAGATACCGAGAGTAGCTCATTTGATGAGAAATCACGCACAAAATGTATATCAAGTGCAATGTGTTTCATTCTAGTGTGTTGTACTGGATGGAGGGCCAGACGAGTTGCTCCCATATTGTCACAAAGTAGCCGAGGGATGGCCCGAATAGGCAGTTTGAGTTCCTTAAAAAGATTACAATCTAGCCTCTTTCGGATGCGGCTGAGGTAAGGGTTCTATATTCGGCTTCCGTGGATGACTGAGCAACACCTGTTTGCTTTAGAGATCTCTAAGAAATATGATTATCTCCAAGAAATATAAAATATGTAAGTGTTGACTTGCCATCACTCAAGTCGCCCCCAAAATCAGAGTCAGAATAGGTAGTAAGCTATAAATTTATCATCTTTCGAAGAAGGAGACCATGGTATAACATCCCCTTCAGGTAACGGAATAAACGATTAACAATGGTCCAATCAGAAACAGTGGGTGAGGTCATTTGTTGAGCAAGACAATTGACTATAAAAGAAATATCTGGATGAGTAAGCGCCAAATATTGAAGTCCACCTAGGGCACTTCGATACTAAGTTTGATCAACAGTGCCCGACATAGAGACACTTTTGGGGTTGCTCGTAGTTCGTAACGATTTAGCCCCATCCATATGATATTGTCGAAGAAGATCAACAGTATACTTGTGCTGAGACTGCAAAATGAGTCCGGAGATGGTTGACTAGCAATTCAATAAGCAATGAACTTGAACTTGTAAGTATAAGATCATCAACATAAGCAAGAACCACTAAACAACTATTATCCCGATGATAAGTGAATAAAGAGGTATCTACTTTGAATTGTATAAATCCAAACGATAGTAGAACAGAACTCAGGTGGCGTCAATAAGCCCAGGTGGTTGAGACATGTAAACAAGTTCTTTTAAGGTTCCATGGAGGAAAGCATTGCTGATGTCTACCTATTTTAAAGGCAAATTCAAAGACAGTTCAAGAATAAGGATTGTACGAATAGTGACTGGGTTTGACAATGGGGCTGAATGTCTCACGAAAATCAATCCTAGGGTGCGGATGAAAGCCCTTTGCAACCAAACGGGCTTTGAATTTATCAATTGTACCATCCGGTTTCTGTTTAATACGAAATACCCATTTACAGCCTATAATATTTGCACAAGATGGTGGGTTGTCTAGTTCCCACATACCATGACATTGGAGCACAGTGAATTCCTTAACCATGGCCTGACGCCATGTAGGATAGGCAAGAGCTTGTGAGGCACAAGTGGGCTCAGTGTCTTCAGGCAAAGGATACTTGGTTGCAGAAAATAACTTTTTCGGCTTAAATATATTATTTTGTGCATGCGTAGTCATAGAGTGAGTACGCTGAGGCGGAGCATAAATCGGATCAGCCATGTATGGATAAATAGGAGTTTGGTGCTCGAGTGATGGGCTCATGGGGCAAGGATTTGGGCTAGAGCTCGTGGACCGAGATGGTGATGTGGAGTTTGAAACGGAGGTCAGGGGACCTTGGTGATCAGGAATGGGCAGTGCAAAAGATGATGTAGCCTCTGGAAGCACCACAAGTTTTGATATGGAAGTGTCTTGTAAAGAATCTAGCTTAAAAAAGGACACAAATATATTCTCAGAGAACTTTACATGCCTGGAAATATAGACTCGACCAGAATCCTGATCGAGACAATGGTAGGCACTCTGACTCGTTGAATAACCAACAAAGATGCCTAGCTTTGAAGAAAAATTCAATTTTCCAACATTATAGGGTTTTAGCCATGGAAAACATATACACCCAAAGATACAAAACTTCAGATAATTCGGTTTTTTCTGAAATAAAATCTTAAATGGACTAGCAGACCTCATCAAAGGGGTAGGAGTCCGATTTATTAGATAAGTTGTTGTTTGGACAGCAAAAGACCAAAAATTATACGGTAAGCTAGCATAATGTAAAAGAGCTCAACTAATCTCCAAGATATGACAATTTCGTCTTTCAAAAATACCATTTAGCTGAGGAGTGTGAGGAGCAGTGGTGAGCCAATTAATGCCATTAGAAATAAGAAACGACTTAAGTGACAAGAATTATCCCCCGTTGTCAGAATAAGAATTTTTAATAGTAGAATTGAATTGCTTCTCAACCAAAGTTTTAAATTGATGAAAAATACCTGCCACTTGCGATTTAGCTTGCAATATATATACCCAATAATAACGACTGTATAAATCAATTATCAACATAAAATAATGGCATCCATCAACAGACACAATAGGTGTGTAATAACAATTCTTGGGTAAATGAATTTTATTAACACAGAAATGATATACAATAGTTTTTTTGAATTGAAGGGGTTTTCTCTCTAACTATGTGTTGATAAAAGGATATAAGTCCAATGATTGAAGAACAATTAAAGTGTAAACAAGCTGAAGTCCATGTTGCTCGCCCGGTTGCTCTCCAAAACCCTGAATGACGAAGCAATAAACCCACATGGCCAAGTCCATGTTGCTCGCCAGGCTGCTAGCCAACATGCTCGCTAGATTGCTCGCCAAAGCCCTGGCTGACGAAGCAATAAGCCCACGTGGCCAAGTCCATGTTGCTCACCAGGCTGCTCCCCAACATGCTCGCCCAAGCCCGGGGTGGCGAGGCAATAAACCCACGAGGCCAAGTTCATGTTGCTCGCCAGTCTGCTCGCCAACATGCTCGCCCAGCTTGGAGATGACAAGGCATCAAGCCATGAAGCTAAGCCCCTTATGCTCGCTCACTTGCTCGCCAGGATGCTCGCCTTTCAATCATCCGATAATTCCCATGAATGAAGATGTAAAGGTGTCTAAGGACTTACGAGGAAGGCATAGGCTGGTTAGGTTAGAGTTAGTGGGGCAAGTAGCTAAGGTAATGACAAGTGGAGGACACTTGTCAATACCAGAGGCCATGTGGCTTAAAAATATGTCACATCACCCTCAAAAGGGTATACATATTTGTAAACACCTCATTTGTAAAGATCTGAAATCCTAATACAAGAAATAACATTATAGAAAATTCTCTCTCTACTTTCTCTCTAGAAACAACAATATAACATCCAATTAATCACTTTAGATCATTGTTTGAGTAGTTCCTAAAGATTATTAGCCACATAAACTTTCGATTATAAGAATTGCTCAACAATTTGGCGCCAGAAGGAGGGCGCGAACCTTCGTCAATTGAGGAATTCAAGATATTTCTTCATTTTCTCAAGAACAATTATTCGGATTCAGTAAATTGTGTGAAGAACAAGAGGGCTATCTTCAACTGTAAGTATTTTTCGAGAAGGATTGTTACTCTCGAGAATACGAACTAGAAAAGAATTCCCTTAAGAATCTATTTCCCCAACACAAAAATTTTACAATAAAAATGACGAGACAAATGTACGAAGCCTCCCAGAATGAATCCTGCACCACTTCGACGAGTCGAAGGTGGAAGGGGAAAAAGCCCACGGGACGATGATAAACTGAATTGACCCGGGTCCCGGCATTTCCTGCAGCTCCAGTTGGTCCGCAAATCGAAGCTACCATCGAGTCAATGGTCAGAACCCCGGAGAACATTGAGAGAACGATGGCCACGTTTAAACAGATGCAAAGGCAACAGATGGTGGTGGCTCGTCAACCTGTGATACAAGTGGCCCCGACGGAGACAAGGCATGAGACGAGGACAAGTTACCACGCCCATGAGGAAGAGGCAAGTAGTGGTCGAGTCGCCCCTGAAAATTTAAAAGGCAAACAGAAAATGTGTGATTGCCTGGGACCCCAACCCAGATGATCAAACCAGTGAGCAGATGAGCGACCAACTGGGCGAGCAACCGAGCAACCCAGACAGCATGAGGGGTATAAGGGGGACGGGCAGAATGAGTTAAGCCATCACTCTGAGGGTGGAAGATTCAGATACTCATAGCGTCAAGAACCCTGCGAGTCTGATGCAAGGCATCAACGTAGGCCTGTTCAAGATCGGTTGAGGAGAAAGGCGTCAGAGAGGTTGGGACCTAACGCTGCAAGTAACCTTCAACGTTCACACCGGGAGGTCGCCCGAAGTGAGGGACTGTTGGGGGCAGCACGTCAGTATGAGGTGCACCCGGAACAGCCTCGAGGAGGGGGATCATCCCATGGATCGTCACTTGCAGAGATTGAGAAGTTGAAGAAAGTCGTGGAGGACTTGCGAGAACAGGTGGCTACCAAGGAGAAGGTCGAGACATACACCTCTCTCCCCATTTCACCACTATCCACGACCATCCTTACAGCTCCGATACAGAAGAAAATACAATTCCCGTCCTTGGTACTGTATGAAGGTGAATCAGACCCCAAGGTGCATATATCCAAATATGTCGACTATATGATCTCAATGGGAGCATCGAACGCTACACAATGCAGGAACTTTCCTCTGACCTTAGGAGACCGTGCTCATAAATGGTTCTCCGCATTGGCGCCCGGGTCTATTCAATCGTTTGGCCAGTTGACCCGAGAATTCCTATCCCATTTCTCGGGATTCGAAATGCACTTGACATAGAAACATAGCTGGCCAACATCTCACAAGGAGCGGAGGAGACAGATCAATAGTATCTTGAATGATTCAATAGAATCCTTTTGGAGGGAGAATCAGTCAGTGATGACACCAAGGTTGTTGCAGTTATGGCGGGTCTGCGTAAAGGAACGAACCTATGGAAGAAAATGCATTTATCCTGTCCCAGTACATACACCGAATTCCACCATAAAGCTGCTGTATACGTGGCGATGCAAGAAGCCACGGTAAAACAGTTGGGGACGGAAGTCGATGAGAAGAAGAACGGCAAGAAACCTAGTGGTAGTGGATACAAGGCTCCCAGAACTTGAAGTCATTCGGAGATACTGTGGAATACAAAGAAAAACTCAATCAGGTGTTGGCTACCACAATCGACCATGTCTTCACGGCTGTGAAAGATCAGGACATGCTTGCAGCTCCCCGGAGGATACGGCAGGATAGAAACAAGTTAAACCCGAATAAGTTCTGTGCTTATCATCAAAGCATCGGGCATTTCACCAGCGAGTGCAGTGATCTTTTGAAACAGTTGTGGAAGTTTTATGAAGACGGGACGCTTGCAGAATACGTTAAGAAGGCTCCGGGGAAAAGACAACGACAGCCGAGACACGGGGACTCAGACGAGGAAGATAGTGATGAGGCTAAAAGAGCACCGAATAGATAGGTTCCACGGGGTCCGCCAGCATTGCCCGCACATCAAGAGCCAAATCGCGAGATCCTGGTGCTTGAGGAAATTGGCTCAGCCGGAGGAATGGTTGATGGCCGTCCCGCATCAAAAAGATAAAAGAAGGCATATATCCGGTCAATCAAGTACAAGAATCGGGGTCCGAATCAAAGGTGCCTGCGAAACCAACTGTGGACTTGGTTTTCTCACAAGCGGACCTTGAAGGAATTCTTACACCGCATAACGACTCTCTGGCCATCAGCGTAAATATCATGAACACAAGAGTGCACCGGCTGCTAGTGGATACTGGAGAGTATACGAACATCCTTTTCAAGAAAACACTAGATCAGCTAGGAGATTACGAGTCTTACATAGAAGAATGTAATCATAAAATAGTGGGATTCGGAGAGGCTGTGACCATCCCACTAGGTGTAATCCGCCTATCGGTAGAACTTGTAGCTCTTAAGGACTCGGAAAGGAGGATGACTAGGTTGTTAGATTTTCTAGTCGTAGATCAACCATCTACCTACAACGGGTTCCTCGGCCGATCTTTTATTTCTGAATTTAAGGCTGCATGTTCCACCTACTATTACTGTATCAAATTTCCAACTCTAAAAGGTGTAGGTACAGTCAAAGGGGACCAGAAGAAGACGCGAGAATGTCTGCTAACCTTAAAGAAGCCTGTCACTCAGGTGTTGGTCTATGAGGAGGCGACACCATAACATTCCCCTGATGAACCCAACATCTTAGATGCTATCTCCGTTTACACCGAGATGATGGAAGTTGATCAAATGCCAGAGGATATGGAGGTAGATGATACACCCCTACAAGGTCAACAGACCGGGGGGCAAGTGGAAAGTCACGCAAAGGCTCAAGATGATGTACCAACAACCGTTGCCGAGGCAAATAATGAAGTGGAGTTAGCACCCGAAGACCAATCGAATGTGCTAGAAGGCATTGAGCCCCGGTTGGGTTATGAGCCAATCCCGATGGAGATGGACATGCATCTAGAATGACCCATTGATGACCCAAGATGGAAAGGTAAGAAGCGACGTATCACTCCGGTTGAAGAACTAAGGTCTATACAGGTAGATCCCAATAAAAAGGACTTAGAACTTTTTATTGGGGCGGAGTTAGAAGAACATTATAGAAGTAAGATGGAGGAGTTCCTACGTGCCAACCTCGATATCTTTGCATGGTCGCATGAAGATATGACGGGCATACCAGTGGAGTATGCTTATCATCTCCTCAACATCGACCCCACGAAGAAACCTGTGCGTCAGAAAAGAAGAAAGTACGGACCTGATAAGTATGAGGCACTAACTGGTGAGGTAAAGAAGCTGTTAGATAACAAGCTCATACAAGAGGCGTTATGCCCACAATGGGTGGCGAACCCAGTCCTAGTCAAGAAGCCGAACGGATCGTGGAGGCTCTGTATACACTTCACAGACCTCAACACCGCGTGTCCAAAGGATAATTTCCCTTTGCCTCACATCGACCAGTTGGTGGACAACACGGCGGGACATGAGATAATGACCTTTATGGACGCCTTTGCGGGGTACCACCAAATCGCAATGCATCCTGATGATCAAGAGCACACAGCTTTTTACACTAACAAAAACTTATTTTGTTGGAAAAGAATGCCCTTTGGGTTAATCAATGCAGGTGCCATGTACCAGAGGTTAGTCAACAAGATGTTCGACCAACATATTGGTGAGACGATGGAGGTCTATGTTGATGACATAGTGGTAAAGAGTCTTAGAAAGGAAGACCATTTGGAGCACCTCAAACAAGCATTCGATATCATGAGAACTTACAACATGAAGCTAAATCCAAAGAAAAGCAGCTTTGGGGTGCAATCCGGAAAATTTTTGGGACATCTAGTAAGTCAACGAGGGATAGAAGTTAACCATTCACAAGTTAAATTCATTCTAGAGATGGGGCCACCGAAGGATGTACCAGCTGTTCAAAGACTTACAGGATGTCTCGTGGCATTGAACAGATTCATATCCAGATCCAGAGATAAGAATAGGGCGTTCTTTGAGTCCATCAAAGGCAAAGGCATATGTAAAAGAACCAGGAAGAACAACTATGTATGGACTGATGCCTGTCAAAGGGCGTTCGAAGATATAAAAAGCTATCTAAGCAACCCCCAGATCCTGTTGAAGCCCGTGCCAGGAGAAAACTTATATTTATACTTGGCAGCATTAGAGGTGGCCACAAGCTCAGCCTTGGTACGTGCAGAAGGCAAGATGCACCTACCAATATACTATGTCAGCCAATTGTTGCATGAGGCGGAGCTGCGATATTCCCCAATGGAGAAGTTGGCATACGCATTGGTGATGAGCGTACGGAAACTCTGGCCCTACTTCTTCGACCACCAAGTGGAAGTCTTAACGACGTTCCCCTTGAGATAAATCTTACACAGACCTTACACTGCCGGACAATTACTAAAGTGGTCAGTAGAGGTCAGCCAGTATGGTATAACCTACGCTCCCCGAACAACGATCAAAGGGCAGGCTCCAACAGACTTCATAGTAGAGCTAACCTACCCTCAAGATCCGACGAGAGGACGTATATACCCATGGCACCTCTACGTAGATGGCTCAGCAACAAGTTCCGCGGCTGGTGCGGGTGTTGTCCTAGTGAGTCCCGACAAACAAGTATTCACCTCAGCAATAAGGTTCGACTTCCTAGCAACTAACAACGAGGCCGAATACGAAGCACTTATTGCGGGATTGAGACTATCGTTAGTTGTGGGGGCAACCAGACTTCAAATTTTTGGGGATTCACAGCTAATAGTATCTCAAGTCCGAGGTGAATACGAGGCAAAAGATCGACAGATGATCATCTATCAAAGGATCGTAGCACATCTGATATCCAAGTTTGACCAAGTGTACATTGAGTAGATTCCCTGGCTAGAGAATACGCAAGCAGAAGCACTAGCTCGTTTGGCTACGAGTACCAGAGAAGCAAGTATCTCGGAGGTTGTTATAACAAAACTAACTAATCCTTCAACATTTGATTATATCAATCAAGTGTTGAAGAGGGGGCAACAACTGGTAAACAACCAACAAGTGATTGATGATTGGCGTACACCCATCACTAAATACTTGACCAATGGAGAGCAGCCGGGAGATCCGTGGGAGGTACGACGAGTTGTGAAGCAAGCTGCCAGATACACGATGATCGAGGGGCAGTTATACAAAAGAGGAATCTCGCAGAAAGTGTTAGAAGAAATCCATGAAGGAATATGTGGAGGCCACGCCGGGGGGCAAGCCCTAGCTTACAAGACTATTAGGCAAGGGTACTATTGGCCGACACTACGGAAGGATGCCATCAGATATGCTACAAGGTGTTTAAAGTGCAAACAGTTTGCTCCAAGCATCCATACCCCGGCGCAAGAATTAAAATTAGTGTATAGTCCGTGGCCATTTGCTAAATGGGGTATCGACTTGATCGGCTCATTCTATCCCTGAAAAGGTGGAGTAAAATTCGTAGTGGTGGCCGTGGACTATTACACTAAGTGGGCCGAAGCTGAAGCTTTAACAACCATAACCCAAGAAAAAATGATAAGTTACATTTGGAAAAGCTTGGTGTGCAGATTTGGGTTGCCACAGTCGATCGCCACAGATAATAGAAGGCAGTTTGATGGAAGTTAAGAGACTTCTGCGCTTCCTGGGATATCAAGAAACATTATTCCACCCCATACCATCCTCAGTCGAATGGACAGGTCGAAGCCGTGAACAAGATCTTGAAACACATCTTGAAGGTCCGATTGGAAGAAAGAAAGGGCAGTTGGGCCGACGAGCTGCCGGAGGTCCTATGGACCTATAGGACAAGCACCGAGAGGACCCCGTTCACCATGGCCTTTGGAGTTGAAGCAGTCATCCCGGCAGAAGTTCAACATCGGACGTGGAGGATAATCAAATATGATGAAGAGACGAACGAGGATGATATGGCGGTTGAGAAAGACTTGATTGAAGAAACAAGAACTTCGGCGGAGCTAAGGAATGCGGTCTATAAACGACGGGGGCGGAGAAGTATTACAATTCGCAAGTTAAAGATAGAAAGTTCAAGGTTGGCGACTTGGTGATCAGACGGATATTAGCAGTTCCTTCAGGAGTGTTTGGTCCGAAATGGGAAGGTCCCTTCAAGGTGACAAAGAGTTGGCCAAATGGGACATATGACCTAGAAGATATGCAAGGCAACCTCTCGTCATACACTTGGAACGCTGCACACCTCAAGAAGTTCTACCAGTAAAGACTTGTAAAAAAAATCTTTTAAAACCTTGCTCGCCCAACATGTTTAGGGGCAAGCAGGTTCGGTTCAAATAGAGTCAAGTTTGTAAAGCCGCATTATGTTGAATAAGAAGATGTTTCCTTTCAAGAGGAGTTTGTGCGAACGTCTTATGTTTTTTAAGCAGGTTGACGTACCAAAAAATGTCTCAAGTTATAAGCTCAAAAGACTTACGAGTCAAAAATAAAAGCAAGGTATTGAGACTAACCCTATGGATATACCAGTAAAAGGGAGTCCTTACCAATCAATAAGCCTACATCGAAAGAGATAAAAGATAAATGGTGTAAATTCACAATTCAACAAAAGGAAAAGTAAGACGAATCAATCAGAACACCATAAACAAAACGAGCAATAAATAACTTAGACAAAAATATCAACAAAAATACAAGTACAGACGTGTTCTAAGGAAAGGAAGTTGTGTATTCATTGACAAAAAGGAGTTTCAAATACATGTGGGGAGACTTCATGGGCGAAGAAGCAAAAAGTTAAAAACAAAAACAAAAAGTCCAAGGCAAAAAGTGTCAACACTCTACTGCTCGCCGGGCTGGTCGCCAGTCTGCTCACCCGGCTGAGCGCCTGCCTGCCCGCTGCCCTGTCCAGTCTGCTCGTCCACGTGCTCACCGGCCTGGTCGCCTACCTGCCCACCAGTACCTTGAGGAGATAGACCCAGGAGGACCTCAATGGGAGACAGACCTTCAGTGTCTACCATGGCATCGTCCTGAGCGTCAGTCTGCAAAGGTGGGTAATTCCCACCTATGATCTTAAGTTTCGGAGGCACGATGCTCAGGTCAACCCCCATTTCTTCAAGGTCCCCGATGTCGACAACAAGACCATCCATAAGAGGACGTTCAGTGAGAAACTCGGTGAACTCTTTCTTCAAGGCCTCCCAAGGATCCTCATTCTCACCAACAGCGTGATGGTAGGCGCACAGGTTTTTGGCAAAAGCATAGACGAACCCAAAGTCAGAGGACTCGGTTCGGATATCAGCGACGGCTGTAGCAGTGTAACACTCAACATGCTCGGCCTTATGCTCGGCTAGCTGGGTCCGGGCAGTTTGGAGTTCTCTCTCTAGTTCAACAACTTTTCCTTGGGCAATCCGGCCCTCCTCTAGCTGAGCTCGCATGCTTGTCAACTCAGCACGAAGGCTGTCAGCTTCAGCCTTAGCCCTCTCAGTACTTGCAATCGCCGACTGCTCGGTATCCAGCGAGGCTTTGGCCTTAGCTTCCGAGACAACAACCTTCTTTTCAGGCTCATCCCTCTCCTTCCTCATAGTATCATTCAGCACGACATAGGACTTCTCCAGAGTCAGGACCTGCTCGATCGCGCGCTGAGCTGTGATGAGGGAGCCACTTGAATGCTGCATAACGGTGAGGGATGTTTTCCGTCACCGATTGATGCTGCATGATAGCATCCTGAGGCTGTGTCCAGATGGGTTGCAGCTTCAATAGCCCTTCGGACGGGACCCTGAATTTCATTGAGAGTCTTGGGAGGCCGGACAAGTGCAAACTGATGAACAGCTGCGCTGCGGTGCAGATAGCGGGATGATCATACCTGCAGAGAATGCATACAAGAAAACACTTAGAAAAATTTTCATCAAAAAATTTCATAAGTGTAAAGATGTTGAAGCCAAGAAGTTTTACCCTGCCGCCCGGTCCTGATCCCATCCGAGATAGGAGATGTCCGTCAGTTGCCCTACGGAGCGTATGGGCGCAGGGGCAGTAGAAGTGCCGTCCGAGACCGGGAGTGTAGGCTTTGAAGCCTCAAAGCGACCTGAGCCTCCGGAACCCGAGGCTCTCGTAGTCCTTGCCCTCTTGGCAGCATCACCTTCACGCTCGATGCGTGAACCATCCCCTCGCTGCAAGCGACGACCGCCACTTGGGGAGCTACTGGGGCTTGTCGATCCTCAGTGCGAGGAGCCCTTGAGGGAACATCAGATCGAGTGCTTGGCCCGGTGCCCGCACCATTCTTTGCTTGAGTAGCCTTCTGAGCAGCTAACACAACGGAAGGGGGTCTCTCTTGGTTCGTGCCATCCCAAATCGTTGGTTCAACGCTTGGAAGGATGGAGGGATGGCGATAGTAACCTCTGCAGCTGCAAACATCAGAGAAACATAAAAAGAGTTAGAAATTTTTTCAAAATCTAAATCAAAAGTTCAAAGAACATGATAAATATACCTGCGGGATGAGCAACTTGAGCTCGTAAGTGGTGAGGAGTTGTGATCAACCCCGACGCAATACGGCAACTGAGCTTGTTCAGATACTCGAACGTCCTGTCCTTCTTGTTCCGGTGACAGACGAGGATGCAGATAAACTTGAATTCCTCAGACAAGCTCGTCTTCTTCCAACGCTGAGGAGTCAAGCCTGCAACATAAAGAACAAGACGTTAGACACAATATCGAAAAATAACATCCCAAGTACAAACAAGTCCTACGCTGCAACTCGCCAAACTCAGTAGGAGACATGATACGTCCCCCAAGTCCTTTATTATTGTCCGGAGCACGTCAATCTCCACCGATGAAGAAGAACTGCTCCTTCCAGTCCTTCACCTTGTTGGGCAGTCCTTCAAGGATCCTCATGTCACTCCTCGCTTTCACGTAATAATAACATTGACCTTCCTCAGAACACTTACTGAGGCAGAGGGTGTAGTTCACCTCTTGCGGAGTCAGGCGGACTTTATACTTCTCCAAGGCAAAGACCGTGCAGATAGATATCAGGTACGTCCAGGCATTGGGTGTAAGCTGTGTAATATCCAAACTCGTTGTCTCCAGGAAACGACCGATAAGTGGATGAAGAGGCAACGTCACCCTGGCGGCAAGTGTGTGCATGTTAATCGCCGTTAGTCACTCGGGAGGGTAATCGGCCCTCTCATCCTTTCGAGGGGCATACATTGTTACATCACATGGGATGTGGTATTCCCTCCGGATGCTATCAAGGTCATCTTCATCAATGACACTCTCCACGGTATTTGCCTTGTAGTTGGTGCGATCATCCTCTTCAAGGTCTAGATATTATCGAGGAGGAGTAGGGAAGTGAGCAGTGTATCGTTCATAATATGCTCTCCAATCGAACTCTTGCACGATACCCTCGGGAATAGACCTCTCCAACATGTGAGGTTGTGGGAAGTCAACAGACTCAAACCGCTCGGTGATAGAGTCATCGTCATCATTGCTACTGGAGAGCACTTCAACGGCCTCCTGATCATCGCCTTCGGGGCGAGCAGCGGGTTGCTCGACTACCTGCTCGCCAAGTTGCTCGCCCAGCTGCTCGGCCCCCTCCTCCGATGGGCGATCAACTTCTATCATCTCGGGTTCGGATCCTGCCAGGTACATGGATGAAAGGCCGGCGATCGGACCACCCTCCTCCACCGATCGTTTGCCCGGATTCCGGTGAGAAATAGTACGGCTTGAGGATGATGACATTTTTTCAAGAAAAGGGGAGGAAAAGAAGGTTTGTTCTAGGAGTGTGCTAATTATTGATTGGAAAACATCGCCGCCTAGATTCCGATCAAGTATTCCGAAGGAGAATCTGATGAACGAGCACAGAAAATGGAAATTTGAGAATTAAGAGAAAAAGAGGATAATGCAAAAAGATAAATTAAAGGCAAAATAAGTGAGGGATTACCTTCGGTTAAGACACCAAAGTCGTTCGTCGGAATGGGAATAACAAAGATCGCCGAAAAATCGAAGTAAAGCTTGAGCGCCAAAAATTTTCAGAAAATGATCGAGTGAGGAAGAAGATGAATAGTGAAAGAAATGGCTATTTATACATTAGGGTTAAAAGAAAAAAGGAGGAAAAATTTCAGGGATCAAATTGCAAAAAAATTGAAAAGTTTTAAATGGGTGCGTCTTTTCGTGTGACTGATTAGCACAATACACGAGGAGATGCCTCATTTTCCAGAGCGTCACTTCGGTTGTCAAAAGAGAGGACGATCAGAAAGTCGAGCATAAGGGCCGAGCAAGGAGCCGAGCACCATGCTGCTCGCCTAACTGCTCGCCAACACAGTGAATCATTCCAGCATATACTTTGATGTAGAGAATTAAATCAAAGCATATGCTGAGGGGCAAATGTTGATAAAAGGATATAAGTCCAATGATTGAAGAACAATTAAAGTGTAAACAAGCTGAAGTCCATGTTGCTCGTCAGGCTGCTCGCCAACATGCTCTCCCGGTTGCTCGCCAAAGCCCTGGCCGACGAAGCAATAAACCCACATGGCCAAGTCCATGTTGCTCGCCAGGCTGCTCGCCAACATGCTCGCCAGATTGCTCGCTAAAGCCCTGGCTGACGAAGCAATAAGCCCACGTGGCCAAGTCCATGTTGCTCGCCAGGCTGCTCGCCAACTTGCTCGCCCAAGCCCGGGGTGGCGAGGCAATAAACCCACGAGGCCAAGTTCATGTTGCTCGCCAACATGCTCGCCCAGCTTGGAGATGACAAGGCATCAAGCCATGAAGCTAAGCCCCTTATTCTCGCTCACTTGCTCGCTAGGATGCTCGCCTTTCAATCATCCAATAATTCCCAAGAATGAAGATGTAAAGGTGTCTAAGGACTTACGAGGAAGGCATAGGCTGGTTAGGTTAGAGTTAGTGGGGCAAGTAGCTAAGGTAGTGACAAGTGGAGGACACTTGTCACTACTAGAGGCCATGTGGCTTAAAAACATGCCACATCACCCTCAAAAGGGTATAAATATTTGTAAACACCTCATTTGTAAAGATCTGAAATCCTAATACAAGAAACAACATTATAGAAAATTCTCTCTCTACTTTCTCCCTAGAAACAACAATATAACATCCAATTAATCACTTTAGATCATTGTTTGAGTAGTTCCTAAACATTATTAGCCACATAAACTTTCGATTATAAGAATTGCTCAACACTATGATCCTTTGATTCTCCCTCAACTTTGACTTGGCTTGATTTGACTTTGACTTGATAACGCTTTATCCAAGGACGGTGAAGTCTTATTTTGGATTGAACGTTGGTTTGTGGAAGATTTTGAAGAACATCTCAGATTTGGTGAAGAACGATCTTCAAATCTTCAAGGTGGATTTGAGCTGGAACACTGGATAGAAGGGGTCTTGGACCTTGACCTTTGATCGGATTGTGTTTGTGGATGAACTTGATGAAGAATGATTTGAAGACGGCGATGAACGCGTGAAGTCTTCAAAGTGATCTTCGAGTGAGAAAACGTGTGATCAGAGGGATTCAACTCCTTGTTTCTAATCGATGGATGTTTTTGGCTGGATTTTGTGAAGAACGGTTGAAGATGACGAAGAACGCTTGATGATCTTCGAGTGGAAACGTCTGATTAAAGGGATAAAGCTCCTTATTTCTGATCAAATGATGTTTCTGGATGAATTTGGTGAAGAACGGTTGAAGATGGCGAAGAAATCCTGTTGATCTTCAAGGTGTTCTTCAAGAAAAAACATCTGATCGGAGGGATTGGGATCAAACGATATTTCAGGAAGGCTTTGACGAAGAATGGTTTAATCTTCAAGATCAACTTCAGGTTTGTTGAAGAACGGCTTGAATCTTCAAAGAACGGGATCGTTGGATCTTCTTAGCTCGTAGTCTTCTCGTCGAGAGGATGTTGCTGCTTGCTCGTTCATCTTCGTGTTTTCGATATGTGAAATGCATGAACTTGACCCCTATTTATAGGGTGGGAAATTGAAAACATTTCTTATTTGACGCGACACGTGGCGCGATCTAGTTGGCTAATTTGATTGACAACATTAATGAATCGATCAAATTTAGCTTGATTGATTTTCACCGTTTTCTTTATTTATACGAAATATTTATGATTTCGAATAAATAGGACAAATCAAGCATTTATTGTCGCATACGAGTACCGGAAGACTCGTAATTTAATAACGACTTGTATCGTGTACAATAAATATCAATTTGATTATTTAATTGAGAATTAATTTGTTAAATCCTCAAAATTAAAATAGTAATATATGTTGATATTTATTTAATTTATACACGTGTCATTATTTAATTGGATGCAATTTATATATGCTTACAATGTGCATCCATCAATTATAAATTATTGGAATATATTTTTTTGGGACTCACACAGATGGATTTAGAATCTTGTAATCACGTTTCGTAAGAGATTGAGATTTCAATCAGAATTTCAAATTTTCTTCTCAATCCATACATAAATTATACAATACACTTATCATTACTTTTAAAAAATTCCAATACAATCACATTATCATTTCTTATACCATCTATTCATTCTCTTGTGCTTTTATGTCACCTAATACAATAATAATTATTAATTTAACATAAAAAAAAAATCTCACTCTATTAAAATATATCAAAAGAAACACATACTTATATATTTATTAATATTTTCAAATCTTAAAATTTCAAAGCCACAAAACATCTAATTCTCAAAACAAGTACCCTAAAATACTTGTAGCATATATGTATATATCTCTCTACAATTCACTTGATATTTATGTCAAATTGAGCTCAATACCTTTTTACCGAACAATTTCAATTGTGTTTAAATAGTTTGTATGTTTTACTATTATTATATTTCTATAAAAGAAAAGCATCAGGCATCAAAGGGTGTTTGGTCTAGTGGTATGATTCTCGCTTCGGGTGCGAGAGGTCCCGAGTTCGATTCTCGGAACACCCCTTTATTTTAATAATAATTTCAGAGAGGATGACGTGTCCGTGCAAAATCAACTTTTTTGGTGGCATAAACACGTGGCTTAGTATCATTGGTCCCAACCATGTCATTCCATTTTCATTTTGACTATTTTTTAGTGCAATATATTTCTTTTATAAAAGTTAAACAATTTATTATTTTTTGTTAAATAGTTTATTAATGAAAAGTGTATTTTTTATAATTTAATTTTTTAATAATAAATTGTTTAACTTTTCAATTATAAATTATTTAACTTTTTAAAAATAAACTTGAGTTGGACCGTGTAACTGATGCATACAAGACTAATCTATTCATCTATTAAAATGGATTACATACTTTTAGTTATAATTTTTATTTTTTCATCAAATGGCTCAATATAAGAATTGAATTTTGGAGTTTGTGTAGATACTAATGATATAAGTAAATAAATTAATAAGAAAACTTTGAAAATTCGACTTTAGATTTAGTGGAATTTCTTTTTTCTTTTTTTAATTTGAGAAACTTAGTGGAATTTTTTTATTGGACGTAAGAGTTAGTTTTTAATTTGTTAAACTAATATTTTTTTTTCTTTTGTTTAAATTGGCATTGATAGCTCAAGTTATATCATTAAAAATTAATTCACACGTTTCGAGTTTTGATGAAATTAAATATTTATATCATACCAGATGAAACGGAACCAAATTAAATTAATAGCTAGGTGTGATGATCGATCCAAATTTATTTTTGGAATAACATTCTAAATTTTATTAATTTCTATTCTCAATAAGCTAACTACTATTATTATATACATCACATATATTATATATTTTAAATAATTAGTTTTTTTTTTATTGAACAAGTAGATTCATTTATAATGAATAATTATTGTTGAATAGTTATAACAAGTCATTGTAATTAATGGTAACTATTAGCATAAACAATTTTAACTATATAAATATACTCTTAAACTGTACATACAATTTTTTTTAAATGTAGCTACGTTTTAATTACTTAAAATTAATTCTGGCAAAACAAACTATTTTTATATTATCAAATTCATTCTGAAATAACTATTACTGTAAATAACTATTATATTATTAATATTTTTTTTAACACTTTACTTTCTCAGTTTAATCAATTTATTTTAAACATTCATTAACACTTTTAATTTTACTATAAAAATTAATTAATATCACTACTCAAAAGTGAGTAGAGTTTCGAAACATACCTGTAAATTGAATTTACATCCAAACTTAAAATATCAACTATTTTTTCTATACAATATTTAAAATTTATTCTTAATAAATAATAAATATAATAAAAAATACAAGATGTATTACTTGTCATTAGCCCTAATAAATTTTTGAACATTTGCTTAAAAAAATAACTATATTAAAAATTAATTTACAATATTTGTATATTAATATAAAATTTTACGTATAAAATTATATATTTTTTATTTTATACATAATCAATTTAAAATTAATGTTAATTTTATTTACACAAATGATGTTAAATGAAAAATTCTCTCTTATTTATTGAATTCTTTTTTATCATTTATAACAAGGTTTCTTTGTCAAAATACAAAGTCTTGGCACTATAAAAATCACACTCCCGCAGTTACAACGCCACTTCAAATTTTCATCCGAAGAAGGGAAAGAGAGCCTTGAGGATATGAAAATGTTTAGATCACAGAAAACCTTCATATTATTCAGCTCTCTGGCCGTAATCTTGTTCGTGTCGGCGTTTGCAGATGATGTCGTAGTGCTGACCGAGGACAACTTTGAGAAAGAGGTCGGTCAAGATCGAGGAGCACTCGTTGAATTCTATGCTCCCTGGTATGAACATGTTGATTTTGTTTCAGTTTTTGGTCATTTTGATCCTCCTTAGTGATTCAATGTTTAAAATTGACTGTAGAAGTTCCGTGGTTGATTTCTGATTTGAGTTTCCGTTAGATCTGTGAATTTGGGCTTCAGTTGATTGATCTGGAGCTGAGTTTGACCATTCTTTTTTAATCGTTTATTCCTGATACTTCGATTAGGAAGTAATTCCCTGAGTCGTTTGATATGAACGAAAGTTTTGCTGAAATTGGACATTTACTTGTATTGTGATTTTGAAGAAATGCTGTAGAATGACAAAGATACTGTTGCTTCTAGGTGTGGGCACTGTAAAAAGCTTGCGCCGGAGTATGAGAAGCTCGGTACAAGTTTTAGAAAGGCGAAATCAATTTTGATTGGAAAGGTTAGCCTATTTTGATTCACGGATTTCGCTATTTATGTTCCTGCTATTCCAATTTGATTAGCAATCTTAACTAGACTTGCTTATTGCCAATTGATGCTGCAACTATCTGAGTATCAGCTCGATGTTCTGTACAATTGATGCTTGTAGTTATTAATAAGTTTGTATTTTTGGTGATCTTAAAACTAGATTTAGTCTTAATTTATTTTCTTGGATGAAGACATTAATGAATATGGTTGTCCTTAAAAATGTAGGACTTTAGGGGATGTTCTTTTTGGGTTTTAAGTGACTTTTAAAAATCGGTTTTAAAAAACTAGTGGTTTTTAAAATCCTCTGGATTTTAAAATCTGTGTTCTTTTTGGGTTTTTGAATAGGGTAAGTTTTAAATTTATGATGTAAGAGAAAATAAAAGTAAGAAAGTTATTGGGTGAAGTAAAAATATAATAATAGTTGATTGATATATTTATGTAGGTTATTTATAGGGGGCTAGGGTTAGGATTTTAAAAATCTATTTTTAAAACCCAAACTAGAATGAGTTTTAGATTTTAAAATCCAAATCAAGGTTTTTAAAACCCAAAAAGAACATACCCTAAGGATTTTATTTATTCTATATGGAGGTAGAGCTTGTAGCTAGGGCTTTTTATGGATTCATACAATTTGTAGTTGTACTTTGTTTATATTTTACTCTGTGCAGCTTGGTATTGGATGTAACGTGCGTAGTCTACTTGAACCAAACCCCATCTTTCACTTATTTTCTTTATATTCCGACTGATGAGTGATGTGGCTCTAAAATAATTGAACTGTGGAAAACATGGCTTCAGACCTAACTGTCAATCAGTACATCTTAGTTCAGATTTTGGTCATGCAGATGACACTGTCCAAAGAAATTTTAATTTTGCACTCTCTACTGTTTATTGTGGACTTACATTTTATAAAATGTTTCTGCGTGCCAATTTATTAAGGTTCAGCTAATTGAATGATGATCTCTCTCCCTGTCTCTACTCTCTATACATATGCATGTAAGTATATTATGTATATGTGCATATGTTTATGTATGCATAGTTGTATTATATATATTGATCTTTTCCTTCCACAAAATGCTTCTCATCCTACCAAGTGCAGCCTATTGTTCTAGATTTTCTTTTGAACTACAACATCAACCTCATCAGCTCATAGAGTGGCCACTTAGGTTTCTTACGACTTTGATTTGATAGTGACCCATAATTTTTTTAAAATACAGCGACTGACATTTTATTTTTGCCATTTTTGGTTGCAAATTCTTATTTGTGCAGTGTATATGATTTCTAAACCTTGCAATTGTTGTAGGTTGATTGTGATGAGCATAAAAGCGTTTGCAGCAAATTTGGGGTTTCTGGGTATCCCACCATCCAATGGTTTCCCAAGGGGTCTCTAGAGCCAAAAAAGTGAGTCATATTATTAAGATCTGATATTCTGATTTCATTTTCTTCTCCCCCATCTGACAATTGGAGCTCTTTTCACTCCCTCCGATCCATCCCAACTTTTTCTTTTGTAGGAATGAAAACATGGGTTTTAAGAAAAAAGAGAGTATGTGATTGTGACGTTAAATAAAAAAATATAAAAAGATTTATTGACTTTTTTGAGTGTGAATTATTTTCTTTTTAATTTGTGTAAAAAGAGTTGGGACACATTTCCAAATAGGAAAATGTGAAAAAAAATTTGGGTGGAGGGAGTAGTTTCATAATTATTTAGTTTTCTTTTTGTTATGCAAGGTCTTTCAGAAAGTGCATTCCTCATGAATGAAATTTTCATTTGGTAGGTATGAAGGTGATCGAAGTGCAGAAGCCCTTGCTGAATTTGTAAACACTGAAGGAGGTAGAACTTTACTATATTATCATTCATGTGTAAGGAGGCATGTTGTTAATTAAATTTGCTTTCGCATTATCCCTAAAAAGTTTACTAACTTTCTCTACTCACCTAGTTAATGAACTTCCATTCTTTTAGAATCAATCAAAGTGGAAGGCAACTTGCTTGTCAAATGATTGAAGCAATCAACCTGTTATATATGAAAGCTTTCCCGCTTTCAGAAAAAAATTATATCATTGTTCTATACTTTGTTTGATCAAGGGAAATAAGTGAAGACCAATATTACTTTTAAGAGTAGGTTTTATATGAAAATGGTTGAAGATAAGCTTATCATAGAACAGTTTTAAAGTATTAAATGCTAGTATTAAAAATTTCATTAGGAGTATCAAAAGTTGGGGTCAATAAAATTTTTTACAATTACAATGTAGAACCATTGACCCAAAATTTTGATAGTTCTTATGAGAATTTTTATACTTTTGGTCAAATATTTGATACTTTAGAACTGTTTATGACAAGCTTTATCATGAACTATTTTTATATAATAATTTGCTTACTTTCAATTTAACTACTCTCTGTTTAACATAATTTCTAGAGCCTGTCAAAGCTGGTTTCTCATAGTTCCTGTATTTAGGGACGAATGTCAAGATAGCTGCCGTCCCTTCGAATGTTGTAGTTCTGACTTCAGAAAACTTTGACGAGATTGTACTTGATGAGAAAAAAGATGTCTTGGTTGAGTTTTATGCACCCTGGTAAGTATACAAGCATAACTATCATTGCACATGAAACATATAGATATTCATGGACTATTGCAAGGAATGTGTTGCTGAGTTCCATTCTCAATTATGTTTTATCTTGTCCAGGTGTGGCCATTGCAAGAACCTTGCTCCTGTAAGTGCATTTTTGGTGCATTCGGTATTAGAACGGATATTGAAATATTATTGCAATATACCTTACTTTATCTGCTTCTAATTATAGACCTATGAAAAAGTTGCGACGGCATTGAAGCTGGAAGAAGATGTGGTGATTGCAAATGTTGATGCTGACAAGTATAAGGATATTGGGGAGAAGTGAGTGCTCTTTAGTGTCTATCGATTTGGTTCTTTATATTTTGATGTATGGCTTACCTTTGATTTTAGTCACCTGCTTTGATCATGTTGTCTGAGCATTAACTTTCAACAAACTACTGATGAGCAGGTACGGAGTAAGTGGTTTTCCTACATTGAAATTCTTCCCAAAGAACAATAAAGCTGGTGAAGATTATGAAGGTGGCAGAGATGTAGATGACTTTGTTACTTTCATAAATGAGAAGTGTGGAACTAGCAGAGATGCAAAGGGCCAATATACTTCCAAGGTCTGCAAAAATTAAGATGATGTTTGTTTTGGATTTCAAAACCCAGATTTTCTACTTTAGGATTTTGAAATCTGATTTTATAAAACCATTACAATGACACCTACAAACCTACCATCACACTTTCCAATTCAATCATTTCTCTCTCCTTACACTTTAATTTATTCAAATCATAATCCTCATCATCAATCATTACAATTGCACTCAACAACAATGTAATAATACTCCATCATTCACTCTACACATTGATTTGATATAAAGTTAAACCCCACTCTACTCAAATCCCAAAACAAACACATTACTGAATTTCTCACTTCTGGTGCTTTTTCTGATTCTAATTTGTTCTTCTGTCTTCATAGGCTGGTACTGTTGAGGCCCTCGATAACTTAGTGAAGGAATTTTTAAGTGCAAAGGATGAGGAGAAAAAGGATGTAATCAAAAGATTAAAGGAGGAAGCGGATAAGTTGACGGGTTCCACTGCAAGGTTTATATGAACGCCTGTTCTCATTTTTATTCTCATTATTTGTGAACTTTAAAATTCAACTCGCGCTCATAACTTTAATTTCCAATTTTGGTAGATACGGGAAGATCTATGTGAAAGCTGCTAAGAGTTGCTTGGAGAAAGGATCCGATTATGCCAAGAATGAAGTTCAACGGTTGGAACGCATGCTTGCCAAGGTACATAGCTCATCCTTGACTATCCAAATCTTTTATATTCTTTCTCCTTGTTCAGTAACCGGAGTGGGGTGCATAATCCGGATAAAACCAATCAAACCCAACTGAATTGATAAAGTTGGTTCGGTTATATTTATTTTGGTTTGGATTTGGTTATTGATATTTTTAAGAACCCGGGTTTGGTTTCAATGTTACCACATGAAACATAACCCACCAAATTTTACATATATAAGAAAAAAATTCAGGGTCAACCACATAGAGTACATTCCTTAAGACAAGAAAAATTCTAATACAAAAGTGAAGAAGATTCAAACAATTAGTGGAAAGTGTGAATGAAAAGTGCAAACGATTTTGTATCTAGTTGTACCCATAAAATATTTTTGTATTAGAATTAATTTTTATCTTAAATCATGTACCTAGATGTAATAAATCTAAAAAGTTCTAATATTTTTAAGTTAAGATGGTGATAAGGCGATGATATGAAATTAATTGTAGCTTCACTCGAGTCTTCTACCAAAGTTCAATCAATTATTTTATGATTTTTTTATCCTTCTACCCAAGTAGAAATACTTTTTTTTCTTTTTAAAATATTATGAAAAATATTAAATCAAAAAAAGTAATTTTAAATTGACAATTTTTGTTTGGTTTTGGTTATTTTTCATTTCTTGGTACAAATCGGTTTGAATTTTATAAAATTTTGGTTTGTTCGGACTTTGTGATTTAGTTTGGTAACCTAACTGACCGTTGTACGCCCTAAGAATTACTATACTCATATTGATATGATGACCATACACTTATTATACTTTATTGGAATTTTAGTTCTATTGTGTTTCTTAAATTTCTTATTTTGAGAAAACCTGTCGGTGGAGACACAAGCTTTTAATTCTACATGGATTTGTCTTTTCTTTTCAATGACTTGTGTAGAATGTGCTAAGTAATACTCCCTCCAAATCTATTTTCATACCATTTTTAGAACATATTATTTTATAATCATACTTTGTAGACAAACATTTTATTTCTTAATGAACATCACAATCTCTCATTTTCATTAAAACCCGTGCCCATTCCAATGGAAATAGACTGGGAGTCAGAGAGTATTACAAGAATGGTTTTCAACAAATACTTGTATTTAGATGATTATATTTTCTTCAAGAAGGAAGTCTGTAAGACAATCACAATCTCTCATTTTCATTAAAACCCGTGCCCATTCCAATGGAAATAGACTGGGAGTCGGAGAGTATTACAAGAATGGTTTTCAACAAATACTTGTATTTAGATGATTATATTTTCTTCAAGAAGGAAGTCTCTAAGACAATCTGAGACGGTTTAATCTTGGTTGATGCAGTCGATTAGTGCAACAAAGGCAGACGAGTTCACTTTGAAGAAGAACATTGTATCAACCTTTGTATCAGATCAGTAAGGGATCGTGGCCATTGGAAATGTGCGATATTCTTGCTCCCGTTTCGTCTACTACTTTTCTTTCCATCAGATAGAAGTTTGATCTGCAGAATGGGAGTAATCTTTCCTGACTTGAGCATATGGACTACGTTTCTGCCACTAGAAATAATGTAATGCTAGTATCTTGACATATATAGAGAGAGAGAGTTCACGATTTATACCTTCTTTTTGACAAATGACTAAATATTCAGAGTTGCTGTCAGATTAATTATATTGAACTTGAAACTGTTGTGCCTTTTATATGTTTAATGTTTTACGATGTTTTGAGTTATTGATATACACTCGTGACATTCTCTCCGGTATGCAACCTGGACAAATTTGCATAACTTATTTTTCAATAAAAGCTTGCATATTTTCAAGGTGGAAATACTTTTAATGCAGGTCATGCACTTTAATGTATTAAAAAAATTTATACTTAAAATTATCCCTCATGTTATCTATTAATTACGTTTTACCTTTACTCTTTGTGTCTAAAATTTTTACCAATTTTTTTGTTATATTTTATATGAAAATGGTTAATGATAAGTTTATTATGATATTGTTTTAAAATAAATATTTGGTCAAGTGTATTAAAATATTTATTAGGAGTGTCAAAAATTGAAATCAAATATTTGATATTTTAAAATTGATTCATGATAAGCATATCATGAACTAGTTTTATAATTTTTTTTACCTAAAATTAATGACAAAATTTTATATACAAATTTCTATCGTAGAAATATCCGTTTTTTAAAAATCCACGGGTCTAAACCGGGTCGGGTCAAATTTGAGTATTTTTTTCCAAAATTCGCGCAACTTGTAATTTTAGTTTTTTTTCGCTCCCATGTATGTTATAATTTAGGCAAATGCATGTTACTTTAAGACAAAATGTGTGTTACAATCAGATAAAATGTTATTTTCTACACATATTTATTTATTTTTGTAGAAGTAAATATTTTTCATGCAATGTAACATATGTATATGTTACATTGTATGTGTAACACATATATGTTCTTAATAAAAATACATTTTATCCTATAGTAACCAAGGGTGTAAATGGCGGTCGGCGGGCGGCCGACCACCTTCAAGCGCCAAGGCCGCCTAGGTTTTTTAATATATTTCTAATTATTTTTTAAAAAATTCTAATAATATTAATTTTTTCTAATAAAAATATACATTTCACAATAAATTGTAAACTTAAAATAAAATATAATTGAAGTGTCTGAGAAGTCCTTGGAGGAAATAAAAACAGTGCTCAATCTAGAGTTCACACATAAATTCATGATGCTCCTTCTCTTTCGATCGCTCCACGCATCGGTCATAATTGAACACCCATTAAGTTTCCACTCTTCTTCTTGTGGCTTTAGCAACTCTTTTGTCCTTTCAACTTCTTTCTTCAAGAATGGCTCACTCATCTCATATCTTGAAGTAGGCCTACATCCCACTCCATATTGGCCAATAGCCTCAAACATCAACTTACAACTATCTAGCTCGAATATAGAAAATGGTAGACCTGCTTCATAAGCAAATCTACAAACGTATTCCTTTACTCGATTAAGCTTTTCCTTGCAAATTGCCTCTTTGATGTTTTGATCACGCATTTTCTTGCCAAGGTTCAAAGTTTCTTCGGGATTGATCTGACTTGCAAACCTATCCATAGGTCCAAGTCCAACACAACCTTGAGATTTAGACCCAGCCGACTCTCCTAATCTTTCATTCTCCTCATCAATGTGCATTTCAATATTCACTCGGGAACTCAGCTCTTCATCATCTTTTTTCTTCTCAATTTTCTTCCTCTTACTTGCATAATATGCATTTCTGCACTTCTCTTTATCCTTGTCACTGGCTTTTGTACATTTAACTACTTGTCCTTGTATGCCTGCAACATGTTGCTTCAATCGACTAATTCCTCCAGACATCTCTTTACCACACAAAAGACATTTAATTTTATCGAAATTGGTTGGATCATATAGTACGTCATATTCCCATCCTACATCGTCCGATTTTCGCTTGAGTAATGCAGCACCAGTCACCGAAGCTGACGATCCTGTCTGTGTCTCAGTCATCCTATCCAAAAAAACAAACCAAAGCCAAGGAGCCTGAATAAGCAAACAAAACTAATGTATTGAGTTAACTTTCTGTTAATTTATTCTTATATGCAATCCAAGAGAACAAGAAGAAATGTAAAACAAATTCACAGGTCAACAGCAAAAAATGTGCCAACAATCTACTCGATGAAATGCAACAAAGAATGAATCATTGAACAACGTACCTTGGGATGCAGAGGCTGAGCAGGGAGGCAACGACTGGTGGCGTGGGAGCAGGGAGGCAGCGGCGGCGTTAAAGCAGGGAGGCAGCGGAGGCGGCGTGGGAGCAGGGAGGAAGTGTCGGCGCCGTTGAAGTTGTGGCCGGCGACGCCATCGAAGCTGTAGTCGGCGGCGAAATTTGCTGGCCGCAATAGGGCAACGCGCAGATTAGGGTTTCAATTTCTCTCTATTTGATTTTCCCCCTTTCTCTCAATCTTGTATTCACTTCTCACTTTGTTTCTACTTTACTTATTAATTGTTAATTTATTAGTTTACTTTATTAGTTAATAGTTTAAACTAAGTTATCATCACATAACTTTAAAAAAAAAAAAAACCAAAAATCCCGCCAAACCCACCAAACCCGCCGTTTTCTTGAAACCGCCGAGACCGCATAGGCGGCGCCAAACCTGATCTCCGTCATTTCTCATCGCCAAGGCATAGTCGTCGGCGGTCGGCCACCGCCAAGCACCTAGGCGGCCGCCATTTGCATCACTGATAGTAACACATATATACTCATATAATAACACAAATTGAGGAGCAAATGTGTGTTACTGCAAATGTATGTTACAATTAGAGTAAATGTGTGTTACAATTAGAGTAAATGTGTGTTACTGTGTATACAAATATTTATTTATCCTTAGAAAATATATATTATATTTTATATAACATATATAATGTATTAGATAATGTATTAGTACATGAATAACATATTATTAACATAAATCAACAAAGAGAATTAAAAATAAATTAAGTAACACATATTTATTCTTGCAAAAATATATATTTTCTTTATAGTTACTTGAAAAGTACAAAAAAATAATTTTTTAAGAATTAGTAACACAAATTTTGCGCGAATTGTAACATACTTGGGAGCGAAAAAACCTGGAGTTACAAGTTGCGCAATTTTTTTTAAAAAAATATCCAAATTCAACCCGACTCGATTTAGAACCGTGAATTTTTTAAAAATAAATATTTTTACCGTAAAAATTTCTATACAAATATTATCTCAAAATTAATATATTCGTCACTCAGATTGGTGATCAATTACTAAAAGTCACCCTTCTTTTATGTTGTAGGAAACCTTGAATCTATTATGAGTGTGTTTTGGTGTAACATGTGTACTACATAATTTAAATATCCAAAGACAGACAAAAATCTTTATATGCTCGCCGGATGGCGCTGCTGCCGCCAAGAACGCGCCCCCTTGCGTTGGAACGAGGAATTTTCAACGAAAAAAGTGCTCTCTGATATTTTGAAAATATTACTAATTATTAATGAAAATTTACTTTTATTTTTACTAAAATATTACTCCCTCCGTCCCAGGGGAATTTGCACCTCTGGGATGGCACACGATTTAAGAAAAATATATTTTTTAAATAAAGTAGTGGTGTATGGGTAAATGTGTAGAAAATTTTGTGAGTGTGCACGCAAATCGATGTTTCCTTTTTAAGTAGTGTGTAAATTAGTTTCGGACAATCCAAAATAGAAAGTGTGCAAATTGGTCTGGGACGGAGGGAGTACTTTTTATTCAAATAAAACTGGGCAATTCTTTTCATCAAAAATAAAATAATGTTTTAATAAAATAAGAATGATTTTTAAAAATATATTTAAATTATATCACGTACGTATAAATGCTATAATTTTGCATCTGAGAAAATATATAGAAGTTCGGTTATCTCAAATTCAGAAGTGAAAAAAAGAGTAAAAAACAGCTTTCATATACACTTTTTAATCAAAGCCCATCTTAATTAACATTTTTATCATGAATGCCATGTATCCAAAAAAAAAAAAAAATTTAATTTAAATCTTCTTCAAACCCAATTTTTTTAATTTCCTATAAACCTGTGTCAAAATTCTATATTTGAACAAATCCAAATATCATAAAATTAATATATCCCACGACTTGTTCCAAACTAGCAATTTAAATGTGAAAATAAAAATACTTGATCAGTAAAAGAAGATGTAGTCCTAATGTCGCCATGAATTTACGTTAGTGAAGATAAAATATGTAACAAAAATCAAAAGATTGTCTCAATTTGGGCACAAATGTTAGAATTATACTAGAAAATATGTTTTTTACTTTGTATAACTAGGGAGGACAAAATAATCAGCCCCGTAGCCGGCCCGCCCTGACCTGCTCCATTTGGGGCAGCCCCGCCCCGCCCCATCCTGAGAATGGGGCAGCCCGCCCCGCCCTGCGCATGGGGCAGGGCATGCATAAGTTTGCATTTTTACTGCCCTGCCCCACCCGCCCCATCCTGCCTCATTGTGTATATTAAATAAATATATAATATTTTATAATATATAAATACATTATATATATATATAATATTTTATAACATATAAAATAAAATTAATATCCTACATTTATAAAATATTAAATAAATTTAAAATTATATTATTTATTTATTTATTGTAATTCTAATGTAAAATTATTTTTGTGAATATATTTTGATAAATTTATTGCATTAATTTTATTTTAAAATAAATCTTTATTTGTCTAAAATATATATTATATTTTGGTATAAAATTAACATGGGGCAGGGCGGGGCGATCTGCCCCGCGATGGGGCAGGCATGGGGCACAATGTTCTGCCCCGCAGTGGGGCATGGGGCAGGGCAGGGCGGCGGGGTAGAGGCGCGAGGCAGGCATGGGTTCTTAGATACCCGCCCTGCCCTGCCCCATTGTCATCCCTATGTATAACTAGACTGAATCTTGAGCTTTATCTGAAATGAATCTTTTATCACTGTGTTTTAGATAATATGAATGTTATTTATTTATTGCAATTTGTTCAAATATAATAGTACAAGTTACACTATAGATAAATGTGGTGATCCCCGGATAACTCACAACAAGATTACATTATCAGTGTCTTGTAACAAGTACTAACTGCACAACCTAGATGGGATCTGAACACCCCATTAGTAACGGTTGATGTGTAGATCCCAGATTGACTTATCTTGACCAAGGGATTACACTAGCGCATGATGATGCATTGAAGAGGACCTACAGAGAGATAATTCTTTCGTACTAATTTATGAGATGAAATTGAAAAATTAGACCTTAGTGGTCGTTTATTTCTAAACCTCTGTCCCTTAAATAGAACTGTGTGTAAATGGTGTGTGGCGCTTTGATTTGTTATGGGTAGAGAGTCAATACTTTGCATTTTGGGCGACACCATTAAGAACATGACAATTGCTAAGATTTAATACAGAGAAACGTGTGCTTGGAGAGTCTTGCATGATTAGTCCCCTTGGTGGGCTCTAAATATTCATCATGCTAAATCTTGCAAGTGAAATTTGTTTCTCGTATGATGATAAAGAAGAGTTGTCCTTACTCCAAGGTTAAGATGTTAAATTTATTAAAACGTTCAATGACTTGATTAATTAACGGACAAGAGAATCTTAAACACGGAAAATAATGACCGAGAGTCATATGATTGTAATATGGGTTAAGATGGATAGTGCAACATTAATCCCATAGTGGAGTGAGATTAATGTTAATGGGTTGAATGACATTGGGCTCAATGTTAGAATTTAAAGCCCATTGGTAGGTCCAATCTTAATTCTCGTAAGGCCCCTCAAGTAACTCAATTAAATGTCCAACAATGAACAATGTGATTAAATTAGAAGAAATATTTTTGTGCCCAAATTAATGTTTTTTTAATTATGTATTTAAATTCATGAGAAAATTTTATGGAAAATAGATATGTATTTTGAATACAAGAATATCTAATAAAATCACATGCTATAATTTTTGAAAATATTCAAGAAAATATCAAAATTAGAATATTTGATATTCAAGATAATCAAGAATAGAATATTTGATATTCAAGATATTTGATCTTGAATCCTCATTATAAATATGAGGTGAAACAAGACATCAAGAAGACACTATTCTTGATCTATTTTTTCGAAAATTTGGAGAAAAAGAGGGCAACAAAAATATTTTTTCCTTGTGTTGAAATTATTTGTGTGGCCTCCCATCGGGTGTACGAGTAAGGACAAGGGAATACTTGAGAAGGTCTTTTAGGTTGATCAAGTTAATTGTGTGGAGTAAGACCTTTAGGGGTGCTATAGTTGAGACTGTTCCTTTAAGAAGGACCTTTTTGGGTGCTCAAGTTGATCCTCCAATTTCACAAAGGGACTCAAGAAGGGCCTTTAGGGGTGCTATAGTTGAGACTGTTCCTTCAACACAAAGCGTCTCAAGAAAGATCTTTTGGGTCTCAATAAATTTGTCATCCAAAGGTATAATTCACTTAAACCTCTTAGTTCAACATGTGTGGGGATTTATGTGTTTTTATATGTTCATATGTTTTGCATGCAAACCCTTGTTGTTGGGTGTTCACCTATTTAGTTTAATTATATTTAAATCATGATATTAGTTGCGTGCTTAAATTTGTGTTTAATTTATAATTCGAATAGATCCGGGCATCCGAGAAATTCCCCAACAACGAGTGCATAAATTGTGCAAATTCGAAAAGAAAATCCAAAGGAATTACGTGAAAGAATTGAGATTTATTAAAAGGCCATTTTCAGCGAATTTTTAAAAAGGCTAACAAGTAGGTTGCCGTTTACAAATCACATAGCACTTCTTGGAAAGTCGAGTGAGAAAGAGTCAGAATTGATTATCCGCCAATGTAGCGAGAAGGCCCACGGTAGGAGCCCAAACTGCGCGGGATCACAGACATCCATCGGAGAGTAGGGGCTCACCAACAAACAGAACTATAAGCGGCTAGCTGGAAAAGAGTAGATTACTAATCGTTTGGAAGCCGCAGGAAGAACTTTGACCAACCTTGGACCAGGAGTAGGCAGAAGAGATCTCTCCGTGATCAAGCCCAAATTGGCGGCAACAAAAGATCGACGATAACCTAGAAGGATATCCCCGGGACAGACAGGACGCGGCATCATAGGATGGTTATGAAATGAATTGAGTATGCTAAATGTGTATAGGATGTAATGTGACAACCAATGATTGATGTAAAGGCACTAACACAGCCGTCATATGCTTAGGGCCTAGGAAATATAGCATGAGCAACATTAAATGCATCTCGGCAAAAGAAATTTGGGGACTATGTATACCCATCATCAGCATTTAACATACACAATATAATGCCACAAAACTCACTTTCTCCACATTTATTTCTTTGAGTAATAAGAGCTTGAAGATTGCATTTATTCTTGATTGTTGTGATTGAATACACATTCAAGTCAACTACGTAGGTACCCACCCATTTTCAACTGTCAACAGTATTATCACTATTCATCACAATTTTTAATTCTATATCGTTTTGAATTTTTTAACCATCACCATAAACCTAGAATAAATATACCCTATTATAGCACCAGTATATACATTGTGAAATTATGAATTTGAGTCTTATTTGATCTTAAAAATAACATATATTACAAGAAAGTATCTCTAACGCACCCGACCTCAACCTATCACCACCATGCACCCAAATACTCAATGACCCCTTTTAATTTAGAGCGAATTTTGTATAAGATGTGATTATTTAACATATTTTTGCTGTACTTAAAATTTTAAAATTATTATTAAAACTTGTAAGAATATGACTTTTGATGTATGAGATTACTTTACGTAAAAAATTTTGTAGTTCACATTTATAAAACCAGTGATTTCAAAGAATCCCCTCCTCTTAAAACCATTGGTTGAATGTGGGCGCACTTATCAATTAAAGAACTACATTTCGTCTGAAAGATATAAATTTATTCAAGAGCAGATGAACTTATATCACTATTATGTATAATTATTATTACTGTTGTGCATATAGTATTATTTTTATTAAAATATGGTTGATTTTATGTCTGTGATAGTATATATATGTATAATACTCCCTCTGTCCCACATGAATTTGCACACTTTCCTTATTCGGATGTCCCATACAAATTTGCACACTACTAAAAAAAGAAACATTGATTTACGTGCACACTCACAAACATATACACATATTTACTCATATGCCACTATTTTATATATAAAACATATTTTTCTTAAAAAATGTGTCGCCCCGTAGGGTGCAAATTCCACGGGACGGAGGGAGTAGTAATAATAAATATACATAACTGTGATAATGTGTATATATTGCAGTAATATTTGACAAAATCGAGTTCATATATATAAACTCTAATTCATTCAATTTTTTTGTCATTATTCACACTTTTAAAAAACATAAAATAAAATTATGCATAAAATTGGAAAAAGCCGAGGGTGAACGCGGTATCCGCAGCATGCAGGAAAGAAACATATGAATTGAATGTTTTTAAAGGTGCTCCTCGTCAACACAAGAACATTCCCAGCGCACTGTACTAAAGTAGATATGTGGTCAGAGATGATATGCTCCCATTGTCAATTATTTTATAAATAATATTTCTTAATACATACTCCCTCCGTTCATGAATATTTTTCTCATTTCTTTGTGGGTACAAAATTTAATGAAAAGTAGTATTATATTAAAATGATAGATTAGATAAAGTAAGAGAAAAGTAAAAGTATTGTGGGGCCCAAAATTTTATTGTGAGTGTAGATTATTTCCAAATAAAAAAGTGGAAAAAAGTTTTATAGACAAATGAAAAAAAAAGCGAGAAATAATTTAGTGAACAGGAATAATAAAATATAAGAGAAAAAGTACGATAATACCTTTTTTGCAACCCCTAAACTATTTAATCTTAAGAATGAAAAAAAAAATCCCTAACTAATGTCTAAATGACATTACTACTCTTAATCCCTTTTCTCCGGATCTCATGTCTAAAACTTTTATAAATTAATAAATTTTTTAAAATAATAAAATCTTCTAATTTGGAATTGAACCTTTTTAAAAAATTATCAAATTCAATTAGACAATAAAATAATATTTTATTGAAAAATTCCTTTATAAATATTAGGTCCTATTAAAACTCTAATTTTAAAATTCATAAATATTAAAGTTATAAATATTATGGTAATTTGCTAGAATATGAATTTATTGTTACATGATTTTTCTTAAGATTTAAATCTAATTGGATTTCATTCTTAACTTTTTTAATTGCAGTCGAGAGTTCCAGTATCGAGTTATCTAACTGCAACCAAAAAATTGTTAAGAGTTGTTGTGGTCAAAGTCTTATTTCTCGTGATTGGTTCATCTTGAGCTTCAACATTAGTAGGATCTTCAATATTATCCTCACCCTTCTCAAAGTTGGTTGAAAGGTATTTCGATTATCGCTTGAGAGTGTTTGATATTGTGCCTTGACTAACTTTCAACGATATTTTTCATCAATTCACTCTTGTAAAAAATTTTAAGTCTTTCTTATACTTACATAATGCTTTACGCATTTGATCATTCATGAATGATTTCTGATTTAATTTTCCGATTGAGTTAATTACTTCTCAATCTCATTATAAAAGTTATATATATATATATATATATATATATATATATATATATATATATATATTAACAAATAACTATAACACATGTTGTAAAGATATGATATAATTAAATAATAATACATGCTCCCTCCTAACTTTTTGAATATAAATGATTATGCAATATACTATTACATTCATATACTTATAGCAATAATATATATATATATATGCAATATACTACTCCCTCCAAACCAGATCAATTTGCACACTTTCCATTTTGGATTGTCCCAAACCAATTTGCACACTACTTAAAAAGAAAAACATCGATTTGCGTGTACACTCACAAAATTTTCCACACATTTATCCATACACCACTATTTCATTTAAAAAATATATTTTTCTTAAACCGTGTGCTATCTCATCCCAGGGGTGCAAATACCCGTGGACAGAGGGAGTATTACATTCATACTTAAAAGCAGCAATATATTATTATTATCATTATTCTAATATTAGAACCTTTTTGACTCTTTCCAAAAGTTCACGAGTAGACTTGGCCGACAAGTCTTCCACTTATTCTTCTCCGGATTTGAATGTATATTACACCTTGATTTTCATTGTTATATAGTATAATCAAACTATCTCATCCAAACAAATCTCTCTCTCTCTCTCTCTCTCTCTCTCTCTCTCTCTCAATTCGATGGGATGTTTTTGTAACCTCCCAGAAGACTGTGTTTCCAGGATTTTATCTCTGACATCTCCTCAGGATGTCTGCACGATGTTGGTGGTCTCCAAAGATTTCCGAAGCCCCGCTGAATCCGACATCGTATGGCACCAATTCTTGCCAACTGATTGCTCCCACATTGTATCATCAACTTTCTTCAACTTCTCAACCAAAAAACAGCTCTTCTTTTCTCTCTCTGATCAGTACAACCTTATAGATGCCGGTTATAAGGTGTATATATATATGTTATAATTTGTACATACTTTAATATTTTGTTGATAATAATAATAGTTGGTATTAATTAATTAATTGATAATCAATCAGTTGCAGGGTGCAATTAATTTATACAACCTAGTGTTTCTCTTGTGTGAAATGATATATTAATTATCAAGAATTGTGATTTCTCATCTATAATTTTATTTGAGTTTCGTTGTATACATATATAAATATATATATATATATATATATATATATAATGAAATTTACGCGACACAATTTGATTTGACACTATATGTATTGTTATGTACATTGCAGGCCTTTAAATTAGAGAAATCAACGGGACGGAAGTCTTACATTCTTTCTGCAAGAGATCTTTCAATTCTGCATTCTAATGATGAAGCTAATTGGACCTGGAAATCCATCCAACAGTCAAGGTATATATCTTGCTATATATTCTTTTCCATATGTTTTTTTTGCTAAATATTTTTTGCACAAAAAAAAAAATCGAATCTAAATTACTGGACAAGCCTAAATTCTGATACCATAGAAGAATTCCGCCTTTGAATTTTTGGATGAAGTGGAATTCTTTCATGGTATAAAAGTTTAGACTTGCCCAGTATTTTATGTTCGATTTTGGTGAAAGCAACTCTACTCGTATTAAATTGGCCTTCTAAAAAATAGGAAAGTTGAGATTTCAACTCATTAGTAAGGGGAGTGTTAAAGGAGATTAAATTCTACATTCTTTTACAAGTTTGAACTTTTAAATGAGACGGAATTCATACATTATTTTGAACCAACTTCTCTAAACCATTTTTATTCTATAACTAATCTATTGGTTATTGATTTTCATTAATTTTCACACAAATGCATGTAGCTAGGTTTGATGAGGTGGCAGAGCTCAAAAGGGTAGAGAGGCTATATATCCAAGGCAAAATAAGAGCTCATAGACTATCTCCAAACACCAATTATGGTGCTTACCTAATCTTCAAAATCTCCGGCCATGCATATGGTCTCGACTCAATACCATGCGAGGTATCCATCGTCTCCAACGACACCGTATCAACGACGAACGCGTTCTATTTGCGCGATCCGGACGACGACAAGAAACGACACCTACAAAGTGTGTTCTATGGAAACAGGATGCAAAGGATGAAAGATTGGGTGATGACAAGTGAGGAGAAGATGGCTGCAAAGAGGGAAGATGGGTGGTTGGAAATAGAGGTGGGAGAGTTTTTTGTAGGTGTTGGTGGTGGTGAGAGTGATGAGGAGATAGAAATGAATGTGATGGAGGTTAAGGGTTATCAGCTCAAGGGAGGCCTAATAGTTGAAGGAATTGAAGTGAGGCCTATATATATATAAATTGAACTAGCTAACTACCTCATACTTTTGTAAAAATTATCTTTTAATTTTTTGTGCTAGGTTTATATATAAGTTTTTCTAGTTGTTATGAGTCTTTGATTTTTCTTATTAGCTCGTCACCCGTCTTTCTCACACGACTCACGTATTTGATTTAGGAACTGGGATTTAGGTCACTCGTTCGATGGATACAAAACCTATGAGAATGAAAGGTACAAAAATCCCTCACAGTAGAATTAATTGCTCACCAGACTATAAGTCTCTCAACTCTCACTCACGATTTCTATCGATCACACTTGAAGAGGAGAAACGCAATAGTATTTATATGGTTACTACCAACTACAAATAGAATTAGAAATAAGTAGACTTAAGATTTAACCAATAGCCCAAGATCCAATAGCCCAAAATCTAAGTGGACTCAAACCCAACAGTTTAGATCTGCAGTTCTTTGTAATTTTTAATAATGAATGCATTGTGTCATTATCATTTTGTATCATTATCATTTTGTATGGGTTAATGTGAATTAAGTTTAAGTGAATTTTGTTACAATATGTTTTAAATATAACACGTTTAGCTTACGAATTTGGATTTTGTTTATATATGTTTAAATTTTGGTTAAAGGTTATTTAGAACGCATTTTTGAGAAGTACACTTCACCGATTAGAATCTCTCATAATTTTATTTTACACTCTCCACCCCGCTTTCTTCTTTATAGAAAATAAAAATATATGCAGTGTTATCTCAGTCACGTAGAAAATAAATTAAAATTAAACACTGTCTCAAAAAAATATACAAAAATCAACTTTCGAAATATTTTTTTTGAAAATCATAAATAATTTCGGTATTATTTTCTAAAAATCGTACATAATTTTGAAAATATTTTTTAGATTATGTTAATGTTCGGAAATATTTTCGAAATCATGCCAATAACTTCAAACCAAAGGCGAGATTTTACGAAACACAAAAACGAATAAAAAACAAGCAAAATAATTTGTACTGCATCATCATCCTTCCTAAACTATTTCATTCAAGTAAAATACATCAATATTCATGAGAAATAACAAATATTATCATAATGATTATATAGTTCAACCCAGTTTCATAAAAAAAATATTGAGCAAGTCTCATGTGCACCAATTACACCGTGCAATTCATGTGTATTTTTAAAAAGTCACACAATTTATTAATGAAAAGTTGCACAAATTATTACCGAAAAGTTACACAATGAAAGATACACTTTTCAGTAATAACATGTACTCCCTCCGTCCCGTAGGAATTTGCACCCTACGGGACGGCTCATTTTTTAAGAAAAATTGTTTTATATATAAAGTAGTGGCATATGGGTAAATATGTATAAAGGTTTGTGAGTGTGCACGTAAATCAATATTTCCTTTTTTGGTAGTGTGCAAATTTGTGTGGGACGTCCCAATAAGGAAAGTGTGCAAATTCCTGTGGGACGGAGGGAGTATAACTTTTCAATAGTATTTTGTGTAACTTTTAAAAAATGAACTTGAGTTGCACAGTATAACTGGTGCATACAAGACTAATCCAAAAATATTTATAACTTGTATATGTATATTCTTCTTCCTACTTATGTCCCATTCTTGCATTATTGATCAGGGAGGAGCAGATTAGGAATGAACATGTGACTTCATTCAAATGGATGATTATTTTTATTTTTATTTTAAAAGCACAAATGATTTGATAACGTGAACACGGTGTTTTGTGATATTATTCGGGAGGAGTGTGCTTAATCTATATATATATAAACAAGATAGTGAGTGCTATGCACTTTTCCCGCCCAAAAAGTCATGCGCGTGGGATTGCCTTCAGGCTACAACATAATTCTATTGTTTTATTTTATACTCCCTCGGTCCCAGAACAATTTACAAGGGAGGGGGGACACACAAATTAAGAAGAAAGTAGAATAAAGTAAAAAAAAAATAGTGTTTTGAGAGTTAATTTGGTAAAATTTTATGTAAAAAGTGAAAAAGTTAGTTGGATTGAGTGTAATGTGGGCCCAAAAAGTGAAAAAGTAATGACATTTTGTGTAAATATGTAGATATTGTGAGGGTGAAGTTTATAAAAGGGTCTCCTTTTTTGGGTCTGCACTTTCCTTTGGGACGTCACAAAAATGAAAACTTGCAAATTCCTCTGGGACGGAGGGAGTATATATTTTCTTTTATAAACTTAATTGATACTCCCTCCGTCCACGATAAATGGTCCACGTTGCCTTAAATGACCGTCCACAATAAATGGTCTACTTACCTAAAATGGAAAACTAACAATCATTATTTTCATTTTTTATACACATATACTCACTTTTACACATCACATCAAGTACTTTTTTAATAATTAAATACTTTTTTATACTAATACACTCACTTTTACACATCAACATCAATTTTTCTTAATAACCGTGAATTATCAAGGTAGACCAATTTTTGTGAACGGAGGGAGTAGTTGATACTAATAGAAAATTAATGTGTTGTGTAACTTGTGTTTCTGTTTGGGTAGGTGCACTAGAATTCGTAATTGTATTTGTAAATATGCGCTAGCACAAAAGTTGTAGTTTATATTTTTTATATTATATAATTTCAATTTTAATTTATTTAAATATATTCATGTTAATATATATTTATAAATAAAGTAAAAATTATATCTTGCAAAATATTTAATTTTATTGAAAATTATTAAATAATTTGAATATTACTTCCTTTATTCCGAAATTAATGTTTACATACTTAGTGGTGCACACAAGTTAAGAAAAATATACTTTTGGCTTAATTGCAAAAAAAAAAAAAAAAAGTCACCACATTTTCGCAAATTGCAATTTAATCTAAAATTTTAAATTTTGACAACACTTTTCATTTTTGCAATTTAAACTTTGGGCAACTTGCCCTTGGCTCAAAAGATGACGTGGACAAATAAATTCACAAATTTCATTCAAATAAACATTCACATCATTAAATATCTAAAAATAAAAATAAAATTATTTATATTAAATATAAAAATACATTTAATTTTAAAAAAGATTAACATATTTTTAAAATTTAAAAATTTGGAAGTATTTCTGAAATAAATTAAAATTAAAAATAATAAATTAAAAGTTCTATTATCTAAAAAATACGCAAATATTATATATATAAATAAATAAATAAATAAAGAGAATAGTGGATTACTAAGAAAGTTTTTGCTAAAATGGTTGAATTAATAAAATATTATTGGTGGGTCCTATTTATATCACATTATGGCATGCTTAAATCCAACTCTCTCCCCCAATATTTTAATGCTTTGTTTTTTAAAGTTGTAATCAATAAAAATATATTTATTGAAATAAGTAAAGTTCAATTGTTTTCTTGTGTAATAGTGAGGCTTACTCTCTACTAAAGAGAGTAAGTTAATTTTATAATATTTCTTTCACTTTATGCTAACAATTTTAATTTCTTTTAAAAAAAATCGTTTTAAATTTATTTTTAATACACTATATATCAAATTATTTACCTACTAAAATATTTAATTCAACACATATATTACACTTAAAAAATAAAATTTAAATCATAAATATATATTTTATTATTTTAACAATAATTATTTATTGACTTTAATTTTACGAATGAAATTTGAATACCTTTACTTAGATTATATAAGTTATGTCAAAATAAGATCATTATATGAATTTAATTACATAATTAAAAAAAATGATTGATTAAATATTTTAATACACTCATATATATTATAATCTTTTCATATTTAAAAAATTAATAATAAAAGAACTTTAATAAAATTAATAGGTAGATTGGTAAAATAAATCAATTATATTTTCTTTGGTCTGTAAGATAATGTTTTATTCAAAAGTATTGAGTCAGACATACTCAATCCTATTAATGTTTATAATTTATTTATTTTAAATATTATATATTATAGTTTATTGTGTATATAATTTTATATTTAAAATTTATAATATATTCATTCTGTGTGTCGCACGGGAGGATCACTAGTAAACTCAATAATCTAATGTAAAGAAAAAAATACTTTAAATATTATACATATATATTTAGATGAATAAAAAATAAATAGGGTGCATTTTCTATAAAATGAAGACTAAATAACTTGGACCTTATATTTTTCAATAGGACACGGATATTTTTCCCCTCATTTTTAATTATTTCACCCCACGTCTAATTTTTCCATTACAAAATATTTTTTTAAAAACCAAAATACCCTTTTAGCATGTGCCCTAATTTACAAATGTATCAATTCACCCCATCTCACCTCACGCCGCCTTCATCGATACCAGCCACAGAGCCATTGTCTCCGATGTTCATGGCCGAAATTTCTCAAATTGCATGCAGGAAATTGTCTGCACATCTCTGTAATCGAATCACACACGCCAGAAATTGTCTGCACACCTCTGTAATTTCGGCGTGCGTGCAATAATAACAGGCCCACCTCTGTAGTCGAATCGTACCAATAACAGCGCCTTCGCTCTTCATCACCACCGGAGAAACAGAGCACGTTGCCCCAATTTTCGCGCGGACCTCCGTCTGTGAATGAAAATTTCAAACATATCACAGATCTGACCAAGTTGTGAATGAAAATTTCGAACATTCACTCATTGTTCGAAAATTTGAACCGAACAATGGCCTGTTTTCAGTTTTTATTTTCGAACAATATACACTTTTTTGGTTCTATGTTTCCAACAATTGTTCGGTTCAATATTTCGAACACAGCCACATAATTCTGCCACTAATAGTCGAACATATGTGGTTAGTTCGACACCAATTGTCGAACACCACCCAGAATTTCGGTAAACCAGATCCGAATTATTGTGGTGTGTTGTAGACGAAGACCACCGATAGAATTCCGGCGATTGACGAAGAGTGACGGAGGTTTTCTTTCCGACAACAGGCTGTGCGCGGTGGTTCCTTCAATGGGTGACTCCGGTGGAGTGGACGTTGTGCGTCGCGGCGAGAATCTGCGACGGAGGTGTGGCTGGGAGAGGTCGCGATGGCGATTTCCGTCGTCGGATGGAGTGGCGGTTTTAGAGGATGAAGGCAGCTTCTTGGCAGTGGCCTTGCGTGTTGGTGTTGAGTGCCAATTGGTACTACTCCAGCGTTTGCGTCGTCTCCGGGTGCCGTCGACCGTCGCCGACGTTCGGTTTCTTGTAGGGGGTGAAGTACTCAAATTACATTCTTAATCATGAAGGATTTGAGTAATTGTGGAAATTCATGGGGTGAAGTGAATTGTCAGAGTAGTGAATTCATAGCTGGGGTGAAGTACTCAATAAATGGGGGAAAAATATCCGGGTCCTTTCCAATAAAGAGTAGGCCTAGTAGCCCAGCCCCAAAATAAATTCAAAGTTTAATATAAAGCCCAGGTTATCGACATTAGTTTTTTTGGAAAATACACTGCTCGAATGAATATATTTTTTTTCGATTTTTTTCACTTTTTCGACTTTTTTCAAACATAATGTAAAATTAAAAAAATATTTGAATTTTTTTTTCGAAAATTCGTAAAAATTTCAAAAAATTGCAGAACATATTTAAAGATAATGTATTTTTCAAAGAGGTTAATGCTAATAACCTGAGTTTTAGTATAACACAAAGTCTAATATATAATATTGCACAAAATCCTATCCGTACAATATACCAAGTTAAAAATTCGCGGATCCTTATCGGGTCAAATGAAATTTTTAAAGAAAAATCTCGGTAGTCCCAGAATGTATACTACATGAATATTTGTGTGATACTGTAAGACAAAATGTGTGTTACTACATCTTTAAAAAAATTATATTTTTAAAGTAACTATAAGGATAATATGTATTTTTACAAGAACAAATATATGTTTCTTAATTTATTTTTTATTTTTTATTGATTTTATATTGATAATATATTGTTAATGTAATAATACCTTACATGTGTTACTATCTCGGCAGTTTCAGAATGTATACTACATGAACATATGTGTATTACTGTAAGGCAAAATTGTTCTTGTAAAAATACATATTGTCTTTATAGTTACTTTAAAAGTACAAAAAATAATATTTTAAGGGTTAGTAACACGTAATTTATCTTTTAGCAACACATATTTATCGATATAGTAACACAAACTGTGAGTGATTTTCTGACATAAACCTTGTGCGAATTTTTTCTAAAAATTTTATTTGACCCGACTTGATTCGGTTAGGATCCGTGAATTTTTGACTTGGAGTGATCCATAACTCATAAATTTTCAATTTATTTTAAGTATATTTCACATCATGAAACATTTCACAAGAATATTCCTTAAAAAAAGAATATAACATTAAAATTAAATGTTGAGGATGAGGATTTATATTCAAAACAATTTTAATTCTTAAATAATTACGTGTGTTAGTCAGCTACAGGTTCTAGATTTTCAATGATAACTAAACTTATTTAAGTGTAAATGTTTATGTATTCTTCTTTAATTGATTATTTTTTTTATGTGAGAACTTAATTGCATATATATATATATATATATCATTAATTAAGTTGTGTATTTTACATGTAACCAAGGTTTGAAATTTTGCCGAAATTTCGGAAATTTGAGGGTACCTATATGGAAATTCACTTGAACGATTATTTTTCCAAAATTTCGGTCAAATTTCGGGAAAATATCGGAAATTTCGGGAAATTTCGGTTACAATATCGATATCGGTCCAGGGTAATTCAAAATGTGCAGATTATCGAGAAATATCGTGGAAATTTCGGTAATTTATCGGTCAAAATTTCGGAATTTTTTTTTTAATTCACAATTCAACTGGAGGACTCAGAGCAATTTTGAAGATTTTTACCCTCAAATTCCACATGGAGGTTCAAGCATGTCTCAACAAGATGGTGATTGGGTAAATCCACACTATCCAATTCATGGTCAAACAGTTGGACAAGATAGAACGACGTACTATTGACATGTCCAAAATTACGTCCAGAATTTCTCTAATTTGATGACTTGTTACCATTATTGCTTAGACCAAGATGGTCTTTCTTCTTTTACATTTGAGGCTCATAGGACATCATTTTGGTATTAGTTGTGTAATATTCAATAATTATGAACAATTGTTGTATCGTTTTATATTTCTTACGTATGTTTTCTTGATATGTTTGTTGTAAGATTCTCATTTTATTGAGATTTTAAGTTCAATTAATGTATTAAGACTAATAATAATATTGTCTAAAATTTCATGTTAAATTTTCATCATTTTAATGAAATTTCCGTGAATTTTCTATTTTTTACCGATATCGATATTCGATATCGATATTTCCACCGATATATCCATAAATTCAGGGTACCGATATTTCCGTCGATACCGATATTTTCATCCTTGCATGTAACTCACTATTTTTTATTAATAGAGAAATAATTTATTTTATTGATTTATATTTTTACACTTGTTGAGTTGAGTTAGCTGTTTACTAAAAGTTGGAGTTTGGTAGTCTATGTGTGTTAACTATATTGATATGTTTAATTCTGACATTACATTTTTCTATTGTTATAATTAAACGCTCATTTTTAGCAACGAAGTATGTGAAGATAACACTTTCACCACAAAATGAAGACAAGATGATTTATTTAGAGAATGCATGATGTTTTATATTTAAAGAAATTTTGTTAAAGATATAGAGATAGACTTGATTTTTTATGAATTTTATACTTTAAAATCTCGTAGAATTACAACTGAAATGAATATTAAAATATTTTGTTATGTATATATTTTAATGTGAAATTATTTACTTTTCAGCCTACCCACTGTTAAATTCTGAGTATTTTTTTAAAGTATTGTTTATTTTTTTTAATTTATGAAATTAAGGTCTTTTTGAAAGCATTTTTCTTTGCAAGCAAAATCGTGAAATGTATTTGCGATTCAAATTGAAAAACGTGACCTACCTAGCTTAAAAACTTTATCTAAAAATGATCTTAATTTCATATAAAAAAAATAAAAAAAATAATATTTAAAAAAAAAAAATCCTGGGTTTTTTTTGTTACGATAGTATTTAAAAAAGAAACAAATTAATAATTATGATCTTATTTAATTTTTAAATATTACTCTCTCTGTCCCAAGATAAATTTCACACTTTCCTTATTTGGATGTTCTAATTTTTTTTTCACATCCCAAAAAAGAAAACAACTCACGCTCACAAAAGTCAATAAAGTATATTTTTTAAATTTTATTATTTAACTTCACACTCACATACTTCACTTTTCTTAATATGCGTGAAACTCCACTTATGAAGAAAATATTGGGACGGAAGGAGTATCAGTTGACCACTTAAAACAAAATAAAATTCATAGATTCATCGTTTCTGACAGGATGGAAGGACCCACAGTCCCACATAGGACATAATGACAAAACATATTGTAACGGAGGCAGTTGGAAGAAAATCATGTGATGTTTGGCGCATTAAGCTTTTTTCTAGCCTAATTTAAGAGAGAGAAATTCTAAAACATATTTAATTATTATTTTTAAACGAAATTATTTTATTATATATTAAAGCTAAAAATAATATTTTCTGGAATATACAATTTTTTAAAAATATTAAAATTTAAAATATAAACCTAAAGCTATAAATTATACATATTCTCTACAGACAATAAAATATATTGAAGTATTTTAAAAATAAAAAATTTATTTACAGGTTTATAAATTTATATACATAATTTCTATATTAATTTTTTATAATATAAAAAATATAAATTTTTTAAAATTATAAAAGCTCAATTATTTAAATTAAATAATTTAACTTTTGAAATTTAAATATACAATTCAATTATTATTGAATTAAATTTAGTGTGTGTGCAATTTTTTTTTTCACATTGTTCAAAATTTATGTGCAAAAAAATTGAATTTTGCATTAGATATAATTTGATTAGAAAAATATACTAATAATTAAATAATTGAAGAAAAAATACCTGTAATTTTTACCAGTGGAATGCAGACAGACGATGCTGCTTCATTATTGTGAGTCACGCTCGCAATGCATTTCTTTATTTTTATTAATTAGTTACTTAGTATGTTATACGTATAAATTATAATGTACTCCCTCCGTCCCAAAACTACTTTCACACTTTTCTTATTTGGACGTCCCAACTCTTCTTTCACACACTTAAAAATGAAACACTTTTCACTCACAAAAGTCAATAAATAAACTTTTTCTTATTTTATTATTTAATTTTACACTCACATATTTACTTTTCCTTGATTTGTGTGCCCGGAACTACTATGAAAATAGTTCCGGGACGGAGGGAGTTTATATTTATTTCTAATAAAGGTTAAACATCTCCGGCCCGAAAATCGGGTCAAGTAAAAAAAAAGTGTTATTTACGAATTTATAATTTTGAGGTCGGTCTCGCCCTTAAAATTGAGCTCTTTATGCTGGCACAATGGACCAAATCATTTTTATAGCTTTATATGGTGCCCATCAATTTGTTTTGTTTTCATTTGATGTATACTGATATTTTCTTATTTATTAACACGGTGATTTTTCCTATAACCTGCTCCCTCAATTTCATTATAACTTGTCATTTTCGTTCATTTCACGATAAATTTTTCATTCTATTTTTGAACATAAAATAAGAATATTATATTTATACATTATTATTATTTACACATTTATCACTAATATGTTCTTATTATTCATATATTCTTTTCTATCTTCATTACACCATCTGTACTATATCTATATTTTATAATTATTTAATATATGTGTCCAAAGGCAAGGAAAAGTTTATATCGGGATGAAGGGAGTAATAAAATTAAAATGAAAAACCTGTCAAGCTCTAAAATATAGGAAGAAAATTTATTTATTTTTAAAGAAAAACTCATTGATTTTGCATTGTTACACGGCTGCCAACACTTTAACGAGTGAATTATACAATTCTAACTCTTTCTTTTTTTTTTTCCTTTTTAATTCTATATATTTGGATATCTATTTTGAAAAAAAAACTTTTATTTTTAGCACCACGATACTCTTTTTATAAGTATAAAATAATTTAAAATATTTCTTACATCTTGTAAATCCTTAAATGGTTTGATATATTTCTTAGTGAATTCCAGCACAAATGAATACTCCCTCCTCCGTCCCATAATTGTTTTCACACTTTCTTTTTTCGTTCGTTCCACAATTGTTTTCACATCCTATAAATGGAAACTATTACTTTAACTTTATCCTCACAATTCAACTAATCTCATTATTTTAATAATATAACTTTACACAACACACTACTTTTTCTTAAAAGTTGTGCCATTCCAGAGGTGAAAACACCTCTGGGACGGAGGGAGTATTAGAAATATGTAAAAACTTGGCGGCACAGTCAATTATTCCGGCAGTCAGCCTAGCTTCGTTTGTCATGTACCCAAAGCTACGACCATTGTTGTCGACTACCCTCTCAACTATTAGGTAGTGTTTGTTTACGTTTTGAGGTGGATGGAACACATCCGGATGGAGAAAAAAAGTGGATGGGACAAATCCTGTGCATAGTAAATTTGTGTTTGGTTTGAATTGAATGTGGTAGGGGTGGATGGAACTTTATGTCAAATCAATACTTTTTGGAGATGATGATGTATTATTTTATTATTGTTAGTTAGTGGAGTAATGATTGAATGATTGTATATTAATTATATTTTGTTGTAATACATAAATAATTTTTTTAAAAAAATAACCTTGATAATTAATAATTTTTTAAGATAAATTAAATTAATAATAACAGTGTATATATAATAAATAAATATTTTCAATTTTAAATTACAAATAATTACTAATAGTAGAGGTCTTGTTATACTCCAAGATAATAATTTTAAATGAAATTTAAATATATTTATAATATTAATTAATTACATATATATATAGTTTATATATATTAATAATTACTATATATATAATAGGATATTATAATATGTAAAAAAATATATAATTAAAATTAATTCTTATTTTATGTTAATTGATATAAATTAAATAAAAATATATATGATATATGTGAAAAGAGATAAATAAAATGTATTTGATGTGATTGGTATTGAATTATGTGAAATAGGTTTGTAAATGTATAATAGGGAGTGGATGTGTATTTTGGATGGGATGAGATGTGCAAGTCCGAAAATTGGGTGGGATGGGGGAAAATCCATCCCCCACCCGGATGGGGCCATCCGTAAACAAACACACCCTTAAGGATTGAGAAAATCCTTTTTCATAGATTTGGATGGTGACAATTGTGTGGTAACTCGAGCTAGCCTCAACAACTTTAATACATCTACACATTCACCTATTTATATACCTAATCTGGGATCAATATGGTTCACCATTGATCAAAGAGGCAAAGTATCTCTACACATTAGTAAGCAACTGTCGATTTCTTGCTGAAGAATAGCATGTACCAAAGGCTGACCCTTTCAGAATTGAAAAGCAATCCTATAACATTCGATGAATCTGACCTCTCCAACCCCAAAAAAATGTTGATTGCAACATTTTTGCGAAGAACAACCAGCACCTCCGATTTGGGCCAATTGCTAGTCATACCCTGCAAGTGTCGCTGATGGGCGCCTCCAGTATGGGCTCAACTCTGAAAAGAATATGGAAGTTGCGCCATACCCTTACAGCATGGTTGATAGGAGAGGGGATTTATGGTCTTTGTGAAGTGCAAAGCAATATGTAGAATCAGTTGAGGTTGTCAGTTTGCTAATCAGAAGGCTTGGATCAAATCAGGATACTTGGGTTCAGATCAGATGAAGTAATTCAGGATCAAGTGAGTATTGTCAGGATGGTTGATTCAGATGAGTTGAATCAGATCAGTTCGGAATGGCCAGATGGGTTAGGGTCACGTTAGCTGATGTTCCTGAGTTTAGTCAGATGTGGTCAAAACAGGTAAAGACATTTGAGGTAATTCGTCTGATGGTAATTCAGGTCAGTAGAAGTGAAGTCAGGTGAGGAGGTTCAGGCGAGGTTTTGGTCAGGTCAGTTGAGGTAAAGTCTTCTTATATGTCTGATCAAATGAGTTAGTACAAGTTTAATCAGATGAAGTTTGTAAGTTCGTATAAACATCAGAAGCGGTCTAATTCTGGAGTCAGATAAAGTTTGGATCAATTGCAAGATTCAGTTGAGAATCTATTACAACTGCTATAGTGCATGCACGAAATTAATTATGTTTGAATTGAATAATTGCCTCAGTAACTAATTTAAACTACTGGATTTGGATCACGCTTATATATATATTGCAACTAGCATTAGTTCTCCATGATTATTCCACAAGTTATACAAAAGTATTGAGAACAATTGTGGGAGATTGTATCTTCAAGTTAAAATTACAAAGAGTAGCTCAAGAATAGTAGAACTATGTGTTTTTGAGTATTTAGTGAATGTTGTAAACGGTAAATGTTTCTGCATTGATAGTGAAATGTGCCTAGATCCTCCAAGGACGTAGATCACATTGATCGTAGTACGTAATTCTTGTGTTGTCTTATTTCTTGTTATGTTTCTTATCTTCTTCTGGTTATTATTTCTTCTTTGTTCTCGTTGAGTGATTGATTGCAGATCATTTTACTGGGTTTAAAGTAACAAGTGGCGCCATCTGTGAAAAGCAAGAGTGGAAAAGATAAAGATGAAAGTCGAAGTAGACAAGTTCATAGGCAAGAATGACTTCAAAATGTGAAAATTCAAAATGAAGGCCTTTTTGACTCGACACGGTTTAGCAATGACCTTGAAGTCAGATAATGAATGGCCATCTACCTTTGAAGTAGGTGCACATGCAAAGATGGCTAATATTAAAGAAAAGGCACATAATGCTATCATTTTGTGCCTTATTGACAAATCTTTGAGGGAGGTTGCAAAAGAAGACTCTGCAGTCAAAGTTTAGGAGAAGCTTGAGAGATTGTATCAAGCTAAGCCTGCTGCAAACAAGTTATATATGAAACAGAAGCTCCTTGGGTTAAAGATGACTGATGACTAGAAGATGGAACAGCTTGATGAATTCAACCAGTGTACTGATGATCTTGAAAGTTTAGCAGATGAGTATAAAACACTCTTGTTATTGAATTCTCTCCCCAAGTCCTATGAGTCCTTCAAGGACACTTTACTATTTGGAAGATCAGAAGAAGTTTCTCTAGATCTTGTTCAGATTGCTCTAAAGACCAAAAGAATAAACACGGAGTCTGTTGGTATGAAGGTTCAACATTTAGCTAAGCGTCTGAATGTGAAGCACAAGAAACGAAATAGCAAGAAAGGGCAGAAGAATGCTGGTAACCAATCTGGTAGGGATAAAAAAAAAATCCAATTGGGTTGAAAGGAAGTATCTGCCACTGAGTTGAACATTTAAGGAAGAACTTCTCTGACAAGAAGGGCAAGCATAAAAAAACTCAGCACAAATTAAACTCAGGATATCATGATAGTACAGAAGTTATTATTGTCAGCCATGAGAGACTGAATCAAGATTAATGGGTGTTAGACGACTCAGGTTGCACTTGGAGTCCGAGAGCTGGTTCATCAACCTTGACAAGTGTGCCCATATCCTACATGGACGGACGTAGGTCAAATTGATCGAACCACATATATAATTCTTGTGTTGTCTTAATATTTCTTGTTAGCTAGATTGCTTATAATCTTCTTCTTGTTATTATTTCTGCTCTCTTCTTGCATGTTGAGTGATTGATTGCGGATCAATTCAATGCATGGGTTTAAACTAACAGTCTTCAACTCACTGATCGAGCAATAGGAGATGAGGAGGTTCTTGTTCAAGCAACCATGGAACGTGACAAGGAATTAATGCTTATTGGATTAATTCTACTACTGTTGTAGAAAATTGCATGGATCATATCGACAAGGAAATGCCCATTAACTTTTAATAAAATAGTGAAACACTAGTATGTGCCATGTACACGACTCTAGCTCTTTTTTCTTCTTTTAAGTCTTAATATAATTTTACAAGCAGTTGCTGAAATACAATTTAAAATTTGAATTTCTCGTATTTTTACTATTTCACTAATAGATTCACCACTTTCAATATTCAGTCTCAGCCATTACGTTTTCAAAACTCAATCCTAAAAAATTGATTTCACAAAACAAAAACTTTCAACTCGATTAGAATTAAGAGAAATCAAAGGCTCCCAATTTCTAAAAAAATAATAATAATCAAATAAAATTAAAGTAATTCCAATATTTTGAACAATATTTAAAAAAGATAAAATTGTAAGCAACCCAAAATAAGTTTAAATTCAACTCTATAATTAATTATTTTATTACTCCAATTGTTTATATTATCAAAATATATTACAAAACAATTAAGTAGCCTTATGTCCAGATCTCATCTAATAATTTGATATGAAATGAGCCCAACTTCGAACATCAAGTCAAAAAAATGATTTAGGTTCGGTTCACCTGCTATTTACGAAATTCGCGGAAACACCAACTACCATTACCTGGGGTATTCTGGTCATTTCACCCCCATCAAAAAGAACTGTGGAATTAGACATTAGAGAGGATTTTTCGGGAGTTGGATCCCCTCCATTTAATATTTCTTTAATTTCCTTCCTTTAGAGCATCTCCAAGGGTTCGCGCTACTATAGTGCGAAATCTGTAGTTCATCTCCAACAGTTCACGCTACATTCTGTGATACATATATTTTCTCATTTTTTATTATATTCTTTTTATATTAATTTGAATTTAATAATTACATAATTTTATTATTATTTTATACTATTAATTTTCAAATAATATAAATTATTTTTTAATTTAAAAATAATTTACTAATTATAGAATAAAAATTATAGAATAAAATTAAATTTAATAACATCATACAATCATACATAATAATTTAAAATTCATAATACAAATGATAATACAATGATAATACAATTATAAAATCATACATTATTAGAGTATTTTCAATTCAAGTATTTAAATTACTAGGATGCTTAATTTCAAGTATTTAAATTATTAGGATGTTTAATTATTATGTTTAATGTATTTTATGCATTGTAATGTATGTTGTAGTATTTTTAATTATATATTAAACTATTGTAATATTATTTATGATTTAAACAAAAGTTATATTTAATTGTTCAACTATAAAATATTACAATTTAATTGTTCAATTTAAGAATATTACAATTAATTAATCAGATTATTATAATTTAATTATTAAATAAAAGTATCACAATTTTAATTTAAAAGTATCACAATTTTAATTTAAAAGTATCACAATTTAAATCTTAAAGCATATAGAGTATAAACTTAAATAAAATAAAAAAGAATAAACCCAGCGCTGTGAACAGTCAGCGCTGTTCACAGCGCAACACTGTTCAAATGCTTTGGTGTGGCGCAAGAGTTAGAGCAGGGTTGGAGCAATATTTGCATCTCCACGCCAGCGCACTGCGCGGCGTTGGAGATGCCCTTAGTGTAAATGTCATCATTATCATGGGTATATATGCATTATTAAAATAATTAATAAATATATACATATGTGAAACCCATAATAATAAGTGATATTTACACTAAATTGAGGGAATTGAGGAAATATTAAATGGAGGGGATCCAATTCGGATTTTTCGAGTGTATGACACACATGAAGAAGTGTAGATATATCAAATTTCATTGATTTTTTTTTCCTTTGGAAATTTATTTGAGTTTTTTAAGTTAAAAAGGTAGATTAGTTTTAGTTTATACTTTATTGATTTATAAAATCAATTATTGAGCATGTGAAAAAGAAGTTTGGTATAAGACGATCAAATACTTAAAATTTATAATGCACATCCTCTCTTATCCCAAAAATAAAAAAATAAAAAAAATTCTGTCATTGTATTTGTATCGTTACTCGCATCAATGCAACCTACCATAAGACTAAATTCTAATTATATATTTTAGTCTATATATACCGTACATATGTGTCTGTCTTTCATTGATCTTTACCAAACACTACAAAAAAAACTGGTTTTAGCGACCGAATTTGCGACCGCTCTTTGGTCGCTAATAATGTTTAACGACCGAATTAGCGACCGCTTTAATCGATCGCTAAAACAGTGGTCGCTAAATTTTTTGAGATTTAGCGACCGCAAAAAGCGGTCGCAAATTTTAATTTAACGACCGTCATAAACGGTCGCAACTTTTAATTTTGCGACCGCAAAAAATGGTTGCAATTTTTAAATTGCGGTCGCTAAATTTTTACGTAAAAAAAAAATTGGCCAAGCTGGTTCGAACCCAGGCCCTTCCTAAGGCTCGGGGGGGCTAGAACCACTTGGCCATTGACCCAGTAGTTTAATTATAGTGGCGCATTATGTATATGAGCCTTTATAGGCTCTGAATAAATGTACCATTAAATGCGCCCGGAGGGAGTCGAACACGCGACCTCTGGGCAACTCAGAGGTGGCGTGTTCCACTCGGACACTTCTCGTTATTGTTCATTTTTATGCAACTAATTGTATATAACTCCAAATTGAGTCATATTTTTTTTAAAATTCATCAAATTAATTCCTTTTTATTTCTAATTTATTTATATATATGTTTGTTTCAACAACTTTTTTTATAAATTTAATATTTTACACTACTAAAAAATTTTATTTGTAAGTTTTTTTATGCATTTAATTGTATATAACTCCAAATTGAGTCCCGTTTTTTTTAAATTCACCAAATTAATTCCTTTTTTATTCTAATTTGTTTACATATATATATATATATATATATATATATATCAACAACTTTTTTAATTTTATAAATTTAATATTTTACACCACTAAAATATTTTTATTTGTTAGTATTTTATGCATTTAAATGTATATAACTTCAAATTGAGTCCCGTTTTTTTAAATTCACCAAATTAATTCATTTTTTATTCTCTTTTTTAATTTTATAAATTTAATATTTTACACCACTAAAATATTTTAATTTGTTAGTATTTTATGCATTTAATTGTATATAACTTCAAATTGAGCCACATTTTTTTTTAAATTCATCAAATTAATTCTTTTTTTGTTCTAATTTATTTATATATATATATTAACAAATTTTTTTAAATTTTATAAATTTAATATTTTACACCTCTAAAATATTTTTATATGTTAGTAAAATTATAACATAATAAAATATTCAATAAGAAAAAAAATGGGTAAAATAGACGGTCGCTAATCTATATTTTAAATAATATTAATTGGGGTAAAAATTTAGCGACCGCCAAAGGCGGTCGCTAATTTACTTTAAATTTAGAGACCGCCTAAAGCGGTCGCTAAACTATATTTAAAAAATTATTAATTTAATTAAAAAAATTTGCGACCGCCTAAA
>JAPKLY010000056.1:1423404-1440294 GCA_026898435.1 Prunella vulgaris | reverse complement strand
GGTCGCTAAACTATATTTTAAAAAATCATTAATTTAATAATAAAATTTGCGACCGCCTAAAGCGGTCGCTAAATTACTTTAAATTTAGAGACCGCCTAAAGCTGTCGCAAATTACTTAAAAGTGGTCGCTAATATTATAATTAGCGACCGACTCATAGGCGGTCGCTAATTTTCGGTCGCTAAAACGCGCGTTTTTTGTAGTGAAAGGCTAGTAAAACTTGACATTCGTTCTACCATAAATTTGAAGTTCCTTCAAGCTTCATGTTCTTTAATAAGCATCTTCAGTTGTTTTTATTAGTCTTTAATACTGACATTCGTTTTGTTCTCAATCTTTAACATAAATGCTAAATCCCAAATATTCAGTGGCCTGCCTGATTCAGGATCCACTAGTTAGGCATGTCTCATACTCAGGAACTAACTCTTCGCTCAATGTCTTATCCTGACTGAGCTTCGAAATGGTTAGTGAACAAGTCAAATGGTCTTCTTCGGATCGTCTTCAGGCTAGCTCAGGATTCCTGGCTTTAGAGTAGTTTCCCCTTAACTGAATACCTGTAAATATAAAAACTAAAACTTATCCTGATTTCTAACCTGACTATTACAGATAATGTATGTGCTCTCAGGTAATTCATCTTTTCAGGAGTTTTGAGTTCTAAGAAAGTATATTATAAGAGATTAGATTTTTATTTCATCAATGTATTGAGTATTTTGGAAAAAAGAAATTTTGGTACAAGAGTAGGTGATTTTCGGCCAACATAGTATTGAATAAGAGGATTATTTTTATGCTTAGTACTATTAATTACTTATTCAAGATTAAGATCAAGAAAAATATGAAAATTCAAACCTTGGAGACCAAGGACTTTTATGACCGAAAATATTGTCCCAAATATAGAGAAGTCTCAGTCCAAATTCTAGTTTATATTTCACCACATATATAGGTCATTACCCCCTTATTTTCGAGATTTAGAAGCTTGCGAGAAGGTGTGATTTTTGTGTTCAAGCATCAAGGTTCGTGCAAGCTTAAGATTAAAATTATTCTTCCTTATTTTCTTAAAGATTTTCGAGAGTTTTAAGAGTTATAGGACTAAAAATTAAATCTTGTGATATCTAGGCTAAAGTGAAGAAAGGATAGAGTCCAAGAACTTGTCATCTTCCCTTTTTTAAATTGATCCTTAAGCTTTAAAGGTGGGGAAAGTTTGTAAGTGTTCTTGTTTAAATTCATAAGATTGATGAGTATATTTATTGCATGTGAATGATATGAAAAGCAATGCATTATGTTTGGCGAAGAAAAGACCATATAACGTGAAATTATATGTGATGTGTTATGATCAACGTGAAAAAGGCCATATAACATTAAAGTAAATGTTATTCGTAATGTCCGGCCAGGAAAAAGCCGTACAATGGAAATTCTACGAAGTTCATGTATTGTATGAATATGAATTGAGAGCGTGCAATTTAGCCTTGAACATGGTCGTTCCCCACGGAGTATGTTGAAATACTCACCCCTTTATTTATTTAAATTTTTCAGGTGAGATTTAAAGAAAGAGCTTGTGGTGAAGATGGATGGCGTGGACTGGACGTTAATCAAAAAATTAAGAAGTTGCAAGTTAATGCCTTTGTTGCAAGGTTTTTATTTATTTAATTTCATGAAAGAAGACTAAATTTGAAGTATTTGAAACATAGGGCATGTTGCTACCTTTCACTAGTGTTTTTTGAAAATTTTGGTATTTATGTAGCAAGTTTGGATTATGTGTTTTATGCCGATTTCATGTGGCAAGCTTAATTATTTATGAACAAATTTTATTATATTTAAGTGCAATATGGAATTGCATGTTAAAATTTATTTGTGTGAAATTAGGATTTAATTATTTAAATTGCATGCTAAGTTGATTAAATTAATTTGTGGCATGACTTAGGTAAAACTTGGTTTATAAAGAAGTTGCATGTTAAGAGAAATAAATTTGATTAATTGCATGTAAAAATATACTTAATTTGACTTGCATTGCGAAAAATTCATGTGAATATGTATGTGTTTCGAAATTTGTAGGCTTTAAAGGAATAAATTAGTATCATGTTAGGATAAATAAATTTTAGCATGATAAATTAATTTAATTACAAGCTTGTTAGATTAAAAATAAAAAGTTAGGGCATGTTCATTTTCGAATTTAGGTGTGCGTAACAAGTTACAACTTTGAAATCTTGAGATGTGAAAATCTTGATAAATAGTAAAAATATGTGTTTGCTTTGGGATTTTGGTAGGGCTGGATATTACTTTATGTCAAATTAAAGCGTGAAAAAATAATTGATATTATAGATATAATAATATGTATATTTTATGTGTGTTGTGTTGGAAATAGTAATAACTAATAATAGGTCTAATATGTATTTTTAAGTGTAGATTGAGTTTGAGATTTGACAACTGGGTGTTAAATCTCAAACTCATGTGAAGTGTGATTGCAAAGTCCTACGTCCATTCGGGTGAATCCCAAAACAAACATGCCCTTAGTGTCCTTGAGGGAAAAGTTAGTCTTGCCAAGTTGGATTAGTACACCCACTAATGAAGAACTTATATTTGACGAGAAACTCCTGTTGTTGCCATGAGTTTTGGTAATTTTTTATGATTAATTTGAGTCATATATGTTGTTTGAATGTTAGATAAATTGGCAAATAAAGATGATATTATTAAGGGAAAAAAAAAAAAGAGAAACAAGAGAAAATAAACTCACAACCCAGGTTAAGAAGTACAAAAAAAGGTAAGTTGGGCCTCATTAAAAACCTCGCCGTAAACTACCCTTATAGACAAATCGGACGGAGGAGAAAAAGAATACAACCAACATAACCTTTCTCTCTAGCAGGGAAGACTCGGAATACAAAGCCCTGAACACCAAAATATTCCGAAAAAGCTAAAGAACTAACCCAAGAACACAAACAAAAATCATTCTAGGTCCTAAAGTACTCAACATTAAGATCATCACAAAGGTATCTACACAAAAAAGCAGGAGGATCGCCAATCCAAGTCACGGACTCCCTATGTGCAGCAATCGCATGGGCAGCCCTGTTGCCCTCCCTGAAGATATGCGAGTAAACGACCTCCATGTCCGAGGTTAGGCACATGACACACTCCCAAAGGCCCCTCACACGCCATGGAATTAAGGCCATTGTCCATTTCAAAGTATCAATTGCAAGCCGAGAGTCCGACTCCACCCAAACAGGCCTCCATCCTTTCCCGTGCGCAAATTTAATAGCCAAAAGTGCCGCAGTCAACTCTCCTTCCAGCACTTGTGACCAGCCCCCATTCGCACAAAAACCAGCCATGAAAAAACCCCGGCTGTTGCGGAAAATCGCCCCAACAAAGTGGTCTGCCGACAGCCCAAAGGAGGCGTCCACGTTGAACTTCGTCCAAGCAGGCGGTGGCACCTGCCAAGCGTACGACTCGTGGCTGCCGAGGATTCAGCTTGACCCGAAGAGAAGGAGCAATCATTAAATAAAAAACACTGCCATTAGTTTGTGAGGTAACAAGGCATGAGCCAGCAGCCATTTCTGCTCTAATCCAAGCAATACATCTACGGGCTGAAGGCTAGATATTGTCATGAACCCACAGGTTCTGCACCCGCCAAATACTCCACACGGATGTGATGAAAATCAGGGACCAAAGGTCCTTCATCTGAGCGCTGAGTGAAATCCCCATGGCCTGCACATACAAAGATAAGAAACTAATCCCAAAAGACAAATGGAAGTCAAATAAATTTGCAAAATAACCAATTACTTCCCTTGCAAAGCCACAGTCCGAGAAAAGATGATCTAACGTTTCTTCCGCCGAGTCACACAAAAAACAAATCGTAGGACCAGCCACACCAAACTTCGTAGCCGTAGGAATACGTCCCCAAAGTGCCCTCCAAACGAGAGTGGATGAAGCATCTCCAGATCCCCGAGAACTTTACAGAAGGTGTAAAATGTTGCCTCCGCACATCATAAATCAGACAGGCTGCTGTCAACCCAGATGTTGATTTGCTCTATCTTCCCCAGCAAGGACATGAACTTGCAAAATATCAGCGACAATATCCTCATGCAACTGCAGAAAATCCAAATCAAAATGCCAGTAGCCATCAAAATAGAAATCGCCAACCAAACCAGTAAGTTTACGGGACCAACTCTCAGGTATATGAAACTTGTCAGAAATAACATATCCCAGCCAATTATCTGTCCAAAACCGAACCCTTGAATCACTGGCAATCAGCCATCTCACCTCATCTTTAATATTCCCACAACGTATACGGATTCCAGCCTAAATAGAAGAAGTCCCCCTACAAAATTTCAGCCTGCGAGTTCTTGTAAAATAATGGGCGTGCAAAATACCAAAGTCCGGCGAAGGGCACGTAAAGATGTCCCAGGCAAGCTTGAACGTGAAAGATTCATTTGCAATACGTAGAGAACGAACACCCAACCCACCCTCATCCAGTGGGGAGCAGACACGCTTCCATTGTACCGAACAAGAGTTATTGCGTTTATGCATATCACCTGTCCATAGAAAATTCCCCATAGCCGATTTAAGAGAAGAAAGTAGCGGCGCTGGCCACTTATAAACCATCATAGAGTACACCGTTGAGGAGGCAATAACAGAATTGATCAGGCAAAGGCGGCCAGCCATAGACAACAAACGACCCTACCATCTAGGAAACATACTTAGAATCCTATCCGCAATAGGCTGCAGAGTAGAAACTCTATTGGGTTTACATGAATTTAAGTAAATATATTTAGGTTAGAAATTATTATGATGTGCATGATTATTTGTTAAGTTATGATATGCTTAAATTGTTGAATTTAAATGAGTCGTTTATTGTGTATAATTAAAAGAAGATAATACTCTAATATTAGTCCAATATGTTTTTAAAAGAAAAAATGTTAAAAAATTATTCATTTATTTTCATAACTTAATTAAAAATAAAATGATTTTCGCATGCATTCGATGTAGTAAAATTTAGGGGGTGATATCAATTTTTAAAACTTTCATCAGTTATTACAAGTATTATGCACTGTTCTTTCATCTACTTGATGTATCAAGAATTATGTTAAAAAACAATATTTATTTGCTAGAGTTTTTCAAAAGGATTAGTCTTGTATGCACCAGTTACACCGTACAATTTAAGTTCATTTTTTAAAAGCTACACAAAATACTATTGAAAAGTTACACATGTTATTACTGAAAAATGTATCTTTCATAATCATAGTGTAATTTTTTAGTAATAATTTGTGTAACTTTTCATTAATAAATAGTGTAACTTTTAAAAATACACTTGAATTGCACAGTGTAACTGGTGCACAAGAAACTTACTCTTTCCATAAATATACATTAACTTAATTCTAACAACTATTCCTGGAAAAACATATTAAGATGGTTCATAGTCAGAATGGACCACCTAAGCACCTGATTGAAGGTTTTTTTTATTTTACATTCATTTTACATTTTGAAACTAAGTTTGTTATTTGAATGTGTAGTACTGCTCTAAAGATGATCTTGTTCCTACCACTGGTAAAATTAATTAACTACCTTGTTACCATTATTTATTTACCCTCAATTTTATGTCTAATAAGTTTGCTGGTACTAATGCCAAAATATTAAAAATGTTGCCTCATCATAATATCAGTATTCACAATATGTGAAGTAGAAGCCATTCTCTTTGTCTGTGTTTCTGCAGTTAATATGTCATTTTAATGGTATTTAGAGAGAGAGTATTTATGTGAAAGTGTTTTGTATAGGGGTGTGCATAATTCGGTTACTAACCGATAACCGAACCGAAATATGAATTCGTTTCGATTATCATAATATTCGGTTCGATTTCGATTAGCGGTTTATTAGAATTTCGGTATTCAATTCGATTCGGTTATTAACCATTATTATTTTGGTTAACCAATATCCAAACCGAATTAATTATATATTTAATAAATAATATTTTATAATAAAATATTAATTTTAAATTAAAACCCTAACTTAAATTAATTGATTTTTTTAACTTTATTTGTATTTATATTTTTATAATTAAATGCTTGAAGGGTGGAATATTTTAGATTTTTGTGCTATTGAACTATGTGTTTTTTAATATTGATTAGATTTGCATTGTTATTTCAATAAATTTGGAGCGTTTGTGTAATTTTTATTTTATTGGACAAGTATTTTATAAATTAAATTTTATAAAATAGAAAAATTCAGTTATTTCGGGTTTTACCGAAATCAAATCGAAATATTCGGGTTTGGTTATATTCGGTGTTGGGTGGGTTCGATTTCGGTTATTTATACCAAAATTCGGATCGGTTCGGTAACCAAACCAACCGATGCACACCCCTAGTTTTGTATATAAGGAAGTAGGATAGGTTGGAGATTATTTGTGTTTAGTGAAGAAACATGAGATTGAAAACAGAGAACATCTAATTGAGAAATTTAATTTATTATTTCTAATTACTCATTCAAAATGGCATTGACATTGATGCCATATTTATAGTGCTTGAGGTATGATCTACATTAGTTTTTATAGATCATTTTATTTCTACAACCTTCTATTATATTTTATTTATTTGCCTAAATTATTCTAGAATTTTCATTTCTACCTTATTCATTTTATTTTTAGGATAATTTAGATTTTGCTCATGTTTTAACCATTTAGCATGCATACTCTTATTTCTGGATGATTCCAAAAATTATTTCTTCTTACATTTTCTTTTCTTTGCTAGAATATTCTAGAAATTTAGCATCACTTTGTAATACATCTAATGAATTGACTTGGTAAGATCCATTGGCTATGAGGAACTTCTTAGAGAGTACTGCAAAAAGTAGAAAAATATTACTTGGAGTTGCTTATTATGATTTTAGCTATGTTTATGAAGCAACTAGTATCATGAAAAGTTTATAGTTGTGTACAATTCTAATTTAAAAAAAAAAAAAAAAACTTTTAAGAGGAAACTTTCGTTTAGAATACATTTCCACATATGAAACAAAAAGAGTAATTAGTTTAGTGTTTTTTTTTCTTTTTGACATTAAATATTAAATGTTTTCCATAAATTAGTTAGGTATTTTTCTCCCTATTCTGAATTCCATACTTTTATTCTAAGCAGATTATTTACCCCTTTATCAGTTACATTTTTTTTTTGACGGGCTTTCCTAATAAACTACTTGATAATACCAGAATGAATCAAATATTCTCTTAGAAGAATACGGATGTGAATAAGTTTAATTGCATTAAGTTTTTTGTTGTTTTATAAATGAAGAACGAGAACACAACAATACTAGATTATTATTAGAGATTGATGTGTATTTCAAGTGTTAATAAATCAGTTATCCAATCCGCAATCCAATCATTCAACAAAAACATAGTGTAAGAATAAACAGAAGAATAATAAAACAAACAAGGAAGTAGACACAAACAATACATGGTTTGATCTTAAATAATGATCACCTTATTCTTGTATGTATTAGGTGCACCGTGCAATTCAAGTTCATTTTTAAAAAATTACATAAAATATTACTGAAAAGTCGCACATGTTATTACTGAAGAGTGTATCTTTACTGGTGTAACTTTTCAATAATAAATGGTGTAGCTTCTTAAAAATACACTTGAGTTGCAAAGTGCACCTGATGCACAAGAGACTTACTCTAAATGACCTACGTCCCGGAGGATTTGAGCACAATTTATTATCAACGGAAAATCAATTAAATAGTACAATTCACTCAATACTCAAGAACACTCACATCTAATTCTTAAGCTACTCACTATAATTTAATCGAAGGTAGAATCGTCTCTCATTTTCTCTGTAAAATGTGAATATCTAATTGTTGTGATCTGGAGAACAATGCTAAGATGCAATATATAGAGACGTGATCTAAGCCCAGAAATTGAATTAGCTTCAAAGGACGTTATTCAGTTCAAACAAGAATTTATTGCGTGCTGGTTACTATAGCAATTATAACAGATTCATAATTGAATCTTGCACTCGATTCAAACTCATCTCTCTCCAGTTTACTTGAAAGTAGACTATCTCAGGATCCTTTTTCGAACTAGCCAAAGTATCCTATTAAGATTAACATTAACACATTTGATTATATCAGGTGACTTTTCCTCAACTGTCCTAATCACACCTCGCCTGAACCTCCTCAGCTAACTTCAACTCTGCTAACCAAGCTAACATCAGGTGACTTGAGATGATCTCACAAGTTCTGCCCTCAGCTGACTTGAACTAAGAACATCAGCAGGCCTGACCTAAAATCATCTGGTCACTCCTCAGCTGATATGATTACACTTACCTGAATCAGCCATATCCTGACTAAACTCAGCTGATCCTGAACAGACTCACCTGATCAGACTCGTCTGAACTGAACCAAGTCTTTTGATTAGCAAACTATCACAGTCAACTGATACCATGTGTTGCATTGCATTTCACATCAAGAATATTCAAGCATTAGTAAATATTGACGGAATATGTAATACATATAAAAAAGAATCATTATTCAAAAAATTTAATGTATAAGATAGGAAAAAAATCTAGAAATAGAGAAATCCAGACAAATACATGTAAACTATAAAAAATTGTAGAGATGAAAGAATCTAAAATATATATTCTAGGCCACATGACAAACCGGTTAACATTCTAACCGATATCTACATGATATATATATATAGAGGGAGAGAGAGAACTATGCATTGTAATGCAACAGGGAACCAGAGCAATAACAAGGCCATTTCCATACATCTATCCTACTGTCCATTTTCTTACTCTTATTTCTAATACTTCTGTTGATAGAATTTATTAATCGTGTTCGTTTATGTGGCTTTATAACGGATTAATCCTACCAAACAATAATCTTATGTTCTTGCATAATGTAGAGAGAGAAAGTGGAGAGCTTAGAGAGAGAAAGTGTAATGTATTGATTCTTGAATTGTGTGAATAGTACAAGTGAGGCCTTATTTATAGGTGTGTGAGTGTGAGACGGCACCTTACGAGCCTATGTGGTTTCCGGTGTTGACGAGGGTTCCTCACCCTCGTCTTGGTCTCTCACACTGCTTCATATGCCATGCCTCGTCCTACTACCATGCCTTAGACTAGATGGACCTCATTAAAAACCTCACCGTAAACCACCCTTGTGGATAAACCGGACGGAGGGAAAAAGAGTGCAACCATCGGGACCTAGCAGGCTACAAGACGAGCTCCTGGGTGAGCTTTCAGGCGAGCTCCAACGCCTTGTGTGATTTTCTGGGTGCCATGCGATGACGGACCTGGGCGAGGTCCTCGTGGGGGTAGGGGCGAGCCTCTTGGGACAGCTGTGTGGGCGAGCTGCCCCCAGGTGGGTGAGCTGCGTGGGCGAGCTACCCCCAAGTGGGCGAGCTGCGTGGGCGAGCTGCCCCTAGGTGGGCAAGTTGCGTGGGCGAGCTGCGTGAGTGAGCTGCCCCCACGTGGGCGAGCTGCCCCCATGTGGGCGAGCTTCGGACCTCCGTGGATCCGGGCTGGCCCTGGCGACCTGTCAAGCCTTGGTGGTTATTCTTACGCCAATTGTGTTAGTTCGTCATGTCAACATTCGGCCAGCTCCCTCATGTTGGCCTTGGTCAGGGCTGGCGACCTGGTCCGCGGCCTGCTGGGGACCTCGGCGAGGTCCTTGCCCACCTCGGCCAGCTCCTTCATGTTGGCCTTGGTCAGGGCTGGAGACCTGGTCCTCGTCCTGCTGGGGACCTCGGCGAGGTCCTTGCCCACCTCGGCCAGCTCCCTCATGTTAGCCTTGGTCAGGGCTGGCGACCTGGTCCTTGGCCTGCTGGGGACCTCGGCGAGGTCCTTGCCCACCTCGGCTAGCTCCCTCATGTTGGCCTTGGTCAGGGCTGGTGACCTGGTCCTCGGCCTGCTGGGGACCTCGGCAAGGTCCTTGCCCACCTCGTCCAGCTCCCTCATGCTGGCCTTGGTCAGGGCTGGCGACCTGGTCCTCGTCCTGCTGGGGACCTCAGTGAGGTCCTTGCCCACCTCGGCCAGCTCCCTCATTCTGGCCTTGGTCAGGGTTGGCGACCTGGTCCTCGTCCTGCTGGGGACCTCGGCGAGGTCCTTGCCCACCTCGGCCAGCTCCCTCATGTTGGCCTTGGGACAATTTCGCGATTGGCCAACTCCGACGAGCTCCTCCATGTTGGCCAACTCTGACGAGGTTGGCCAACCTTGACTAGGTGCCCTGACGAGCTTCTCCGTGTTGGCCAGCTACTCCGTGATTTATTCTTGTAATCCTCTACCAGTAGTTTGCTTTAGTTCGCCTATCAACATTTGCCCCCCAGCTCGCTCACATCATGATATTTCTAATGTGTGGGCGAGCTGATTTGTCTCTGTGGACGAAGGCTCGAGCGTTGGTGAACTATTTCTTGGTAAGGTGCTGAGCTTGTAACCGAGCTGCGTTGTGGCGGTTTGAGTGCTTTCGCTCTGCCCTCTTCTTTGTGCTTCTTCATACCTGCAAGTAGATGCATTTGAAAATTAGTTTGCATCCAATATTTCTTTATACATGGAATATTCAATGTATGGTTCCTCAGCGAGCGCTTCTGTCTTTTGCGCTTTACGTTATAATTTCCAAATAGCTCGTTCTTGTTTATTTTTCTGGTACGTAACTGTTCGTCTTACCCTACTTTGAGAAGCGAATTGTTCATTTTACGCCACTTTCGACTACGAACTGTACCTTTGTTTTGATAGCACGTATTCTTCGTCTTACACCACTTAGGGCAGCGAATTGCTCGTCTTAAACCACTTTGGGCAGCGAGTCTCCCGTCTTAGGCCACTTAGGGCAGCGGGTTGTGCTTTGGCAGTAGGTGTTTAGCAACCCTTTAAGAAGGGTACCTTCGCGACCTTGGGCACTTTGGCCTTTGCCTTCGAGCTATTTAATTATAACGTTTGGGACCTTGGTCCTTGCGCATCATGAATTTTTTGGTACTTGGTGAGCTTAGGCTGGTTAGCTTTCTTGGGTAGTGGGCGACCTGGGTAGCTCGCTAGTGGGCGAGCTACGCAGGTCCAAACACTTGGTTTTTTCGGTTTTACAAATTTTCTAACTTTTAGAGCGACGTAATTTACACTGGTCGCCATCAACATTTCTGATGCGAACCCTCGACTAGTCTGTTACAGGGTTCTAGTCTATTGGTAGAATTTTTTTAGGTGGGCCGCACTCCAGGTGTATGACGAGGCATTGCCTTCTGCTTCTTCTAGATCATAAGTGTCGTTTGGCCAGGCTGTGGTGACCCGGAACGGTCCTTCCCAGTTTGGACCGAATACACCTGGTGGGGCCATCAACCTCTTTTTCAACACTAGGTCTCCGACCTTGAATTTTCGGTCCCGGACCTGGGAGTTGTAGTATTTTTCTGCTCTGCGCTTGTAGGTGGCATTCTTCATTTCTGACGAAGCTCTGGTCTCTTCGATCAGATCCTTCTCCACTGCCAAGGTCTCGTCATTCTTTTCTTCATCATATCCTACCACCTTCCAAGTCTTGTTCTGGACTTCGACCGGGACCACGGCTTCAGTCCCGAAAGCTAAGGCAAACAGGGTCTCTCCGGTGCTGGCCCTATAGGAAGTTCTATAAGACCATAGGACCTCTGGGAGTTCGTCCGCCCAGCTCCCTTTCTTTTCTTCGAGGCGGAGCTTCAATATGTGTTTCAGAATCTTATTCACCGCCTCGACCTGGCCGTTCGATTGTGGATGGTAAGGAGTTGAGTAGTGCTTCTTGACGTTCCATGAACTGCAGAAGTCCCTCAACTTCTGTCCGTCGAACTGCCTTCCATTATCAGTGATGATCGACTGCGGAAGTCCGAACCTGCAGATCAGGTTTTTCCAAATGAAGTCGATCATCCTTTCTTGGGTTATAGTTGTGAGAGCTTCGGCCTCAGCCCACTTAGTGTAGTAATCTACTGCTACAACAACAAACTTTACACCGCCTCTACCAGGTGGAAATGGGCCGATCAAGTCGATTCCCCATTTCGCGAAAGGCCATGGGCTGAAAACCGACTTCAGCTGGTTGGCTGGGGAGTGGATGTTAGGTGCGAAAATTTGGCACTTTCGGCACCTTCGAGCGAAGCTGATGGCATCTTTGCGAAGCGTGGGCCAGTAGTAGCCCTGTCTGATCGTCTTGTATGTCAATGCTTGCTCCCCAGCTTGACCCCCACAAATCCCTTCGTGAATATCTTCTAACACTTTGGACCTCTGCTTCTTAGTTAGGCACTTGAGCAGGGGTAGAGAGAATCCACGCTTGTAGAGTTGGCCATCCAGTAGTGTATATCTGGCAGCTTGCTTTACTAGCCGGCTAGCTTCCCAGGTGTCCACGGGGGTTGTTTCGTCCGTTAAGTATTTTTTGGATTGGAGTGCACCAATCTTCACCATCTTCACTATCCTCCTGCCCCCCACTCGAGGTTTGATTTATCTTATAATCGGACGTCGAGGGGTTTTTTAGTGTGGTGATTATAACCTCCGTGAATTCGGCTTCGCCGTTGCTAGTAGCTAGCCGGGCTAGAGCATCTGCTTGTGTGTTTTCTAGTCGTGGTATCTGATTGATGTAGACCTGAATAAACATCGAGATCAGGTGCACGGCTATCTTCTGGTAGGTCATCATCTGCTGGTCTTTCGCCTCATACTCCCCCCGGACTTGGGATATTATTAGCTGGGAATCTCCGAAAACTTGAAGATTGGTTGCCCCCACAGCTAATGATAGCCTAAGTCCTGCTATCAAAGCTTCATACTCCACCTCATTGTTGGTTGCTCGAAAGTCGAACCGAATTGCGGAGGTGAAGACCTGTCTGTCCGGGCTGATCAGGACCACGCCGGCGCTTGCTTCTAGGCTGGTTGATGATCCGTCCACGTAGAGATGCCACAGAGCTATACGCCCCCTCTTGTCGGATCTTGTGGGAAAGTTAGCTCGAGAACAAATGAGAATCGATGAAAAGTTCCAGGTAACTCAGAACCGATGAAAAGTTCCAGGTCCCTTTCCGGGTCCACCGGGAGTGCCGTTAATTCCTCTATGGGGGTGGCCTTTCTCTTTTGACTTTTTCACCTCGGGTCGCCGGTGAACTCGTCTCACTCCTCTTGTGACATCTGCGCAGGTTCATGACCTATGCGTGGCTCGAGGTCATCTGGCTGGCTTTCAGCTCTGGTGGGTTCACCGACCGCTACCACCTCCGGTGGTCTGTCAACTTGGGATGGTTCGGTGACCTGGGGAGTTGGGTCAACATCCATCGGTGCTGGTTCTTGACCTCCCACAGGTCTCCCATCATGGCCTTTATCAACCACCTCCATGGGAGCAGGTTGTTGTTCCTGCGCAGGTCCCTCAACCACCTCTATGGGAGCAGGTTATTGTTCTTGCGCAGGTCCCAACACTTGGTTGTTTTGGGTTCCTTCTACTCCTTCCATAGGTGCGGGTTGCGTGTCTCGCGCAGGTTCTGAGACTTGTTCAATTTGTGCCTCTTCCGGCTGATCGCACTCAGTTTCGACTGAGACGACATCCAGGATGTTCGACTCGTCTGCTGAGGGGTGTCTTCCGTCTTCAAGCATATGTACCTGCATTTTTTTTTCGAGCAGCTTCCCTCCTCTAGGCCTCCGGCTGGTCTCGGCTCGTTGAGGAGCTCGCTTAGTTGCCGAGGTGTTGTTTTTTTGACATGGTCAAGTCTGGGTAATAGCTCGTCAAGCTCGTCGTGGGTGGTAGCTCGTCGAGCTCATCGGGGTTGGTAGCTCGTTGAGCTCTTCGGGGGTGGTAGCTCGTCGGAGGTGGTAGCTCATCGAGCTCGTTGGGGGTGGTAGCTCGTCGAGCTCGTCGGGGGTAGGTCGTCGAGCCCATCGGGGTAGGTAGGTCGTCGAGCTCGTCGGGGGTAGCTCGTCGAGCTCGTCGGGGTAGATAGCTCGTCGAGCTCGTCGGGGTAGGTAGCTCGTCGAGCTCATCGGGGTAGGTAGCTCGTCGAGCTCGTCGGAGGTGTTGGCGAGGTCCCTCAAAGCGGGGTTTAAATCCTCCTAGGTCACTACAACTCGCGGAGGTCGCGGAGCTGCAGCGCTTTTCTGGGGAGGTCGGTGCGAGGTCTCCTCCTCGGCCTGGTCCTGGTCGCCCCCTTTCGACCTTTCGGCAGCTGCGGAGGTCTGTCCCTTAGCCATTTTTGGATTTTGGAGGGGGTAACTTGCTACAGATCGTCGAGGTGGAGGGGGGTCGTCGGGGTGGAGGTCGTCCAGCTTAGGTGGAGCTGTGCAAGTTTTCGTCTAGCCTCGCGTGTGACGAATTATCCGAAATTCAGTTTATTCGTGTACACGCGCGCGTTTGAAAACTTGTCCCGGGCAGATTTTGTAAAATCCGAAAATTTGGGTTTTGTCCGGAAATCTGGGTTCTTCTTTCAAGGGATGAAGATGTATATGTATCTTCAAGTGTTCTTGAGTTTTATCAAGAACACCTTCAAATCTTCAAACAAACCCTAACTTTTTGTTCTTGAAATATTTTTAATTTTCAGATTCTTCGCACCCTTCTTCTAGCGCCAAATTGTTGATAGAATTTATTAATCGTGTTCGTTTATGTGGCTTTATAACGGATTAATCCTACCAAACAATAATCTTATGTTCTTGGATAATGTAGAGAGAGAAAGTGGAGAGCTTAGAGAGAGAAAGTGTAATGTATTGATTCTTGCATTGTGTGAATAGTACAAGAGAGGCCTTATTTATAGGTGTGTGAGTGTGAGACGGCACCTTACGAGCCTATGTGGCTTCCGGTGTTGACGAGGGTTCTTCACCCTCGTCTTGGTCTCTCACACTGCTTCATATGTCATGCCTCGTCCTACTACCATGCCTTAGACTAGATGGACCTCATTAAAAATCTTGCCGTAAACCACCCTTGTGGATAAACCGGACGGAGGGAAAAAGAGTGCGCCATCGGGGTCCTATCGACTAACAGGTGAGCTTCTAGGCGAGCTCGGGGGTGGGCCTCAGCAGTTTGGGCGAGCTCCAGTGTCTTGCGTGGCTTATGAGCGTCGTGCGACGATGGACCTCGGCGAAGTCTTCATCGGGATAGGGGGCGAGCTCGGGGCGAGCTCCAGAGTCTTCATGGGAATAGGGGCGAGCCCCCTTGGGCGAGCTACGCAGGTAAGCCGCCCCCATGTGGGCGAGCTCCGCACTTCCGCAGATCTGGGTGAGTCCTGGCGACCTGCCAAACCTTCGTAATTATCTACATGTTAATAGTGTTAGTTCGTCAGATCAACAACTTTTATTCCTCTAAAATCCTTTACCGAATAATATCTTCATTTATCATCTCCTATATACTAATTTGTGCAAAATATTTTCATATAATTACTATTTTCATTCATCGTCTCAAATCCATTGTTAATGTATTAAATTTGTGGCGAATATGATATTTGTCCTAAATTTTCGTTGCTAATACGCTGCTTGTTTTTTTGTTTTGAGTGGTCCGTTAGAAATGTCGCATTTGTTCCGATGATCTAATTATTTAGTCTTAATCTTGTATGCATCAGTAGCACCACGCAACTCAAGTGCATTTTAAAAAAGTTACACCATTTATTATTAAAAGATACACGTGTTATTACTGAAAAATGAATTTTTAAAAATATATTTTTTAATAATAATATGTGTGACTTTTCAATTAATTATATAATTCAATCATATATATTTACCTTTAAAACGTAATTAAGATGAAATTTCATAAATTCATGGATTATATTAACATAATACATTTACCACGCTAGCTAGGTTGAGTATGGATTGAGCAATTTCAAATATTAAAAAAAAATTATATATATCATAAATATTACATGCACATAAGTTAGTTGAATTCGAAACATATATAAACCAAAAATGCTTTAAATGTTAAAGTCAAAATTGACTTACAAGCACTTTCGATTCGTTCCTTTTTTTTATTTTTTTTCGATGATGTTGATATTAACAGCTTTCTCAGTTGTTCTTCGTCATAGATTTGATGTTGGGAATTAAATTTAGAACATGTTTTGTGGTTTTTTTCATAACATTTGATGGTTTATACGGTGCAAATTAAAAAAATTAAATATGCATTATTACTTACTCCGTCCCAAAACTATTTTTATAGTAGTTTTGGGCACGCGAACCAAGAAAAAATGAGTATGTGAGTGTAAAAATAGATAATAAAATAAGAAAAAGTGTGCTTAATTTATTGATTTTTGTGAGTGTAAAAAGTTTCATTTTTTGATGTGTGAAAGTATATTTGAGACGTTCAAATAAGGAAAATGTGGAAATAGTTTTGAGATGGAGGGAGTATTACTCTACTGCTATAAAAAAATGTCTCTCTCTTTTTTTTTTTTTTTTTATCAGAGGCGCTTGGTATGAAAATTATTCACTGATAATGAAAATGAGGATATACACATAGTAATTATTGTATGCAATGAGAACAAATGAGATACATAACATTGTTTTTCCTTCTAAATAAGGTAATCATCACCTCATTTGATTACCTCTGTTTCATCTTATAATCATCCTCCTCAAACAATCCCTCTTATCACAACCAACAACTTTCTTTTTTTGTCAAATTTTTCTATAATTGGAACATAATATTAATGATGTAACCACCATAAACACAAATTCTAATTCAACATATATAAGGGTAAAGGAGGAAAATATATAATCATTCTCATTACCATTGAAAAATTTGAAACAAACGCTCCCTCAGTTTTTAATAAAAATTTTTAGGAAAATGTATATTTCTACAAAATATTTTTAATGGTGATTTAATAGATTGTTAGAAGTAAAGATTTGGTGGATTTAATTGTATTTATAATTTAATTTGAGCATGTGTTTTTTATGCATTGACCCAAATCTCTGACTATTTAGGCTAGCAATCTTAAACGTCAGACATATGTTTAAATATACGCAAAAACTTGTGTGCATGCAAGT
>JAPKLY010000056.1:1384490-1418404 GCA_026898435.1 Prunella vulgaris | reverse complement strand
AAATCCAAGTGCATAGTATGCACTTGCATGCACACAAGTTTTTGCGTTGGTTTATTGGATTCTTTTCGAACATTTGAAATTTGACTTCTTTTGAAAAAGTCTAACAGGTCTGTTTTTGTGATTATTCTAATTTATTTTGATTGTAATATTGAAATTTTGTGGGGGAATTTGTTTTCAGGTTCATAGATTTTTTGGGAATTTTTTTTGGGGAATTTAAGTAATATGTAAAGTCATTGAAATTATTTTTAGGTTCCATAGATGTGTAATTAAAGGTTCATTGAATCTGCAAAGTCATTGTAATTTGTAATTGTATATAGATTTGTAATCAAGTTTATTTTTTTAGAATTTTGAGATTTTTTTTGTATTATATGCAGATTTTTTTGTATTATATGCATTGTTTGTGATATGCAAAATTATAATATTGATATTCAGAATCGAAAAAAATATATATTCAAAATATAAAAAATTGCATATGTGAATATAACTATTGACTATATAAATATATGAATATAATTTTAAAATCAGAAAAATAAAGAAAATATTTAAATTCTTGAAAAATAATATTATATATTAAAAAATGGAAAATATAATTTTTGAATATAATAAAATATATAATATTAAATTTAAAAAAATATAATAATATATAATAATGTTACAAATATAAAATCTGAAGTAAATTAAACAAGTTTGTAAAAAGAATAGTGTTGATAGGCGAACTAAAGCGAACTACTAATGAAGGATTACAAGGATAAATAACCAAGGCTAAGGAGTTGGCCAGCATGAAGACTGAGAAGCTAGCCAACATGGAGAAGCTAGCCCAGACGAGGGGAAGCTAGCCCAGACGAAGAGAACCTAGCCTAGACAAAGGGAAGCTCGCCAAGTAGCTCACCCATACCAAAGGAGACCAAGCCGAAGTCCATCTCTATATTACACCAAAAACTACACAAGGCAATAAAGCTCGCCCAGAAGCTCGCCTAGAACTAGCGTACGGACATTAGTCATGTAGGTAGCAAGTAACGATGTAGTAGGACAAAGCTTGTAAAGGTAGCATGGTAGTGAACCAGGACAAGTGTTGAGGACACTTGTCAACACCTAAGGCCAAATAGGTCCACAAGGTACCACCACACACATACGCACCTATAAATACGTCTCTCTTGTATCATTTTCGGGGGAAGTCTCCATAATACACAACTACCTTCTCTCTCTACTTTATCCTCTCAAGAACATAAATCTCTTAGATTATTGTTGGTAGAATTACATGTTTTAACAGCCACTTAATAACATCATTACGGAATTCTATCAACAAATAGAATAATAAAAATAAAAAAAATAAATAGTCAAAAATTTTGAAATCTATAAATTCAGAAGAAAGAAACGAATACATTTATGTACGAAATAATAAAATAATAAAATAAATAAAATTAAATTTAATGAATAAAAATAAATTTAAAATTAAGTTTGAAAATTTAGGCAGCAACCCTGTCATATAGCTGCGCCTGTCAGCATACTTTTTAGGGTGGGGGCCACTTTTGTTGGCTGTGGGTTCTATAATCATTACAAAAGTGTTCATTTGGGTTATAAAATGACATTATTGGTAACATGGGGTATTTGGTATTCCTCCTTGTATATAGGTTGTAATACGTGGTCTCATTTTGTAATTAATCCAAAAAAAAAAAAATCATAAGATTTAGTCACTCTTTCAATGAAAATAACAAAAGAGAATTAGATAAAAAATAAAGACATAATATTCCATAAGATTTATTTTGATTTTATTAAAGAAAAAAAAAATTTAGTCACTCATGATAATAAGAAAAGATGATTATATCAGCAAATAATTTATGAAAAACAATCATCCCGTATTATTATAATTTACTTATTAAAAAGTATGTACACATGCACAATATATACACAATATTATGTTCTAAAATATATTTTTTAGAATTGTAAATAACTTATGATATAAAATAATTTATGGTGTATACGGCACATATACAATGATCTTAGTACGAACCTGTAAATAATTCGAACATCGGAATATTAAAAACATGCAAAAAAAATATCAAAGTCGAATAAATGATTCAAATATCAAAACCTTAACTTAAGGTGTGTACGACACATACACAATAACTTTTGATTAAATAAATTACGGTGAATACAATGCATACACAATGAGTAAATAGTGTAAAGAATTGAATTTGATAATTGTAATGTTGTGTGGGTTTTGATTTAAAGGTTAAAGATAAATTATAAAACTGTGAATCAATTAATCTTGATCACTTGAATTTAACATATATGTGTATTAATGTATATATACATGTATATATATATATATATATATATATATATATATATATATTCGATAATTTAAATCTACATATGTAATTTGAGGCTATCTTATTCACACAATATTTAAAATATGAATGTGCTAACATCTACATAATTATGTAAGATTTTAATTATGTAAGTATGTTAAAATAATATCAAGAATATATCAAAATATATTATTAAAAAATCAAAAACATAATATTTTATAATATAAAATTTTATTATTATATAGGTATGTTAAAAGAAATTCAAAAACATATCAAATAATATATTATTAAAATAATCAAGAACATAATATTTTATAACATGTATTTTGTTACGATTTCTTGAATTTACATATACATGTATTCATGATTTATATAATTTATATATATGTGATCTTTAATCTAACATATATGTGTATCAATGATTTACACATACACAGTGCATAACAATATTGTGTTACATAAATTAAGTAATTAAAAAATATGTACATGCACATCGCATACAAAATATTATACTCTAGAACATATTTTTTTTCTAAGATTATAAATAACTTACGATATGTATGGCGAAGACACAATGACTTTAATGCGAACCTGTAACTAAAATTGAACATAAAAAATAATTCGAATATCAGAATGTAATAAATAAGAACATCATAGGAGAAATAAGAAGAAGCAAGAGACACACGAAGAAATAAGGTTGAAAGATGAGAATAATAATGTTTATAAAGTTGAAATTTATAGAAATTAGAACTTAAGCTGAACGGTTGAGATTAAAAAATTAGATATAGAATTTGATATTATGAATATATTTATAAGATTTATATAAGATATATATATACATATATATATATATATATTTATAAAATATTTAAATGTATGGTCAAGATTAAAACATTTTAAATATAAGGTCGAGATTAATTCTTTATGTCAGAGCTAATGAGAATTGAGGAAATTTGAAAATAAGCATTCTGGTTGATTTTATAACTTCGTCTTTATATAATATTAATGATATTAATGATATGTTAAATTTTGATGAATTAATATATAAATTTTGATGTTAAAATACAAAAGAATAGTATGAGACAATAAAAGAAAAAATTGAGGCTAAGCGGCATACCATGTACACTAATAAAATGGTTGAATGAAATTTATTTGAAGTTTTGAACTATCCTCAAATATAACACATGGAATGAATAATAAGGCAAAATAATTAAAATAAAAAATAAAAAAAAATTATCCGAAAATGTTAGTTGTTAGTAGTTAGGTTAGTACACCAAGTCTCCAACACTCCAAAAATATCTCCAAGCCAACCTTATATCTCCCTCATAATTCGTTCCCAAAGGGAATCGAACCCGGGTCACTCACTCAAGTGAGGAGCCCGGTGGCCAAGTGAGCTAACCCACCTAGTTAAAAATATAAAATATCTTATTATTAATTTAAAATATGTGCAAAAATTCTTTATATTATTATTCAAGATACAAAGTTAAAGATATCAAGTTTGGCTCATTTGGTTCGTAAGATAAAAGTATCTATCCGTCAAAATCATGCATGTTTTTGACGGATAGATATTTTTATCTTACGAACCAAACATACCCTAGTGAATAAGTAAGAAATTAATAATTCAAATATCTATTATCATCCCCCTTCCCACACGCCACATGAAATGAAGTTCAACTCGCAGTTTGGTACAGTATAATTTGAATAATGGTCGTGCAAGGGCCTTCATGAAGATATTTGTGATCTATAATTAGGGAGAAAAATATGGTAAAAAAATTTCTGGCTCTCTTTCAAAATAACGATCAATCTCACTATTATTTGAACAATGCATATTTTGTTTAGATCTCAAAATTCCTAATGATTTTTTTTTAGTCTTAGTTACTGATCTTTGTCAGCCAGGTTTGGTCTTTTTCTTATAGGGACTTAATTGAGGGGGAACTAACTAAAAAGCAGTTGATCATCAGGCATGAAGACTCAGAAGGTTTTCCGTACTTGACATGATAGACTGATCTTTTTAAGCTGGTTAACGTCAAGTAAGGATGATGAGTGACGCCCAGTGAGAAACACTAAAGCTTAGTAGATCCCGAGGATATGAGGCTACCAAGTGCATTTGAGTTTACTTAAGTATGGTTAAGTAAGGACGTGGAAAGGTGTCCAATGCATTAAGTGTGACAAAGAGATCCTCTACAGTGGAATTCAGATGAGACAAAGGTTAAAACATGAGGTTGATTCTGAGTGATGCCACAGACTGAGATGGGAGCCAATTAATGAGAATTTTACACCTATCCAACGGACCTAACACATTCTGCTAAAAGCAACGGCGTTGCAGAAGATGTTTTCCACCAATCAAGCATGATGGATAGAACCCTACACACTTAATGTTGTTTGCTACTCATAAAATAGAAAAATTTGAAGATATTTCTCTAACGGATAGTTTTCAAGATTGTCTATAAATATAGAGAACCTTGGCCCCAAACAAAGTTACGGAAAATCTTCAAACTGTTAAATTAATCGAGACTCTCAAGCATTCAAGCTCCCAAGCGTTCAAACAAAAACTTTGTAACACAAATTTTCCAAGTGTTGTACATAGTTTTAGAGTCTATTCTATATTATGTGCTTTAATAGATATATTCTAAGCTTAGAGTGATAGTACAACCCTTTATTTGATTTGTATTGTAAAGACTATCACAAATAGTTGGATACCCAAAATTGCAAATCACTATAGATCGAGTTGTATGATAAAATTGGTGAGATTGGTTGTAAGAGGACGAGAACTCATTAAATTCTAGGGGTTGGATTCCTAAGAGAAAAAATCTAAATCGTAGTGCAACGTGGCACATTAAAAACAAGAATCAACTTCTTTAAGGAATTCTTCTGTTTAATCAAGGTCATTGATGTAGGAGCTTGAGCTCTCTAAACTACATTAAAAAATTCTTGTGTGCTTTACTTTTTTTCTGCATTATTTATCTTGTCATATCATTTGAGCATTATGTATTGATTTCTCAGGATTGACCAATCCTGACCTGAACTTGTGCACGGACCTCTTAATCACAACTCGGCCGCACTAAGCGGCTCAAACTCTATGCTCCCAGCCCTGCAAAAGAGACTCGACGAAGAGAATAAAAAATAAATTAAGTAACACATACTTATTTTTGCAAAAAATCATATTTTCTTTACAGTTACTTGAAAAGTAAAAAAATTTATTTTTTTAATAATTAGTAACACATATTTTGCCTAATTGTAACACGCATTTGCCCAAATTGTAACATACCTGGGATCGAAATGTTCAAATCCGACCCGACCCGATTTAGATTCGCGAATTTTTTAAAAATAGATATTTCTACAGTAGAAACTTCTACACAAGTGTTACTTATATAATAAATATAAGATATTAAAAGATGTATTAATACCTTAACAATATATTATCAACATAAATCAATAAAAATTTTAAAATATAAATTAAGTAACACATATTTATTTTTGCAAAAATATATATTTTTCTTATAGTTACTTGAAAAATACAAAGAATTAAAATTTTAAGGTTAGTAACATAAATTTTGTCTTTTTAATAACACAAATGTATATACTCCCTCTGTCCCAGAGGAACTTGCAATTTTTCCTTTTCGGGACGTCCCAGAGGAACTTGCAGACCCAAAAAAGGAAATTCTTTTATAAACTTCACCCTCATAATATCTACATATTTACACAAAATGTCATTACTTTTTCATTTTTTGGGCCCACATTACACTCAATCCAACTAACCTTTTCACTTTTTACATAAAATTTTACCAAATTAACCCTCAAAATACTACTTTTTTTTACTTTATTCTACTTTCTTATTAATTTGTGTGTCCCTCCTCCCTTGCAAATTGCTCTGGGACGGAGGGAGTATATAATAATATATCTGGGAGCAGATTTTCAAATACATATCATAATATTACTTGAATTTTTTTAAATATATATTTAGGGGTGGCAAAACGCCCCGCCCCGTAGCCGCCTCGATCTGCCCCGCCCTGAATGGGGCAACCTGCCCCGCCCCGCGCATGGGGCAGGGCAGGCATGGGTTTACAATTTTACTGCCCTGCCCTGCCCCGCCCCGCCCCGCAAAATATTATATACTAAATAATATATATTATTTATATATAAATACTATATTTTATATAAAATAAATATAATAATATCAAAAAAAAATTTATTTATTATTATTACACTAATATAATCAGAAATTATATATAAGATATTTTAAATTATGATCTAAACATTAATATCTAATATATAATAAATAAATAAAAAACACTTTCTTTCATTAGGGTTTACACTTTCATTAGGACTTGTAAGATGGTTTAATTTCTTGGTTTTTGAATATAATGTGCTGAACATGGTTCATTATTTATGTTGAATATGATTTAATGGATATATCTAAATTATATATATATGTATATATTAAATTTTAGTATATGAAGTATGGGGCAGAATGGAGCAGGGCGGGGCGGATCTGCCCCCGCAGGGCAGGCATGGGGCAGGGGGGGCGGTGGGGCATGGGCGTGGGGCAGACATGGGTATTTAAATACCCGCCCTGCCCTGCCCCATTGTCACCCCTATATATATTTACTTGAATGTCTTTATCTAAAAAAAAAAGAAAAGCAAAATGCCAAGGGTTATATTAAGGCGGGAGTTGATAGTGATGACCCGCGAGATTGTCGATTATCTTTTTTTTTTTAAAATTCAACGATATAATATTCTATGCGATTTAGCATTAAATATTTAAACTGTATAAAAATTATATACTAATTAACAGTGATTCATATTATGAATCATATTCATATCAATCATAATCATATAAATTTGAGCAATTCTTTTAAAATGAAAAACGATCCATCATAATCATATAAATTTGGGCAATTCTTTTAAAATAAAAACGATATTAGTCTTTCCTTTTGTTGCTGTATTATTGCAAATTGAATTAATTCTAAAAATCTGCATTATTTTTAAAAAATTACACAATAAATTCTCTGCTTCCAAAATTTAACTTTTACCTCCATATATTAACGTCTCAAATCACAAGCGTGTGTATATATATACGACTGTATGCGTGTAGAGAGAGAGAGAGGAGAGCAGTAAGTCTAGAAAGTATTTTTGCTTATTTCAGCATTCTCTCCTAACGCCGGTACCCTCACTTTCTCTCTCTAGAATTGAAATTTTCCCGTTTATTGTTTTTGTTTTCCTAGTGCTGGATTTGTATTCTTCTCCTTTGGAAAGAGAAGCCGCCTCGATTTTGCGGAATTTATTTTTGGGTAATTATTGTTCTCTGTTTCTATTTGATTTTAATTGATACCGGCAGATTAGATTTCAATTTTCAACACCTTCTTTTTTCTTTTGAATTTGCAAACTGTTTTGATGCTTGTTTATTATTGAATTCGATTTGAATTTGAATGAATTATTGAAGGGTGTGAGTGTTCTGAGTTGATTTCGATCTAGGGTTTCTTTTGGGAATTTCGATTTTGGGGATGAATCAGATCGGTTTGGTTAGTTTTGATTCCGTTTCAGGAAGTCTAGCCTGAGGATGACAATTCGCAATTTTGTTTGCAATTTTGTGTTTTCAATTACCTTATTTTATTGAGCGTATATGGAAATTTGCTGGAATCGAATATATTGAATTTGATTTAGTAACTTCACGAGGCTTTTTGTTGAGAAAATATTGATCTTGCTATTTGTGTAAGATTTCTGTATCCTGCTGATGGTGTATAAATTTACTGGGCAAGTATCTGATATTGAAATCAATGGGGTAGCCGTTTCTTGTGGTCTTGAATGTTTTCCTAGGAATGAATTAGGAAAAAATATAATTGCAACATTCTGAATTTGCATTTGAGAGATTATAAGAGAAAGAAAGTCGCCCGTTTTATTCAGTTCTTTTGGTAGCATTTTTATGTGCGGTGCAGTGTATGGATTGCTATTTATTTTAATTTCGGATCGTTTCTTGTAATTGTGGTGAGTAGCATATGGCAAGGGGAAGCAAAATTGGGTGCAAGCGCAAGACAAGGAACAAGGTACGGTTAGAGAAGAAGGGCTCGGATGAGTCTGATGAAGATTATAATATTGATGAGGATGAGGAGTTTAATGAATCAGAGGATGATTATTGTTCTTCTCTTGCGGAGGATGAATCGGAAGAGAGTTTAGGGGGGTTTGAGGATGAAGAGGAAGAGTGGGTACAGAAGAAGGTTAAAAATAAGAAGGCTGAGAAGCCGAGAGGGGGAAGGGGTGTGCAAACGAGAAAGAAAAATGGGGCTGTAAAAGCAAAAAGGAAAAATGTAGTCCATAGTGGCGAAGGAGAGGATACTGATGATTATTATTCTTCTTCTGGTGCTAAGCGACGAAAGAGAAGTAAACTGTCGCATAAAGAAGAGGAAAATGATGGCACTGGGATTATGTTTAGACGAGATGAGGATGGATTTATTGATGTAAAACCAAGAAATATACCTAGGGTTACAAAAATTGAGATAAATGAGGATTGTGATGGTGATGATCTTGAAGAAAAGGAAGAAAAAGTTTCATACATTGAAGAAAAGGAAGATAAGGAAGATGATGATTATGATGAGTCTGATGATTCTGATGATGAGGAATTTAATCCAGGTGAGGCCTTGAAGATTACTCGAAGGAACCCTGTTAAGAAATGGGGTTTGAGGAGAAAAAATAGATCCAGTAATCCAAAGGATAACAGAGCTCAGAATCCTGCCACGCGGAAAAAGAAAACAATCAAGGAATGGGGTTGGGGCAGGCGGAAGAAAACAACGGTGAGTTCTGATTCAGATTTTGTGAGCTCAGCCTCCTCGGATTATGAATACACCGTTTCAGAAGAAGAGAGGGAGCAGATTAGAGAAGCTACTGCACTATGTAGAAGGTTGGCCTCTAATTCGAGGGGTTCAAGCTCTGTGAAGATGATTATAGAGGACGAACCTGTGCCCCCAAAAAGAAAATGCCCAGTAAGAAAGGGTAAACGGAAGGTAGTAGATTTAAATATTGAGATAGGGAAGCAAGTTTGTGGGATTTGTCTATCCGAAGAAGGGAAAAGAACAGTTAGAGGAGTTCTGAATTGTTGCAGTCATTACTTCTGTTTTGCTTGCATAATGGAGTGGTCAAAGGTGGAATCGCGATGCCCACTCTGCAAGCAGAGGTTTACAACCATCAGTAGAACAGCTCGAGCTGAAGGTGGGCATGATTTAAGGGATGCCGTTTTTCCAGTTCCCGAGCGTGATCAGGTATTAAATCAAGGAAAAAAATTTGATTAATACTTAAGTCTCTTAAACTTCTTCTTTATTATACTTAACAATCCTTGCAGGTTTATCAGCCATCTGAAGAAGAACTCAGGGGCTATCTCGATCCATATGAAAATTTCCATTGTACCGAGTGTCATCAAGGTGGGGACGACGCACTTATGCTTCTTTGTGATCTTTGCGACTCTCCTGCACACACTTATTGTGTAGGTCTAGGGCGTGAAGTGCCTGATGGAAATTGGTACTGTGACGGTTGTAGGCCAACTGCACTTGCTTCCTCAAATGCTGAAAACGGAGCGGGTAACAATTTATCTGTTGGGTCATCACCCATTACGAATGTTCGAGAGACTTTTGATCTCAACGAGGCATATGTTCCGGAGACCCCATTGACTCAAGTTAGTCAATCACCAAGGCATTCGATGGGGCTTTTCCAGCCTTCTTCGCCTTCATCTGGAGTTGGGGCATTCACTCTCTCCGATAGACGAAGAATACAGCGCCAGATACAACACCTTCTTAATAACAGAAGTAGACAATCTGAAAGGAGTGATGGGGTCGCCTCATCTTCTTCATTCAATCTATTTGGTTCGCCAATTGGTCGTGGGGTAGCAGTGACCCCGAACACAATTATGCCGTCAAGAATGGGGCCTCAAAATATCTATCTTCAAGGAAGATTATCTGAGTATAACACACCTCCGTTTTTAAACAGGGAAACAAGATTAAGCAGTTTGAGGGAGGAACTTCTTCACAATCAAGCCTCCACATCCCACGGTCATAATTTCATTGGATTACCACAAAGTGAGGTTTCCGGGGTGAATACAAGGATGGGTGGAGGTTTAGGTCATCAGCAACTGCATCCGTGTAGTGCCACATCAAACAACGGGCCTGATGCTAATACGTCGGGATTTCAATTTCCAGAGGTGAGCCGCTCTTCTTAGGAGAAATCAAACCTATCATGGTAAAGGTCACATTGATATGAAATTGACAACATCATACATGCATATTACATGAAAATAAGATGCTACTTTACAATTCAAAAGAGTTGGTAGCTCGGATAGCAATGGCTGTGATGTTGATGTCAGTTTTGGATTACCTTTGTGTTGATTTTGCCTGCAAAAGAAGTTTAGCAACTCATTATCTGTGTTCTTAGATGTGATGCTACTTTCTCTCTCTCTCTCTCTCTCTCTCTCACTCTTTCTCTCTCTCTCTCTCTTTCTCTCTCTCTTGGGTCTGCTATGTGAGGCAGGCTACTGGAGTGCCTTCAAGGACATTGCAGGGATCTCTGCACAGACCGTTTTAGCTGCAGTTGCACTTGAGCTTGAGCAGCGTCGATATTTTTTTCTTTTACATATTTCCTCTTCTTTTTTTTTGGCAAATGCTGGATTTATTCGATTTTGTTGAACATGAACATTGACTAACAGAAGTAGATTAGTGGGTGACAATATCTGTAATTGGTATGTGCTATATATTTATTCATGGAGGGTTTATCAATTCTTTTTAAATGCCTATAAATGACTTTTTTTTTTTTTTGAGAAACTGCAAAATAGCTTTAAAATATAATAGTACTAATTATAAGTTAGTTCTGTACAGAAAAAAAATATGATTTTGTGCATAAAAGAAAAATAAAAAATATGTATTTATATAAATATTTTGAATAAATTTATAAATTTGGGTCACTAATCCGGGTCAATCCACAATATTTGTGATTTTGGATATATAAAAAGGCCCAAGTTATTGACACTAGCCAATTTAAGAAATACACTACCCTTTAAATGTTTCGCATTTTTTTTCAAAAATTTTATCAATTTTCAGTAAAAAAAATTTTTTTGAAATTTTTGTTCATTTCTGTACTGTGTTCGGGAAAAATTTTCGAAAAAAAATGATAAACAAAGGGTAGTGTACTTTTCAAAAGAATAGTGTATTTATCTGGGTAGTGTATTTTTCCAAAAGAATAGTGCTGATAACCTTGGCCATATAAAAAATTAGAGAGGGCCAGAGGCCCAACCATTAAAGATCTAAGGTCAAGGTTCAGGATTCGGACATACGCTTGGCTTGGCAGAGTGGATTGCGGTGGTGGTTCATTGGTTAGGGTTTCATGAACCTTATTTGAAAACTATTTTTAAACTACTTACATATAAGTATTTGTTTAAGGATAATCGAAAAAGCAAAACGAAGAACCATGATTTGTTGACCCAGTTCACCTGAAAGGCTACATCTGGGGGCGTACTAAGCCAGGAGATTGTTCCACTATATCTCATGAATGAGATCCATTTATATAGTTTACAAACTAGGGTTTACATGAATATAGAATACATAATGAAATGACTAAACTATCCTTGTAGTAAATATCTTTGATGAAGGCACATAAATGTAATTTCCTTTAACACTCCCCCTTGTGCCAAATCAAAAGGATGAATGGTGCATGAATGTTGCCCTCAATAAAAACATTGCCAAGTAACATCTATATACGAAAAATAAACCTTGGTCGAAGGGAAAATGAGTTGCAACGCACCTATGTTAAGACTCCCCCTGAAGTCTACACTTCTCATCTTATAAGTACATCTATCAAGTGAGCTCAGAAAATTTACACATCTCAATTCCTTTAAGATATTTCTCAAAAGTTACCTTGGACAATGATTATGTAAATAGATTAGCCACATTTTCTTTAGAGCTTATTTAAATTACTTGAATCTTGAGCGAAGATTGTTATTGCATGTTATAGGAAAACTTCGGTGATATATACTTTATATTATCACCTATATAACACAGATTCATCTGTTCAATGCATGCAATATATTTTTGTATATACATAAAGGATGTAAAGTGGTAGAACTTAAGCCACTGATTCCTTGAATGTGTGATGAGATTTTACTAAATACACTCACAAATTGCTATATGTAAGGTAATAGTCTCGAAATAGCTTTAAGAGATATCTATCAAAGTTTCTTAGTTGATACCCAAGATATCACCATATTTCTAATGGTAAATATATAATTAGTTTGGGAACGTTCATGTGGTTAAGATATAACCAACATTTGTAAAAACCAAATAACATATTATTTGGTGTATAAATGTATAGGATAGCATTCATATTTTCTTAAGGTTTGCAATTTCATCAGCAGTCCCTTTCAACATTTATATAGTAAATAACATGCCCATGTCAATGATTTTCTACAAGTATCAAAGTGCATTCTTGACACTATTCCAATGATATTGTGTTGGTCCTGTAATAAATTTAGTTCACAAGTTCATTGAGAAAGTAATATCTAGCCGAGTGTATTGAGCTAAGTACAATAAAGCGCCTATTGCACTTAACAAGGAATTTCAGTTCCTAATATCTCTTCGTCTTTTTGCTTTGGACGAAAGGGATATTTCTTTACATCCAAACATCGGCCGATCACGAGAGTGCTAACAGAATGCATTTTGTCTATATTAAATCGCCTGAACATTTTTTGGACATATGCAGACTGGTGGATAAGTATCCACAAACTCAATAAAGTTGAGTTTTCCCAAGATCCTTTATCTCAATAATTTTAATTAGTTTCAGGATTTCTCTTATTACATTAAGAGTACCTATGTTCATCCATCAACATAAGTATCATAATCGCAAACCCAAAACTCATTTTCTTTATAAATACGAATGGGCATTGTTTTTTGTTGTTGTAACCTTTCCCAATCAAGTAGTCACTTGACTTGGTTAATAAAAGGTCATCAGACAATTCATATATATCTCTGCATTAAAATCCCCATTGAGATATACAGTAACCATATTCATAAGCTGCATTTCCAATCCTTCGGATGCTACTACGCTAATAAAGTAGTAAACATTATAACGTTCTTAACAAGAGAGTATGTCTCTTCATAATCAATTCCAGAGCGTTATGAGAAACCTTGCTCTATAAGACAAGTTTTCTATATCAGGACCATATATTTCTCATTACGCTTTATGACAAAGAGTTATTTATGTCCTATAGGCTTTACACTTGGTCGGGCTAGCACTACCGGACCAAATACCTATAACTTTGTCAGAAAACAAGTTCTACCTGGATTGATTCTTATATTTAGGCCAGTTTGCTCTTGTTGATATTCTACAACTGAGTTTGGTTCGATTTTATCGTGCTCTATATTTTCTTGAGCAACATAATAAATAAATACATCACTAGTCTGTGTGCAATGTCTGTCCATCGACTCATTTGCACTCTCATAATTAATAGAGATTTTTCATTCTCTGAAATCATATTAAACATCGGAGCGTCCTCCAGTAATGATTCTTGGACATAACTATAATCAGAGATGATCTCATAAGATGTATTTTTGACATTGATGATCAATGAATTGAATTGTGCTGCACCTACCATTCCTTACTTTGGGTGGTGTCAATCGAACCAGGTGACCTCCCCCTTTTCCTTTTGGGAGCCACGGCCTCAACCACACCTCCACCAAGTGTGGTTGCAACACCTTTTCTACGGTGTTGTGCCCCTTATTGGGGACTTATAACCTTGCAGGCACATTTGCAGCCGATATTTATGACCTAGTCACTTTAGCAATATCAATGAACGAATCAGGCATCGAATCTATTACGTTCTAGATATTTATTATTTTACATCACTTTTCATTTTGAAGTTTTGGGGATCAAATGAGACAAGGTGAGAATGGACCACGATTCTTCCTGTCGTTCCCATAGAAAACTCTTTTTCTTATCTCCCCCTAACGATGGGAAGACTGTCTCATTTAAGTGACAACCCGCAAATCTAGTGGTAAATAGGTCGCCTGTCAAAGGTTCTACGTTGCGGATAATTGTTGGAGATTCATATCCAACATAAATACTTAATCGTTTCAGAAGACCCATTTTAGTGCGCTGTGGGGGCGCAAATAGGCACATATGTTGCACAACCAAAGATGCGTAAATGTAACATATCAGGCTATATCCAGTTACCAACTGGTACGTAGAGAATGGTTGGTTAACAGTGGGTCTGAAATGTATAAGTAAAGATGCATGCAATATTGCATAACCCCATGCAGAGATAGACATGTTGGTGCGCATAATCAGTACCTAACCACCATGTATTTTCTTTAAATGGTGGCCTCTGCGAGACCATTTTGTGTAGCACGTGGGTATCAAGATGCTTTACATTGATCGTGATATATATGCAATAATCATCAGATGTGTTTGATGTAATAATATAATATTGTGATTATGGTGGTGAACCCTAAGACATGTACTTTGTGCTAAGAGTTTTGCATGCATAATATCTTGTGGACAGTAAACTGACATGTGACCCGTATATCAAAGTATAATCCAGTACCATAAAATACTTGAATGATCCGCATTTCAGATTAATTAATCCACAAATATCATCATGTATCTTGTGTAAAAATGAAATATTTTATTTTGTATCTTTAGCATAAACAGGTCTCAATATTATTTTTGCTAAAGAGTAGGCAGTGCAGAATGAGTGACTTGCCTTTAAAAAATTTTAATGAGGCATGGTGAGATGTAAATAGTGTATCTGGTGCTTTAGAAAATAAAAAGTGCGACGATGCAGCAACAAGATCGATATAGTGCATTATATCAATTTTTATCTCATTTCATGCGTCACTCTAAAAATAAGGATGTAATGTGAGTTCTTCAACATTATGAATTATTATACAAAAGCCTATATAAATTAATATCACATAGTCCGTTAGTGATAATATATAGTTCAAAAATTCGAATAGCAGTGAGGTACAACTCACTATATCGTCATCTTAGTTCCTTTAAAATGTGTTTTCTTTCACATTTATTTGATATATAAATTTCATTTTCACTATGTGTTTACAAATAACATTGGCACAAATATCTATAAAATTTTACAGGGTTCGATTAGCTCTTGATGCATATGGAGCTTTTCTGATTTCAACAATTGTCTCATTAGACATTGTTCCTTGTTATTTTTAGAAATCTCAAATCCTTTAGAGTTTCAATATAAATAAAATGATTTACTTTTCAATTTGAATTAAATGATTTACTTTTCATATAATGTTTTCTTTTATATCGTAAATACATCACTTTACATCGTGAAAATATTATATTCGAACCATGTATACTAAATAAATTTGGTACTTTTGAATAAAATCTAATGAACCAACGTTAATAAAATTAATGTCTCGTATCAGAATCTAACTCAAAATTCATCATTAGTCTAAATAACTTTAAGACCAACATGAGTGTAATATATATGTGTTGGTATCACTTTTCATATAGTGGGTATCTTGTACTTTAGATCCCATTTACCATTTATAGTTGCCTGCTATAGTTTGCTTGCATTATAATTTAATTTGGTCACCACTACTACAAGTGGTGCATTATTCTCACTTTCGTATGGAATAGTACGTCATGTCCCATTTTCTCTTGGGTTCTTTTCATTGTTCAATTAATCAAAATAAGTCTTGAGAAATTTCTTTGTCCCAATAAACTTTGAAAAAAAAAAATGTGTCATCCATCTGAGCAGCTCTTTGTGTAATATAGGGCATTTAAGGCCCCACACCGTTCTTTGTGTAATGTAAGACATTTTTCGTGTAAAATATGGTCAACAAATTGTATCAATTCAATTTGACCTTATCAGACAGTGCTTTGTCTTTGGCACCCGTGGATGATTGATTTTGGAAACATAAATTCTTTCCTTGAAAATGCGAGAAAGGCACTCAGGTCCTTTTGAGTCCAATACAATATAACCAGGTCGAGTACGTTTCACCATTTATTGTAACACAAGGAAGAATATTTGTTAAATATGCAAGCGTAGCAATATGCAATAATATTTTCTTATCAAGAATGTATGTATTTGAATTAGATTTTGAGATCATAGGTCACGTATTTATGGATGCTTTGTGAAAATACTTTATCACAATTAATTTACTATCATAATTATCTTTCATGAATTTTCTTTGTCATGGAGATTTTCAATAGTGAATATGTATTTATATACATAAATAATTTACAGGACTCAGTTTGATGAAAGCTCAATTCACATAACGACACCAAAGTTGGGCCTAAGGAAAACACGAGCCCATTTTCTTTTCTTAAAAAAAATTGGACCAGAAAGTGGCCAATAAACTAGGCCTTGTCTCCTACTTTACAAGCCAAAAAAAAAACTTAATGGCCAGGAATTAAAAAAATGGGCCAGCTACTTATTTGGTACCTAGGCCATTAATATTTTTGGTTGGCATTAATCAGTTGCCAAAGCTAGGCCATTAAAAAAAACTTTTGTTGCCATTATTTGGCTGCCGAACCTGGTGTTAAGCTGGGTTATTTTTTTTTTTATTAATAAATATTAAGCCATTAAGGATGACCCAGTCTTTAAAAAAAATAGTGCGTTGAGTGAATACAGATTTTTCGCCGATCTCATTTCGATGATGGCCGGATTTTGTGCAACAGATGGGTGATGGAGATTAGCAGGGAATAATTTCACAAAATCACAATTGGAGCAGTAGTGACATTTATGCATGGACATCAACAATAAGCAGATTCACATGCTCAATTAACCATATTTGACAATTAGTACACATATGATATCAACAGACAATGTACATCAATACCATATAATGTGTGAGGTGTGTGCTATACCTCCAGTATGCAAGTATGTGTGCAATATTTGGGTACAAAAGTCACACCCTTAAAAAGGCGTGCACCTGGTGAACTCATCATCTTCAGGCTTCCGTAAGGCACAAAACCCAGAGCCCAGGGCACATGTCTAACAACCATGCACAGGTGATTGATTAACAAAATGGACTATACTATGCCAGTAGTGAAACACCAAACTACTAAGCAAGTGAACACCATGTTAATTTACACATAGATGTATAATCCAAAACAAACACCGGGCAAGGGTGGGGTCACAGCCCAGCAAATTAACACCAGCAGGGGCATAGAACAATAAACACTCGTTTACTTGAAAAATGCATACTCAAATTTTGTTTTCAGGCATGAACAATCAAATTCAATAATCAATTTCTCAAGTGTAATATTGAGGGCAAAATGCGGATGTACAGAACCTGGTTCATTTTCGGTGTTGAACCAATATCATTGAGGGATGCTTGTGTTGGCTGTTCGCTGCCATTTCCCTTGCAATCTGCTGTTCAGTTAATCGAATGTCCCCAAGATCAAGGCCAGCAGTTGATCGAGAACCCGATCACCAGAGATGGGTCACTTGCCGTCTTGATCATCAGAGCTTTCTTTTTCAGTAATATTACGCTGAGAAAAAGATGAATAAAGTTAACAATATGCTCTGAACTGCCATTGTTGGCTAGAGAAAAGCTTGAAAGCATGAAAACTTATCTTTAAAGACATGTGTATGACCCTCTGAACTGCCATTGCTTTCATGGCAAAGTATTGCCCTGTTCCGCATAACTCTACAGGGTGAACACTGCAAGGACCCCGGTGACGATTTTAACGACAGCTTTCTATTGATCCATGGAGGTGGACGACATCGCTGCGGTGAGGCGGCGCTGTGCGCGAGGTCTTCGGCGCTGACAGGATTTCCCGAATCGGAAGCACTGTCGTTGCCGCAGGAGGAGGACGAACTCAATTGCGAGTGGGGAGGCAGACCGCGATTCCAAAAGTGCTCAACTCAAGCTAATTCGCTCGAATGGGTCGAGCTGTGGCTGGGTTTAGAAAAATTGAATTGGGGGTTTACACCTTCTCCTGCAATGTCAAGCGCCCGATTAGATCCTTGGCTCTGTTTTCTATCCGCAAATCTGTTCGACAAAATGCCAGTAATTTTGTCACGGCATCTATCGGATCGCAGGAGAACGATTCGCGACCTCCGACGGCCGCGGATGCCGCCAGTACGAGGGAGAGAAAAATTGGGCCGTCGCCGTCGTGCCTTCGCTAGGGTTTGGGGTTTTCACCCTCCGAGGCAGTAAAAATTCGATGATAAAAATATAATTTCTAAATCCTAATCGGTAAAGCAATTCGTGCTGATAACGTGTTTAAGGATAATCGAAAAAGCAAAACGAAGAACCATGATTTGTTGACCCAGTTCACCTGAAAGGCTACATCTGGGGGCGTACTAAGCCAGGAGATTGTTCCACTATATCTCATGAATGAGATCCATTTATATAGTTTACAAACTAGGGTTTACATGAATATAGAATACATAATGAAATGACTAAACTATCCTTGTAGTAAATATCTTTGATGAAGGCACATAAATGTAATTTCCTTTAACAGTATTGAATTTTTTTATTGATTTTTCTACGTGGGACAGAAATAAATAATTTATTTTTCAACATAAAATACTTTCGTAACAAGTGTGGCGTTTCAACTTTAGATATTAACTTTTTACTCATTGTAATTCAGTTTTGAGATTGAGAAGTACCATAACGATCTATTTAATGAGTAGAAAGTATCGATTATAAGTAGTCTATCTAAGATTACTGTTTTGTTCTTAAAAAAAATTGATCAAATTTGAGTATTATTACTCTTTAAAAATCAAATTTTAATAATAAATATGATCATTTTTTAAATAAATATGTAAATAAGAAGAAATTCAAACCAGGTGGGTTAGCTCACCTGGCCACCGGCTCCTCATTTGAGTGAGTGACCCGGGTTCGATTCCCTTTGGGAATGAATTCGGAGGGAGATATAAGGGTGGCTTGGAGATATTCTTGGAGTGTTTGGAGACTTGGTGTACTAATCTAACTACTAATAACTAACATTACCGATTAAAAAAAAATCAAGGGGTGCAGAATAATATTAGGGTGTTTTGAGATTTGGTGTACTAATTTAACTACTAACAACTAACATTTACCGATTAAAAAAAAATTCAAGAGGTGCAAAATAATTATACATAATAATATTAAAAATTTATATGAATTCACTAAAAAATAATTTATATGCGTGCGCAAATATTTTCAATCATTTATGTAAACTAGTTGGCGTATGATTTAATTGAAAGTGGTATGGGAGTGGGTCTTCAATTTTATAGATCACACCCTACACGTGATTGGAGTCTATCTTGTATACGAAACTACTTCATATAAATTTATGTCTTTGATTTTGAAATTAAATTGAATTTAATTACAACTATAACTTTGAATTTTAAATTTTAGTGATTTGAAATTCTAAAATTGTAAAATTTATTTCTTGTTATATCATAATAAATTGTGTGAATTTATTTCTTCTAGGTACAAATATAAGATAAAAAGATATCTTAATACAAAAAAACTGTGAATACAACTAGATACAAAATTATTTGTGTTTTTTTCATAAATGCCTTTCATTTTATATATACATTTTGTGTTTTTCACAAATAATTTGTACTTTTTTTTATTAAAATAATTTCTTGTTTAAAATTTTAAAGAATGCAGTATATCGTTGACGCTTTAAAAATCACGTGGCCAAGTCTAGTCTAGCTATCCAAAACGCAGCCTAAAAGCCTTTGGACTTCGTAAATGGTCAATTATGTAATGCCACTTTTAAAGGGATTTTTGTCTTTGTCGTGTTTCTTTATTTTTATTTATACTCTCTCATACCATAATATACTTTAAAACTTTCAGTGAATAGATAATTTTATTTTTTAAATTAAATATACTCTTAAAATTTCATAATTCAAAACTTTTTTTTACATAAAATAATATATAGATAAATATATGTGTATATATAAATTAGTATTTTTTTTATATATGTACAAATTTACGTAGGATGTTAAAATTGGATTAATCTTGTATGTACCAGTTACACGGTGCAACTCAAGTTTATTTTTTAAAAGTTACACAAAATACTATCGAAAAGTTACACATGTTATTATTGAAAAGTGTATTTTTTACAGTGTAATTTTTTAAAAATATACTTGAATTGCACGGTGTAACTGGTGCATAGGAGACTTACTCATTAAAATTTAAAAAAAATATGCAAATTCCTATGCGAAAATTTTCAAAGTTTTCAAATTCACGTCACGGGAAAGGTAAGTGTGGTTGTGAACATATGATTACATATTTTGTGCATTTATATCATTCAATTCAAATCTATTTTTTAAAATATTATTCTTATTATGGATAAAAAGTTAATCTTATATATAATAAAAAATCTATATAACATGAAGTGAATTTTTAAAATAAAACAAAATTAAAATTAGAAATACATTTAAAATTACACATTACACATAATAGCATGCAAAATTAAGAAACATTAGGACGTCAACTTGTTTAACATAGAATGTCCGCCGATGGTTTTTGACTTCCACACTAGAAATTCAAATTGTGCAACACCTTTTTGTCCTAATTTTTAGGTTTTAATCCTACACTTACTTTTTTTTTCTTTTTTCTTAAGGAAAATACATTAATTACTTTTGAGATTTAAATAGAAGGATGTGTGAAAGAGTAAAAAAAAAATCCATGATAAATCTCCATAATATTAATTTTGTCTCAAGATATTATTGATTCTTTAGAACATTTATGTCAATTAGAGGAAATTGTTTCTTTTTCTATTGAGATTTGATTTTATTGTATCTTTATATTTTAGTATATAGCTTTTACAAAAGAAAAAGTATAAATTGGATCCTGAACTTTTATCTCAGATACAAATTGCACCCTAAATTATTTTTTGAAATAAATATACCTCTCAATTTTGAGAAAATATACAAAATGGATCCCAGACTTTTATTTCACGTACAAGTTGGACCCTAAACTATTTTTTGAAACAAACATGCTCTTCAACTTTGGGAAAATGTATAAATACGATCATAAACTTCTATCTTAGATACTCTTTCCGTCCCAAAAGACATTGCATACTTTCTATTTTGGTCTGTCTCACAAAAAGGTTGCATGTCTAAAAGTGGAAATCATGTAATAAACTCTACTCTTACAACACACATATAATATTCATAAAAATGTACTTATTATACCTTTTTCTTAAACCGCGTGCCCAAAAGACACCGCAATGTCTTCTGGGATGAAGAGAGTATAAATAAAAATTAAATAAAAAACTTCATAAATATTAAAAAATAAAATTATTTAAATTATAAATTAAAATTTAAAATTCAATAAAAAAAATAAAAAATCTGAAAAAGTAATAAATAAAATAATAAAATGAATCTTCAAAATAATTAAATTAGGTAGTATTTTAATAATTTCATTTAAACCTAACCAAAATCTGAAAAAATTAAATAAATCAAGTAAAATAAATAAAAATTTAAAAATATATATAAAAAATCAACAAAATCTTCAAAAAAATACTAAATTAAAAAAACAACTTTAAAAAAATAGAGTAAACTTAGATTTTTTTTTTTAAAAATCAACTATATTTCATAAACAATTAAATTAAAACTTAATAGTTTTTTAATTTTATTTATCTTAAATTAAAATTTGAATTTTAAAAAATTACTTTCTTAGTTTAAACTTTAAAGATTTAGTTGAATTTTATTTTATTACTTGTTAAAGATTTAATTGGATTATTTAAAGATTTAGTTGATTTATTTTAATAAATTTTTGTATTTTATTCATTTTATGATATTTTAATTTAATTATTTAAATATTGATCTAATTTTTATAAAATTTGATTTTTAATTTTTTTAATTATTTAAATATTTTTCTAATTTTTAATTAACTTTTTTAGTTTTTCAATTACTATTTTATTTGTAATTTTTATTTTTATTTCCAAAAATAGTTTATGGTCAGATTTGTACTGAGACAAAAGTTCATGGTCCAAAATTGTACATTTTCTCGAAATTGAACGAAATATTTGTTTCAAAAAATAGTTTAGGGTCCAATTTGTATTTGAGACAAAAGTTTAGGGTTCAATTCGTATATTTTTTCGAAGTCGAAGAGCATATTTATTTTAAAAAATAGTTTAGGATCCAATTTGTATCTGAAACAAAAGTTTAGGATCTAATTTGTATCTTTTCCTTCTGCAAGACTCACCATTGTCTTAACATGTGTTTTCTAGTACTAGTTGTTAACACGTGTGTCGCACGTTGTCTATAAATTTGCAATCATCACTACTAAAATATAAAAAATATGAATATATATATATATATATATATATATATATATAAGTATATATATATATAAACCTTGATACCTTCATTCATTGCTTGCAAATTTCATTCATCATAGTTAATAAAAAATGCATCATAATCTGATAATAATGAGATATATTTTGTGGGGTTGGGGAGGAAAAGACACATGATACCGTAAAAATGAGTTGAGTAAAAAATTAATGAGATTAAAAAACATTATTTTCAATTAAATCTCTAAACTTATTATGTTAAAAGACTTCAATTCTATAGAACTTCATATTCTAGAAGTACAATCAATCAGTGTATCCCATCTGCAACCTTCATTCGGTTAAAATACATTCTCTGAATCAATAACACATCAAATTAAATTGGAATGATATATGTAAAATTCTCAGTACTCACCTATACCTAAAGCCAATAGGGACATCAATAAAAAAATCAAAATCCCACAAAGCCGAGCAAGTTTTGAAGACTTAGTTTTGGTAAGACTACCAATACATCTATCTACATCCGCTTCAGATTTATTATCATCCATCAGAAATTGTACAGGCGTCACTCTCATTGCAGTGATTCCATGATTGGAAGTTTGCTTCTGTTCTAGAAGGTGATTCGGGATGGTAACGAAATCAGAAATATGCTTGAGAAGAGAGATTATACGTACTAAGAAGAGGAAGACGAATCAGTGTGGGGCAAACGGGAAAATTTGCACAAGGCAAAAATATGGAGGGGTAAATCTCAAGTTAGAGAAGCTATAAGATTGATAGAATTGCTGGAAAAAGAAATTCCATAATGAATATAAATCACAATCCAGAAAACTAAACATAGATTGCTGCAAAATAATACCCTGACATTGTTGTACTCATTCACTTTAAACTGCACGTCCTTCCTATTTGCCCCAGGCCCAAAAATATCCTCGAAATCCTCCCTAAATTCCTAGAGTAGCAGTTGGAAACCACAGTTCTTATTCATTTTCATATATCAAGCACAATTAGGAGGAAAACAAAGGGCATTGAAGGAAACTACCAACCATGAGATTTGCTCGGAAGGAATGCCGCTGCATCTTCTTCACGCAATATATATTTCACTCTAGTTAGCTCCTTTTCCAACCTAATTAAAAATAGGAAAAAATCTGCATACAAAAATTCAGTAACAAATGTCTGCATGAATATATAGGTATTTATAAGGTGAGGTTGATTCAATGAAAGAGACAGAACAATGGCAAAGTAATGATGTTTGATCCACCTGCATGAGAAAGAGCATAAATAACTATTTCCACTTGCTTACCTCCATACTAAAAATAATAAAAATTAAAGATAAAAACCAAGGGAAAAGTAATCTGCAAGCTAATGCATATTCTCAGGCAGAATTTTTTTGGATGACAACAAAAATCTAGCATATGAGAAACACTAAAATTTGTTATTTCTATTTTCCTTTCTCTTTGGAAAAGAAGGTAACCTAAGTGGAAATTTGGTTCTAGCTAAGCAAGAACAAAGATTGTGATTCCATTATGACCTATATGGTAGACATGTGAGCGATGTGCAAAAAAAAAAAAAAAGATGTGTCCATTGAAAATAAACATCTAAATTAGATGCTGATAAAATTCTCTAAAAACAGAATAACTATAGCCAGCAATAGTTAAACCAACTCATAACATTTGATAATATTTTTCACCAAAATAACTTCTTTTCTCAATTTACCTGTGAATGTCATTTGCAGCAGAAAGTTCTACTCTCAGGTATCTATGGGGGTATGAAAAAGGAAATATGAGTAATGAGTAATGTTCCATTACCATGAGTAGATCACTTCCATTAGCTCTCAATATGTTTTCTCTCAAAGCCAATCGAGTATATAGATACAACAACCAAGCCTGTCATAAGAGATATTTCACTGTTATAAGTTCATCATATTTATTGAACAAAACAAATACCCAAAACCACAAAAGGAAAATTTTGTTACATGATACCTGGTAAAGTTGAGCTGGTAATACAGGAAAACAATCATCCAGACATATGACCTTAAGACATATATGTTTTCCACAGTGAAACCTTAGCCATACTATATCTAATGATAATTGAACAAATTTAACTGTAATTTGTTAAATAATGATAAATAGAGGCATATTTTATATGTTCCCCTGAAATCTCATAAAATTGCAAACACATAAAAAAACTGATAAATCTTATTGAGGGCAACCAAAATGGTAGAATTTTACCTAGAAGATTATAATTCCAGGCAACAGTGCAAATACAACTTTAAGAAAACAATGGATCTGCCACTTCTAAAGAAGATCTACTTCAACACCAGAAGCCGATATGACCTCAAAAAGAAAAGGATCGAACGTGATATCAACATGGAGAATTAATGAATAAGTAAGATGAAAACTCAAAGAGAAGAACTACAGCCAGGACACCAACTGTGATATGGACTCACAAAATATTCTAAAGGGAAACCTTCTTTCATGGTCATATACAATCGTTTTAAATCCTCGGTAAAGACAACTGCATCACAAAATTTTAGCAGGACAAACTCCAGAATTACTCATCAAGTGAATGCCAACACCTTTTTTCATCAATTCTTAGTAAGTCGGATATTGTCATTCTTTTATTAGTCGAGAACAAAGTTATTCTCAAATTGATATACGCATTATGAGAAAAATAAATATAATTCCCTACTACTATTCAGGTAAATTGGGTTCGTTTCTATCCAGACTGGTCTGAAAATAACCATTATATGTTACTGCTTTGTGCAAAATTATCAATAAGGTGGGAGAGTGAAAGAAAGAATCATTCACTATTTTATTTTAATTTTCTTTCTGTATGAGCTAAAAGGCAAACATATAAACTGATAGTGACAAAAGTGTGAAGTACTGCACCTGTAGTAAGCCTTCCAGCTTATTTTCTTAACCTGAAAGTTTGATAAAATCATGGCGAGCAGAAGTTATCTTCTTATGCAGGGTAGAAGTACGTAAGTGACAAATTCCTTGAATTTTCTCAATAGTCCTAAAAATTGTAATTAAACATTTCTATTCAACAAAAGCAAAATAATCCATGAAATTTTTCTTAACTATCAATCGATTGTGTTTTTGAAAAGATGAGGAGGGATAAAGAGATTAACCTTCTTCGAAATATTCTTGAGGCTTGGCCTACGTATGAGAGAGAAAGCAAGCAGGAACACATATGCCCCTCTATAACTAAGAGGCCTTAATCTGTTATAATCTTTTTGACCTGCAGTAATTGATCAAATTTTGGAGAAATTAAGACTTTTTCCAATCTTAAAGAAAAAAGGTCCTTTGTGCACATGACTTACTTATGAAGCCATGTTTCTTTAAGTAAGAGAGAAGGGTCATTTCCTTTTTATAATCAACTTTTTAGCAGGACCATGACTTCTGCAATTTTTTCACCAAAGAGTATCTTGTTGAGATGAATCTTGCATTAGATAGGTAATCATGTATTTGTTCTTAAGTTTATGCAGGAAATTTGTTTCTCGTTAAGATCAAATTTATCACAAAACGTGTAAGAAAACACTCTGAAGAAACTATCTCATTTCTCATAACAATATTTCCACAGACGTGTTAAATTTAAGGCCTACAGCAAATTACTCTATCTTAGACATTTAAGCGAACACTTGCAAGACATCAACATTTCTTGATAAAAATATAATACACGCAATCTATGCAATCTAGAAAGGTAAAGATGATCGTACCAGCAGTATCTCACAATCCCAGATTCACAATTTGCCCGCCAACAGAGACATAGGCACTGAAGTTATCAGAAATCGTCGGAAAATAATCCTGAGCCCTGAAAATGTACCCTAAAAAAGGGGCAAAATACACAATAAAACAAAAATTGAAACGGAAAAATTGAGAGATTACACATTTACTTTACGTGCAGTTCGAAAAATGATGGACGTTATTTTCTTGGTGGATACTGGATATTGAATTCACAAGCTCCGGGCCTTGTCAACATGCCTCCATTTTGATTATTAGATGCGCCATTTTCATTTATAGACAAACCACTCATCGGGTCATAAACATCTCTTCCTTGGGAGACGTTAGAACTTGAACAGAAAAAATCGAGGAAATGGAAACATGAATGGGCGTGGGGTAAGAGTGAAAGCCAAATCATTTGCTTTTAGATCAACGCTTGTCGTTCAAGCTCCTTCAATTGAGCCGCAGTAAAAGAAAACCCCATCATCCCTCCTGCGATATAAATCAATAAATCATGACATTTCTCATACTTCAATGGAGAAATGAAGGGATAGAAGGAAGAGAGTGAGAGAAAGACTAACCTTGGGGTGTATACGAAATGGTGGATATGAGGGAGAGAAAATGTTAAACGCCTGCAAATTAACCTGACCAAAATTTCCACCACCATAGCGGTGGTATATACTGCTGCCCTCCTTGTTAGCTCTGCCGCTGCAGTTGGTGGGCCCTGCCCCTCTACCGCTACTTCAACAAATGAACGGTCCAGATTGCTCTCGCAAATGTGAGTGCAACTGGCACCCATGACCATCATGGCTTCAGTACAAATCTGCAACTTGTCGAAGTAATATTCAGAGAAAAAATGAAAATTCACACAATGATCAAAAGAAAATGAGTATATGAATGGGCGTGGGTAAATGGAAATAAATTAAAAACGACAGGGGTATAGTGGAAAAAAAAGATTAACATTGGCAAGCCTCTTTTTATATAGTATAGACCCACATGGCTGAGATAGATTATAGTTTGCCAGGAAGGAAAGCAACCTGGAGATACCGAGCATACCAAACATAATCAATACCTAAACATTGTCTAATGACCAGAAAAGATATTCTTCAAAAAAAAAATCAACAATAGGAAAATAGCTCAATGAAGAGGCAGTAGAACGCATGAAACACAAAGCCATCTTATAAATCTCATTCAAGCTCATGGAGAACTTTTATAACCTAGCAGGAGAGAAGAAGATATCACAGACATATAATAAGAGCATATAATGAAAAGCCCCAACGATGGAAAATCTCACCGCAGTGCCAGTGACCACAAGGAGCACGGACGAAACATTGAAATCACCGAAACAAATAGGGCATACATCATCAGTGGATAGCTCTTCCCCTTTCCTCTCTTCCTTGCCAGAGGGCGTCGTTGTCGGTGGCAGCTAATCAGTGTCACCATCAGCAGCTACTAAAAAATTGGTTCTCTTTCACCAGAGGCCGCCACGGTAGGCGGTGTATCTCATCCGCTGCTCGTCTCATTGCACCGATTAGGATCTGCTTTTGGGGCCGACTCCTGGGTATCAACGGAACCACCGAGATGGCCGGGGATAGGGAAGGTTTGGGGCGTTTGCGTTGGTTGTTTTGGGAGGGAGAGAAAATGCACGGGGTGAGGAAGAATTGGAGGGGTTTTGTGAATTGTTTTAGGGAAGGGTGTAAACGTACGAAGTGAAAGAATAGAAGGGGTAACACTGTCCAAAAATGTTTTACATAGGTTAGCCTCTTTTTAATATAGTATAGATTAACAGCGTGCATTTCCCGTTATACATAAGTAGTCAGTAAAAATAACAATATAAATTAAAATGTCAAATATTTTTTATACATTCATGTTAAATTTTTTATCCTTTTTATACTATGTTCGTCTTAAAAAATTTTATTTACATTAAATATTTGTTGCAGTTGATGCATGTTGTGAGGCTATGGGTCTGTTTTGAAACTCTACAAAAGTGCTTCTAAAATAACTTTTTTTTTTAAAAGCTGTGAAAGGAAATTTCTTAAAAAAGCAGTTTTAAAAATTGTTTTAAGAGTTCTAAAACATCCTAGTAATTACCGATCGATATCTCGAAGTTAAAATCCTACCCAATTGTTATTTTGGAGGAGGTGGTGTGAATCAAGACAACATTCATAAGTGTAGCCAAATCAAGAAAATTTACTTCCAAATATGAAAACACAGTATCCATAATTTTAAAACTTAAATCTCAATTGAATATTAAAAAAAAAAACCTAAATTGTTCCACGCGACAAACAACATAACACAACATATAAAGGGAAAAAATCGTTCTTAGCATAACATGAGAATAACAAAAACATAAAAATGAGAATGTAAATTAGTTATTTAAATCTATTGAATAACAATAAAATATGTCAGGCATTAAAAAAAATACTGCATATTAGAATTTCATACTTATATGCAAGGTGCAGAAGTTAGAAATCGATAATCGAATATTTTTCGGTTGCCTAATTTTTTTAAACATAGATAAACATAAACATTTTTCTTGGTTTACCCTCTAACTCATTCAAAACTTTTTTGCAAGAAAATTTTGGAATAATTGCTATATATGGACAAAAATGCCTATGATTCCACATTGTCTTCTGGCACGTCACCTTCTTCAACATGGTAACATGTTTGACTCGACAACAAGCTAGCTACAAGGCGTCTACAACTCTTTGAATAGCGGTCATTTGAATCTTATGGAAGGTGAGGAACAATTTCGTATTTAATGGAATGGAGCCACGTGTCGATAGAGTTTTTTCAGTAATTAAGTCGAGTGTTTGGTTGTGGATTAAAAGAAGAGAGATTTAGAGGTCAAACTCTTTGGTAGTGTTTGTTTACGTCTTGAGGTGGATGGAGCACATCCGGATGGAGAAAAAAAGTGGATGGGGCAAATCCTGTTAATATTAAATTTGTGTTTGGTTTGAATTGGATGTGGTAGGGGTGGATGAAACTTTATATCAAATCAATACTTTTTGGAGATGATGATGTATTATTTTATTATTGTTAGTTAGTGGAGTAATGATTGAATGATTGTATATTAATTATATTTTGTTGTAATACATAAATAAAAAAAAATTAAAAATAACCTTGATAATTAATAATTTTTTAAGATAAATTAAATTAATAATAAATAATATAAAAACAGTGTATATATAATAAATAAATATTTTTAATTTTAAATCACAAATAATTACTAATAGTAGATGTTTTGTTATACTCCAAGATAATAATTTTAAATGAAATTTAAATATATTTATAATATTAATTAATTACATATATATATATATATATAGTTTATATACATTAATAATAATATATATATAATAGGATATTATAATATGTAAAAAATATATAATTAAAATTAATTCTTATTTTATGTTAATTGATATAAATTAAATAAAAATATATATGATATATGTGAAAAAGAGATAAATAAAATGTATTTGATATATAAGATAAAATTGATGTGATTGGTATTGAATTATGTGAAATAGGTTTGTAGATGTATAATAGGGAGTGGATGTGTATTTTGGATGGGATGAGATGTGCAAGTCCGAAAATTGGGTGGGATGGGGGAAAATTCATCCCCCATCCGGATGGGTCCATCCGTAAACAAACACACCCTTTTAGATTTGAGTAGGAATCCGAGATTGTGTTGTCTAAATTCATAATGGTTTTGAATGCACTTTGAATTTTATTGTAAGGAATGGAGGACCCCTTGTTCTCCAATTCATTTTAATAAAATCATTTTTTACTGTTTAAAAAAAATCTCATCCCCATATATAAATGTTAAATAATACATACATAGTATAAATATGTAAGAGTTAAGTGTTAAATAGTTAGTAACCAAACATTGAATAAACGCATTTTGTTAAATCTCTTTTCTTTAAAAAAAAAAAATTGCTTTGTTGATCTAATTCTTTTAATTGAAAATTTAAAATACATATTTTATAATTTAAATAACTGTCTGACCACCTAAGCGACGTCTAAATCAATAAATATCTAGAATGACCGATTTAAAAAAAAAAAATTGGGTCTAGTCAAATTTTCACATTAATACTTATATGCAATACATCAACCTCTATTATTGGTGTGTTTCATCGAGACTGACAAAATTCGTGTAGTTTTGGGTTCACGATATATTCTTCCTATTTTAAAGAAGATATCATTGGCATCGAAGAACTAATAAAGAATGAGAAGTGATAGATTATAAGTTACTCACATGTTATAGCGAAGGAAGTGAACAAATAAAGAATAAAAAATGGTGGATCATAAGTTACACAAGAAGTTGAATTTGTCATATACATGAAAATTTAATTTAATCAGTTATGAAAATTTAAATGAAGCGAGGGTAAACATGTACAATATTTAAAATGACAGGACTAAAATTGTCCAAAAATATTTCTCCAACTCTTCACCATTTTTATAGGTAGTATAAATATAGACATAGATAGATAAGTGTCTGTTTACTAAGGGAATTAAGAACATCCCCAATTATTTACCAATTTCAAATATAAAGTTGTCACATCATTTACATCAAAAGTTAAGTAAACTTTTTAATTTATATCTTGTATTTCCCAATCATCTTTGATATAAATGTTACTATTTAGGGATGAAATATCCTCCTGTACAGGAGGTTCTGTGCAGGAGGAAAATCGTTGGATCATACACATCCGTGCAGGTGTGTGTGCATGATCCGACGGTTCCCTCTTGCACAGGACCCTCATGTACAGGAGGGGATCCGGATGCACTATTTAGGGTCTCATTATCTATATAATCCAATTAATTCATTCAATATTTCTTACTCTATTTTGTTATTATTCAAATAAGTATCTGGAGGTCTAAACTGGTATATGGTGCACTCACTCAATAGTTGATGTTATTTACATTAAAAAGTGTGAATTGATTATACTGAAAAGTATAGATCGATATACTGAAAAGTTTACACTTTTATTAATTTTAGTGTAACCAACTTCAACTGTTGAGTGAGTGCATCATGCATCAAGTGCACATGAGACTTACTCAATGAGTATTATTTCCTCTGGCCCAACTCTTTTTTCATATTTTTTAATTTGAGATGTTCAACTCTTTTCTCACACATTAAAAAGAAAATAATTTACACTCATAAAAATTAATAAAATATATTTTTTATATTTTATTATTTAACGTCACACTCATATACTCCATCTTTTCTTAAACTGTGTGCAAGTTGACCTATGAAAGCAGACTCAGGCGGAGAGAGTACGAATTTTAACAAATTCAATGAATAATATTTTGATCACGACAAAAATTTGTATCCATTTGGGTGCATACCGTGCACTTGAATTTTAAGTTCAATTTTGATTTTAATTTTGATTTTTGGAAAACACACAATACTTCGACTTATTCTTAGGATATATATTAGTGAATTGTTCTTGGGGTATTACTTACTTGTTCTTCGGGTATTACAAACTTGTTCTTGGGTATTGGTGAGGTGTTCTAGGGGTATTTTTAGACTTGTTCTTGAGGTATTAGTGAGTTATTCTTGGGTCTTACTAACTTGTTCTTCGGGTATTACTGACTTACTTTTTGGGTATTAGTGAGTTGTTGTTGGGGTATTACTTAGACTTGCTCTAGGAGATATTACGGAGTTGTTCTTGGGGTTTTACTAACTTGTTCTCGAGTATTGGTGAGTTGTTCTTTATGTATTACTTAGACTTGTTCTTGAGGTATTAATAAATTATTCTTGGGGTATTACTAATTTGTTCTTAATGTATTAGTAAGTTATTCTTGGAGTACTACTAACTTGTTCATCGGATATTCGTGAATTGCTCTTCAGCTATTGTTGAATATAACATGCAGTATTACTCAATTATTCTTCTTGAATATAGCATGGAGTATTATTCAATTGATCTTTAGGTGTTATAAATTATTTTTTTGAGTATTACTTATTTATAATTATTCATTTATAAATTACTTTTCAGATATTATAAAAAAAAAATTGAGTAGTCATTTTTTATTACACAAACCAAAGTAATCCAATCCAAGTGATCCAACATAAAAGCAAGATATCTAGCTTCTCTATTTTCCAAGATGCGCCACAAGAATATGGGATTAGGTTTTATGTATCCCTGTTCGACAAAAACTATGGCTATTAGCTAAATTGATTGAATTTTGGGTGCATGAAGTGCACCGATACAATAATCACTCACATTCTTTTTTAATTTTTTAGAACATTAAATAATTGTGATATGATGGAGATGAGATCACAAAAGCTCATAAACCTATCTTGATTAAGGTCATATTTACATCAAATTAGTGTTTAATTTTATATGATTTATAAATATTTTGAATGCATTTAGGGCACAAATTACATTATATTTGACTTTGTATCCATTTTGTAAAGAGTTGTGCATTTATAGAAAAATTAAGCAAAAATGTGGAGAACGAGCAAGTTCGATAAATCACAAATTCGTTCCATCAATTCAAATGATGAAAGTCATGCACCATGTGAAAGAACTTGAAGATAGAATCGCAATACAAAAATAATCGAGTCAATCGGAGTTCTAGAGCTCAATATAATGTAGTTTCCGAAAATATTTATTTTATTCATAAAAGGACCTCACAATACCACAAAATATCATTAACATATTGCATTAAATCATGTGCAAAAAAGTGTGCACAAGTTTAATGAACAGAGGGAGTAATGTATTTTTCTCTTTTTCACATACACAACCTCCTTTTTTTTTACTATATTAACAACCCTTCACAACTTCAACCTTCATTAAATAAATAATATTTTCATCTTTTATTAATTAGATATTAAATATACATAAATTTTATTATATTAAAAATGTATAATCATAATAAAAAAATTTACAATATGCTAAAAAATTACAACAATTTCAGTGACAAAATTAAATATCATAAGAGTTGAAATATATAACAAAACAATATATAAATCAAATAATAGTAGGTGTGTGAAATATAACAAATGTAAAAGATGCAAATTACATATTTAATTACTAGTGTCGAATTTGGGAATTTGTATAACTTGAATCCAAGATAGAAAATTCTAAGATAAAACAAAAGAGGGAATAAAAGAGAGAAAATAATTATATTTCAAAATAGTTTAATATTGATGTTTATTTATAGTAAAAAAAATCTCAAATTTTAATGTATATCTATATATATTTATAAAGTAATATCTTAAATTAAAAATGTAAATTTTATTTAAATAATATACATACAATCAATTAGGTGGTGCCACTGGCACAAGTATATTTAATTAAAACTCATAACCCTTGGGCCGTACAAGCTCAAGGATGTGAGCTTTTCATGATTTTTCATTTTCTTTTCTTACAGTGAGTTGTGGGTTGCAGAGAGTCATTGATAAATATAGTTTAAGGGGTAAATTACTATATGGTTTTGTAATTACCTTTTATTTATCTTATTTTTTATGATCTCATTCTTGTGTAATAACTAATAAATATTAAAGTTTTGTATGAAAATAGTTCATGATAAGCTTATCATAAACCAATTTTAAAGTATCAAATATTTGATCAAGAGTATTGTTTGCCAAAATTGTGTCTCACGCAAGTGTACGTGGTCGTAGTAGACG
>JAPKLY010000056.1:1337876-1384480 GCA_026898435.1 Prunella vulgaris | reverse complement strand
AACAATTAACATTCTAATCATCATGATTATTAACTAAAACAAGAGAATTAAAGAAAAACTTACCATATGTAGAGAAATTGAATACAATCTACAAACCTCCAAAATGCTAACTCTTGATCCAAAGCTTGAAAACATAAATCGAACCGTAGAATAGTAGCTAATAACGAGACTAAGCTAATGGAACAAACGGATTAAAGATCCAATGGATCAAAAGTTATTGTAGAAAGAAGTATGAATATAACTAAGAACCCACTAAGTAACCTCCTAATTCTCTCTCTAAAATTACCTAATGATCTAACTAATGAAAAAGCTAATGAAAGTATAATGAATCATGGCTTTGAGAATTTGATCCTTGAGTATTTATAGTGCTCCACATGCTTGGTCTATTATATCCCTCTTTAAAAGCGCGAAAGGACGAGAATGCCCTCGAAATTGTTAAAATCCAGACCGCCGCTCGGACGTCTTCACAGCCACGCTCGGACACACTTCGTGGGCAATGATCGAGCGGTTGCGGCTTGATGGTCAAGCGTCTGGCTTTGTGGGCAATAGAGTCAATCCGCTCGATCGTAGAAGGGCAACGGCTCGGTCATCCTTCTTGAGCCGCTCGGTCATAGTGTAAATGCTGACGTCCAATTTTCGACTTTTTCATATTCGATCCCACGGCTCGTCTAAGCTTCCTAGGGTCTTCAATTGAGTATAAGAAACATCTCCATGAGCTCGGATTCCATTCTTTGACCTCCTATAGTCGGGAATTTCTCGTTTCTACTCGTTTTCACCTATAAAGCATACTTTCTTGCCAACAAAGGGTCGATAGCACAATTCATAGTATATTAGGGTCAAATATGAACATAAACTCATCAAAACCATATAGAATTGGATGGCAAATGATGCAATTATGACCCTAATCAAGTATCAAAAATTTCACCAGAAGTATAAAAAATCCAAGTCAATTATATTATGTTATAATTATTATAGATTTTTTTCACCCTAATTTTTTATACTCCTAATAAATATTTTGATACACTTAATCAAATATTTGATACTTTAAAACAGTTTCATGATAAACGTATCATGAACTATTTTCATATAAAATACACTCCTGAAAAATATTAAGCATTATTAATGAGAATGAATCCTCATTTATTTCTATTTCCCGCCCTCATCACCCCCAATCATGTAGACCCTCAGTTGAATTTGAGTAATGTTGGTCCTATAATAATTTATGGAGTATTATTGAATCACAAAAACTTGTGTGCGCTTGGATTTTAATTTCAATTTTGTTTTTAATTTTGAATTTTTTAAAATACACACTACACGCCGCACTATATATTTTTTTTGGCAATTGATTTATTAGTGATTGGTTCTTCGGGTATTTTTAATTATTCTTAGGGTATTGTTAGTTGTTCTTGGGGTATTTACTTAGACTTGTTCTTTAGGTATTACTAAGTTGTTCTTGGGGGTATTTACTAAGACATGTTTTGGGGGTATCTGTGAGTTCTTCTTGAGGTATTTACTTAAACTTGTTCTTGGGGTATTGTGAGTTGTTCTTGAGGTATTTATTTAGACTTGTTCTTGGGGTATTTACTTGAACTTGTTCTTTAGGTATTGCTAAATTGTTCTTGGGGGTATTTACTAAGACATGTTTTGGGGGTATCTGTGAGTTCTTCTTGGGGTATTTACTTAAACTTGTTCTTGGGGGTATTGTGAGTTGTTCTTGAGGTATTTATTTAGACTTATTCTTGGAATATTGGTGAGTTACTTTTGGGGTATTATTTAAACTTGTTCTTGGGGTATTGTGAGTTGTTCTTCGGGTATTATAATTTGCTCTTTTAGTATTTTAAATTATTCTTTGGGTATTACTTATTGTTTATTTATTTATTAATTAATTACATTTATAAATTGTTCTTTGATTTTTTTTTTTATCGGTAAATGTTAGTTGTTAGTAGTTAGAAGTTAGTTACACCAAGTCTCCAAACACTCCAAGAATAAACTCCTAGCCAACCTTATATCTCTCATCTCCAATTTGTTCCCAGAGGGAATCGAACCTGGGTCACTCACTCAAGTGAGTAGCCCGGTGGCCAGGTGAGCTAGCCCACCTGGTTGTTCTTTGGTTATTATTAATTGTTTTTCGGGTATTATAAATATCTCTTTGAATATGTTCATTTATTAATTTATATATAAATTAATATATACTACTATTTATATATAAAATATTAAAACCATCCATTTGAATTCTGTATAGCATACCAGAAATTTAAATTGACTAACCTTTCAATATAATTGTATGTTGTTGATGAGCATAATTCACCACCCGAAAAAAAAATATCAAATATAAATGTTTATAGTTGGTGATTGAATTTTCATAATTGTTGAAAAAAGAAAATCAAATATGTTGAAATAGTTTTGAATGACTCCATCCCTGTTAAAGCCTGTAATCCGAATTAAATTAAAAGACGATAAATGCAATGAATAAAGACGATTAAGACAAAATTGATTTTTAGTTTTGGGTGCACCTGGTGCCCAAGAATCACTTTTATTGAATAGGCAACAAATATCAAACTAAATGTTGAAAATAGTAAGAACACAAAGAATTGACTAGTTTTGTATTGTAAGGTTTAGAACTAAAGAGATTTTTTCATATTAAAGCTAAGAGAAGTTGTTACAGATTACAATTGAGAGTAAATATAAAAGCACACACCCGTTACAAACTCTTGGGAGCTGGTATTTATAAGTTGAGGATATTGACTTGTCGAGCATCTTCTACGTGGCAGTGGTCCCAAGGCTCCCATAACCTTGGATCACGGCTCAGATGGTGGAGGCTGAACGCAGCTGCTATTCCTTGTAGTGGGCCAATAGCTGAATGTCACATAGGAAGATTTTCTTAACTGAATCATACTCCCTCCGTCCCTCTTTAAGTTTCTCTTTTTTTTTTTTTTTAAGAAAGTGTATTTATTTATTATTATATGGTAGACCACATGTTGACTTTTGTATAAAATAATGTGAAAAAATAATGGGAAGTTGTGAAAAAATAACGGGGAGTTGTGAAAATGGGGTATTTGTTTATTAATATATAAAGTGTTGTTGCTTTTTATGGAATGAGAAACTTATTGTGAGACATCCAAAAAAGAAAAGTGAGAAACTTATAGTGGGACGGATGGAGTACTGACCTATAAAACATGTCTAACGGATTTGATTCCTTTCCAAGCTTCTCATAAGTGCTCGTTGGTCGGATGCCCGGTTGCTCGAAAGAACACTTGTCATGCTCAGAGGATAAGTTGCTTGGGCATGTGCGCTTGTTCCTCGGAGGGTACACTCGGGTAGTCCGGAGCTCGATTATACATAAGTTGTTCCCAACGTTTATTATGATGCTCGACGAGCCTCCTGGTTGAAGATACTTTTATCGTAGCGTGGACTTGCTAGGAACCATATATGTGATGCTCCTTGGCCTTCAGTGATGTTCGGAGAGCTACTGATTGGGTATTGAGCATGAAGATGCTTGGGCGATCATTGGGTCTGGGCCCACCCCAAAGGCTGTTGGGTCTAGCCCTTGAACAATTAGAATCATGCCACAACAAGTAATCACTTTTTTGCAACAAGTGTTCAAGTGTATTTTTGAAAATTTACACTTGTTATTATTAAAAAACGCTTATCTTCACTGAAATGTCCTTTTAAAAATGCATTTTTCAATAATAACATGTATAATTTTTTAAAAATAGTTGATATAAATAATTAAGAATATATTTAAATTGTATGAAACACATAATACTAAAGCATTGAATTGGGATGAAAATTGACCAGCTCTTTTTCTACCTCTTTCTGTGAGGTGATCATGTACAAACTTTATTATAATGGTCCATAGGATACACTGTTTTTACATCATATCCCAATCTGTCCCGCAACCAGATCATGTTATGTATTAGCATTTGTTCTTTATGGTCTTGGTTACATTTAGAAAAACACCAAATTATTTTTGTATTTACAACTAATAAAAAAGTTGAACATGTTTGCCAGATTCTACAAAAAAAAAAAAAAATACAAAGATAGGTACAAAGATCAACATGTTTGCCAAATTCTATATCATCATCATCATCATAATCAATGTAAATCATGAGATAATAATGCAACATGTTTTTTCACCATCCTCATCAAAGCATGAACATAAAACAAGAAACCATAACCAAAACAAATGATATCAATCTTGAACCTAAACAACTAACTCTACATGACATAGATTACATTTTTATTACTACAACATACTTATTTCTTCTTCACCTTCCATTTCCATAAAACGGGCCGTAGCCACCATAATTAGGCGTAGTGCAGTTTCCCGAGCAGCTTATAAAATATCATCATCAAGCTGCATGACGGATAACAGCAATCCCTGAACGAAGTCGCTTCTCTTTGTCTTCTCCTCCTGGTCCTTGATCGACATAGGAGGCTGAACCACCTTTCTGCACAACAGAATCAAATAACAGAAATTACGAACATTAGAGAAAACCGAGCTCCAAGAGATCGAACAGATGAAGTGTAAGAGGCAGAACGAAATCCAAACTATAATTTCTTGATTAAAATGATATGTGACATTGGGGAAAAGTTGGGGGTTAAATTCTACGATGGGAATATTAATTGAAATCATCGAATTTTTAATTAAAATGAATAATTAACCACCATAATAACCCTGTATTCATTTCCATAACATTCCTATTAAATAATTATGATTTTAAATCGAACAGTCTAAGCTTTTACTTAAGGTGAACCACGTGTTAAAACCAGTATAAGATCAATATGAGTCTCGGATGAAGATGATGATGAATTAAACTTGGAATTTGTGGGGACATTGTGGAGACGAAGTCGACAGAACAAATAAAAGGAAAAGGTCAAGGATAACCTAGAATATCCTCCGCAAACATATTCTATTTGGTGACTGATATTAACATTCAGTCACCATATAAAATTCTGGAAACAATACTTAAGAACTATCAGGCGTTCCTAAACAAATGTTTCTGATAAGACACCTAAACTAGCATTAACGTTCAAAAAATATGCAGTGAGTCCTGACAAGACACCTAAACTGGCATTAACGTTCAAAAAATATGCAGTGAGTCAGTGACATATTCACCTACTCATGATACACATAGTTAATTGGACGTACTATCACATGTTCCAGTACAATTGATATTCTCTCCTTAACACATTTATATATTTAAATGATCACTCGCACATCCAGTCGAGTCACACCCAACAAGAATATTATAGTACAACATTGTTCATTCTTAGTTCTTACACACTGATTAAACATAAAGTTAAATCGCGCTACTTAAATCCCAAAACAAACACATACAGTCACTACTATTTATCAGGATTTCAAAATCCACTATAAACCCAAAAAGCATAGCCTGAAAAGCATAGCCTTGGTGAATAAGGATACATGGATTTGAAATGGAAAGATTTGAATTGATGGAATTGAAATTCAATCGAACTCAATTGAAATCCACCCAAATGCCCCAAAAGTATTTTAATATGACAGTGCCAAGACTTCAAATCCATACTAATCAAAACCACCGCAATGTATTTCGTGCTATGCATTTGAAAGCATGCTCAAATCCTTCAGTAGAAATGCAACCTCAATGAATACAAGGTGAGAGGTGGATATTTTGCACAAATATGACACGTGATAGAGCAAAACAAAGAGAGGAAAAAATGTGAAAGCAAACGAATCACTTACCTTTCTGAACTGCTGCCATTCATGCTTGTCTTGCCTAATGTCGATTCAGCCGAAGGGTGTGTTGGAACACTTTCGTAATCTTCAACCATTGGCAAGATAAATGATGACAACAATGGATCAGGGGCCGCATTACTAGAAGAAACTATGCAGGAAGACCCTCCAAAAAGGGACTGTAAATTCCCTTCCCTCAGCTCCTTCCTCAACAAAGATAGAGTCGAATGTGAACCAGATTTTCGTGATTTTCTCTTGCGCTGCATGTAATAACTAGTCAAGGAACTCACAGTAGGTAGTTAAGTTGTTAGAGAAGAATATGTATGGCAGAGTTTAAAAAATTTCTCCACTGTCCAATTTTGGTCCCAAACAGATTAGCTATTTCAATTTAATCCACACATTCAAAAAACTATCTAACTTTGAACCCAAAATCGCCGGAAAATTGAAAATGGTGTCATTTTGTTACATGAGGATATAATTGGGGCCAATGTTAGACATTATTGTGAAATAAAACAACACTTTTGGACAAAAAGTAGGACAATTTTTTTTAATATTGGGAATGAAAAGAAATAGTTAAAAAATTTGGGTCCAATGGATAATAAACAAATTATTCGACCAAAATAAAGTTAACTCTGAATAGCATATGTCATAGAAACAAAGAAGCTACCATTTAAGTTCAGACTGCACAACAGAAAATAAGAAGATATTGTGCTTGAAGCTTCAGTAATTTTTTATTTTTTTTTAAATTATGATGTGCAATTTTCTTTCCAACATCAATGACGAGTAACAGGATATTAAGCAGGACTGATTTGAAAACTAAAGAATGAGTACAAAATAGCTGAAAATGCTAGTAAACTAAAAAAGGATATCTTAAAGATACTCCCATGTTGCAAGGTTATATGAGCAACCATATCAACAACCACCCTCATCCCGCAAACTGGACACACCTGCAGCGATAATAATTATGTTAAGGTGATAGCATCCAATACATGTCATATGATATAAGCATATAATGTAATTGGTTTGAAATAAAGAAGCTAAAAGTACACCAAGTTCTCAAGGGAAAATTACTTAATAAAGGTAAACGTTTACGAGGGAATTACAAATATTTTGTTTGGCAGAAAAAACGAGGTCAGAATGACAGCTCAGAATCGTCTCATGAATCACACTACCTCACGTAATAGAAAGAGATAATATTAGTTACACTTAAACTTAATAGAGCCTATATAAGAAGTTATCATATATTGGATGACTCTCATATTGAAAACTAAATAAAGTAGCAGGCAGGCTTCCTAATTCTCCAGTTGAACTTCAACGGTTTTCATCCATAATTATACAAAAATATAACAGGAAAATCGAACTTTACCCCATTCTTGGCCTCTGTAGGATGCTCATCGTCGATGTGGCAACAGAGTCCCACAATATCAAAATAATCCGAACAAAAAGGGCATGGGTATTCCTCCCTTATATCATCATCCATGTCTATTTCCTCAAACCCCATCAACATTTCTGTATCCAAGCTGTCCCATTTCATTCCTACAAACATACATTTGCAAAAAATACATCAAATCCAAAAGACATAAAATTTCCAAGCACCACATAAAAATCCAATCTTTAAGGTCAATACCACAAATCCACACATACAAAACCATCTAGCGGTCAAATTTAAACACCTAAACACAATTTGAATCATTCATCGATACCCGCAAAGCCCATCATAAACCAGACCCATAAAAATCAAAACAAAACGAAATCCAGAACAAATCTTAAACATAAATTAGTCAAATCAACAAACCCTAGATTACAAATTTCCCAATCGTTAACCCAAAATTACAGCACATACACGCGCATGGCGCATCAAGATGCAATCTCTAACCGAAAATTAAACTCAATTTAACATCCAACAAAAAGCCCAGATGCAAAATTACACATTTCAAAATGTGAATAACAGGACGAGGCCTTTACCAGATCGAGATTGGAGAGCAGATTGATAACGCTTGGAGGCGGAAGACAGACGCGCAGCCCAAGAATTAGCATCCATGGTTTCTTTTTTTTCTTTTTTTCTTTTTTCTCAACCTCAAAATTCAAAAAATTAGGTATGTTTTGCGAATCTGAGCTCCCTGTTTTTCAAGAGCTGATTAACACAACCAAGGGGCGTGCCTGCTCAGTGATAATCTTGCGCAGAAAATCTCTTGATTTTGGAATTTTGGTGAGAAGTGAACGAGATGACGATGGCTGTGAGAAGAGAGAGGGGGGGTGGGGGGGGAGCCTTGGCCTTTGCAGGGGTGAAATGAAAATCCACCGAAAGGGAGCAGAGAGTTGTCTTCCACACACCTTTTATATATTTTTTTATTATTTCTTTTAATGGATTTTTGGTTTTTTCTGACAGCTGGACCTGTTAATGTCTGATTTTAATCGCTCCGAAATCTATGAACAGATTTTTTTTAGCAATAATAAAATTGCGCAGTATATCAGAAATTTGGATAAGATTTAGTTATGAAATTTGGTCGAAAAAATAAACTTTAACGGTGTATTGAATTAGGATTTTAAATTTTGTTTTTAATTAATTTTATAGGATTTTTATAATTTTTAAAATTTTGTAGAATTCTGTAAATTTTTAAATTGAGATTTTAACGAATTCTGTAAGATTTTATGGACTTTACAAAATTTAATATGTGATATACGATAAGAGTTCAAAATCTTTTCATACATTTGGATTTTAAAAAAAAATTAAGGACAAAAAAATACTATGTAATATTATGTCCTCCTTAACAGCACTCATCAACATATTCATAGTTATATTAGACCTTCAAGCATTAAAGTCTTGTCGTTCTTGCTTTTAAGTTTGAATAATAAATTCAAAGTCATGGTCTTCATCAACTTATAATGTTGAAGATGAAGATTCATCAACAAATTCAATTGAACATTTATTAGAATTGAACTACATGTGTAGGCTTGTCAACGGGGCGGGATGGGGACGGGGGTTAATCCCCGTGACCGAGGGGACGGGAACTTCATGGGGAAAATTTAGTCTCCATCCCCACCCCACCGGGGAACCCGTCCCCACGGGATTCCTCGTTGCCCCGAACTTTTTTTAAAAATAAAAAATTTAACAAGTATAATAATTTTTTTAAATGAATTAAAATTTAAAAAATATTGTTAAATTTTAAAATACATAAATCATGTATATATTATATATACATGAATAAATAATTGGTTATATATTGTTGATGTTGAAAAAATGTTATGCAATGTGTTGCCATAATTTTAGACAACATCAGAATTCGCCATTTCTACTAACTTTCCTAATGATTTTTCCATGTTATATTATTTGTCTAGGCATGGAAGTTGAAGACGTGAAGGTCCCAGAAGGTTCTAGAATGTCAGGCGGTTCCATTGCTTGAGTAGAGAGATATCCACTAACTTGGAAGTTATCATTATGGGCGGTTATTTTGAAGCCCACTACTTGGCTTCATTATGGAGTGCAGAGCTCATTATCTACGTCTATAAATAGAGCACTACTTCATCATTTCAAAGTATGACCGAAAAGTATAATTCAGAGTTGAACGGATCATGTGTCATTCACTAGATTCTAGGTTATACACGGTTCATCAGAATGTTGGGAACATTAGTCTCGGCATTGTTCACAACATTCATTGTTTGATCTAACAATCCGTTCGGCTGAACGTAGACGTGATAGGTTTTGTTTAGGTCTATTCTTATAGGTCTTGTTTAGATCCTTGTGTGATCTTGTGTAGGTCTTGTGGCCTTGAATTTTGGTTTCTTGTGTAAACCTTGTGTTTGTGTCACTACAAGTTATAGTGAAGTTTCTCTACTAGTGAGGCAGCATAGTCTATACATTTTTGTATAGCCTATGAAAATTTTGATATCCCTTTGCAAAAATGTGTGTTTAAGTCTTCCGTTGTGTAGTGTTGTTATTTATGTTGTCAACATTTTTAACAACACTTCTCTAAAACATTTTCAATCACACGCACCAACACCATCAAGTGGTATCAGAGCCACAAACTAGACACATTTAGTTTAAGATCCTTGTTTGTGTATTTTTGTAATGGAATATCCATTAACTCCCGCACTAAAACCTCCTATCTTAGATGACTCCAATTATTCATATTGGAAACCAAAGATGAGGATGTATATCAAGTCTCTTAATGAAAGAGCATGGAGGAGTGTTCTATATGGTTGGACTCAGCCTCTACTTCCAGCTGATGATGATAATGAAGCCCGTGTCAAACGAGAGATCGATTGGACAAATGATGAGGTAACGGTTGCTAACTACAATTCGAAAGCCCTTAATGCAATATTTACATCAACTGATGTATCTATGTTTAAGATCATTTCGAATTGTGTGTCAGCAAAAGATACTTGGGACCGTTTGCAAGAACATTGCGAAGGTTCTGAGAGTGTTCGTAGAACTAAGCTTAGAATGTTAGGTACAAAATTTGAAAATCTTAAAATGAAAGATGATGAGGATATATCTTCGTATAGTGAAAGGATCACTGAGATTTCTAATGAATCACATTCATTGGGTGAACCTATCTCTAAAACAAGATTAGTCCATAAGGTTTTAAGAACCGTACCAAAACGTTTTGATGCAAAAATTTGTGCTATTGAAGAAGCCAAAAACACTGATCTTATAAGTCTTAATGAATTGATTAGTATTTTAAAAACTTATGAGATGAATTTTGAGCAAAGAGATGAAGTTAATTCTGATAAAAAGTTTGTTGCTTTGAAAATGATGCTTCTAGTTCTAAAAACATTTCTTTTGTTACTGAAGTTGATTCAGATGATGAATGTTCTGAAATATGTTCCGACACTTCCTACAACATTTCCTTATTAACCAAGCAGTTCAATTCCTTTTTTAAAAATAGAGCTAATAGGTTAAAAGCAAATGTTCAGAATAGGAATCAAGGTACTTCTACTCCTAAAATGTTTGAAAAGAAAGAAAGTTTTGATAGATCAAATCAGTTTAATAGGAGTAATAAACCTAAATTCGATCCCGAGTACAGAAAGAATGTTAGGTGTGATGCATGTACTGGATATGGTCATTATGCTAATGAATGTGCTAACACCTTGATTAGAAAGAAATTGAATTTTAATACTACCTTGAGTGATGATTCTGATAATGAACCTGACATTGAGAAACATAATGAATTTGCTTTCTCTGCTAGAATTCTTTTTTATGATACAAATGATGATTTACTGGACGATTTTGAGTCTGATGTTGAAACAAATGTGCCAACATTTGTGACAACATCAAACAAAATCAGTCCAGATGAAAGTTGTCTAATGAGTTCTTTTTCAGAGATGAACATTTCAGGTGAAGAACAGGTTGATATTCAACAAATCATCAAAGAGAATGATGACTTAAAGCATTCAATAGCAAAATTGGAAGTATTGCTTACTAAAAAAGATCTAGAAATATGCAAGTTGAAAAAACAACTAGAAAGCACAACCTTAAGCTTCAAAAAGTTGACCAAAGGTGCAGAAAAATTACAAGATGCATTGATAATTTCGAATGTAGGTAAAAAAGGTATTGGGTATGATTCTAACTCTACAAAAATCGTGCAAAATAATATGCCCATAAAATTTGTTAAGGCAAGAGATAGTAAATCTGTTACTTCTCATCCTAGAGATTTTGTATGTCATTTTTGTCATGAGAAGGGTCATATTCGTCCTTACTGTTTTAAATACAAGGAATCTAAAATATCTTGTAATATGTTGCCTGGTAAAACACAACATATTCAACAACATGATCATGAAAAGGTCAGTGAGTCTGATATGAAATGTAATGTTGTTTATACCTCCTTAAAAGCATGCATTCCTGGTCTATGGTATTTTGATAGTGGATGTTTTAGACATATGACTAGTGATGTTAAATTTCTTACAAATTATAAAATGCATGATGGTGGAAATGTTACCTATGGAGGTGGTTCAAAAGGAAAAATAATTGGTAAAGGTACCTTGAATGTTCATGGTTTTCCAAAGTTAACCAATGTGTTGCATGTTGATGATGTACGTGTTAATTTGATTAGTATAAGTCAATTATGTGATGATGATTTGCATGTTAAATTTGATAAAAATTCATGCTATGTGCTCAATAATGATGATGAGTGTCTTATGATTGGTAATAGGTCTGTAGACAATTGTTATTTGATTGAATCGAATGAAACGTGCAATAGTGTGAAATTAGATGAAAATAATCTTTGGCATCAAAAACCTGGTCATGCTAATTACAGATGCATTCATGATTTGATTAGACTTGATGCTGTTAAAGGTCTCTCTTCTTTAAAGTTAGACAAAACCAATGTTTGTGATGCATGTCAAAAGGGTAAGCAAATCAAATGTCACATAAAATGTTGGCACACTGTTCGACAACACATTGTTTTGAACTTTTACATATGGACTTGATGGGTCCTATGGAAACTGAGAGTATTGGTGGGAAAAAGTATTCTTTTGTTATTGTTGATGATTACTCTAGATACACTTGGGTAGAATTTTTAAAAGACAAATCAGAAACTTTTAATGCTTTTAAAATTCTTTATAAAAGATTCAAGACTGTTTTCAATACTAAAGTAAAGAGAATTAGTTCTGATCATGGTAGGGAATTTCAAAATGCTTTGTTTACTGAATTTTGTGAAAATAAGGGTATCATGCAAGAGTTTTCTTCACCAAAAACCCCACAACAAAATGGAATTGCGGAAAGAAAGAATAGGACTTTGCAAGAAATGGCTAGGGTTTTGCTTTTATCAAAACATTTATCTAAAAGGTTTTGGGCTGAAGCTTTAAATACTTCTTGTCATATTACTAATAGAGTCTATCTTAGAACTAATTCCAAAATAACCCCGTATGAGATCCTTAACAATAAGAAACCAAATGTGAAGTATTTTCATATTTTTGGTTGTGTTTGCTACATTTTAAATGATAGGGATCAATTGCATAAGTTTGATTCAAAAAGTGATAAAGGGTTCTTCTTATGTTATTCTAGAAATAGTAAAGCCTATAGAATCTACAATTTGAAAACTGACACTGTGAAAGAATCAGTTAATGTTGTGTTTGATGATGATTCTAGTCTTGCAGGAACAAATTTTGAAGAGGATATTACTGATTTGGTTGAAATTTCAAAACCTATAGATTCTGACCAAAATAGAAATGTTGCTCAAAATGCACCAGCATTTGAGACAACATCAACTAAAACGTCAGAACCTATAGAGTATCCAAATATTTTTGATAAAACTCTGTCTTCACGCATACTGAAAAATCATCCATCAAATCAAATCATTGGAGAACAATACTCTAGATTTCAAACAAGAGGGAAGATGAGCGTAAGTAATGTTGATAGATCCATATGCATGTCTTCTAAATGCAATCTTGTGAACCATGAATGTTACCATTCTTTAGTTGAGCCTAAAAATGTTGATGAAACATTAAAAGATGAGAATTGGGTAAATGTCATGCATGAGGAATTAAATCAATTTAAGCGTAATGAAGTATGGACTTTAGTTCCTAGACCCGAAAATGTTAATGTGATTGGAACTAAATGGATATACAAGAATAAAACTGATGAATCTGGCAATATTGTTAGGAATAAGGCTAGATTAGTTGCTCAAGGCTATACTCAAGTTGAGGGAATTGACTTTGATGAAACATTTGCACCTGTAGCTAGAATTGAGTCTATAAGACTATTACTTGCAATTGCATGTTTCATTAATATTAAATTGCATCAAATGGATGTTAAAGCTGCTTTCTTAAATGACATTTTAAATGAAGAAGCATATGTTGAGCAACCTAAAGGATTTGAAAATTCAGATTTTCCTAACCATGTTTTTAAATTGCAAAAGGCTTTATATGGTCTTAAACAAGCTCCTAGAGCTTGGTATGGTAGGTTAACTAATTTTCTTATTCAAATTGGTTTTGTAAGAGGAGAAGCTGATAGAACTTTATTCATCAAGCATGTTAATTCTAAAATTTTGATTGCACAAATATATGTTGATGTCATTGTTTTTGGTTCTACATGTGATTATATGTTGAAAGACTTTGTGAATGAAATGACATCAACATTTGAAATGTCCATGGTTGGTGATTTGAATTACTTTCTAGGTCTTCAAATCAAATAACTTAAAGATGGAATTTTCTTTTCACAAAGTAAATATGCAAAGAATTTGGTTAAAAGATTTGGTTTAGAAAGTGCTAAACACATGAAAACTCCTATTGGATCATCTCAAAAATTGTCTAAAGATAATGTTGGCAAAAATGTTGACCCAACATTATATAGATCGATGATAGGAAGTCTTTTATACCTAACTGCTAGTAGACCGGATATTATGTTTAGTGTATGTTTATGTGCAAGATACCAAGCTGATCCAAAGAGTCACATTTAAATGCCGTCAAAAGGATTATCAAATATGTTGCCGGCACATGTGATCTTGGTATTTGGTATAGCAAAGAAACTAACAATTCATTGCTAGGTTATAGTGATGCTGATTGGGCAGGTGATAGTGATAATAGAGAGAGCACGAGTGGAGGTTGTTTCTTCATGGGAAACAACTTAATCTCTTGGCCTAGCAAGAAGCAAAATTGTGTTTCTCTATCCACGGCCGAGTCAGAATATATTGCAACAGGGAGTTGTTGTACTCAATTACTTTGGTTAAGAAAAATGTTTGATGATTATGGTTTAAATTGTGAAATGCTCACTGTTATGTGTGATAACACTAGTGCAATTAATATCTCAAAAAATCCTGTGCAACATTCATTAACTAATCATATTAGTATAAGGCATCATTTTATTCGAGATCTTGTAGAGAAAGAAATTGTGAAGTTAGAATATATTTCTACTGAAAAACAACTTGCAGACATTTTTACAAAAGCCCTTGATGACCAAAGATTTTCATCTCTTAAGAAATCTCTTGGTCTATGCACTATTAAATAAATTCATGACGAGTGTTGTAGAAAATGGTGACAGCATTTGTGACAACATATTTTAGTTCTCATAATTTTGACTAAGTATTTTTTATATTTCAGTTACTTTATAATTTGATTAGATTTGTTATTATTTTCGTGCATACATGTTGGAACATTTTGAAAGTCCTGGACACACATCCCTTAAATGCCTTTAAAAATATTCACTAAAAGATGCTAAATCACTAAGTAAATATGGGACACGGAGCTCACAACTACGATGCTCTCTTTTAAAAGGTGATGAAAATTGCATCAATTTGTTCATAATCCATTGAGTAACTATGGGACACGGAGTTGACTACTACGATGCTCTCTTTTGAAAAGATGGATCAATATGAACTAAAATAGTGTTTTATAAAATAAATTGGGGCAACACTAATGAAGTAAATTCATGTAAAATTCGTGTTGAGATGTGTGTGTGCCGATATATTTGACAACATTTGTTAGGGCACGAAAATTTGACTAAGTCTTTGATGGTTATTTATTTTCTGAATTTTAATTTTATTAAGTCTTAATTATGTGAATTAATTCTCTGAATTTATTTAATTAATTATGTGTAGTGTAATGGGTAGTTATTTAATTTTATTTCCAAAACTTCCCACTTCCTTATTTTTCGAAATGATGGGTGGTTTTAACCACCACATCATAATTATGGGTAGTTTTCTTCAAGCTGAAAAATTCAAAAATAACTTCTAATTCACATCTCTAGATATTAGATCTCATTTTGCATATCATTTATGCCTTATATCAAATATTGTCTTAGTTAATCAAAGTGTTTGCATTATTTAAGAAAAGATATTATTTGTTCTCTTGTGTAGTATCACTTCTTCTTCCTCATTACATTTAAGTTTAAAATTTATTATATTTTGATTATTTTAATATTTTTTTCCCTTTCTGAATTTGATTAGATGGCTGCGAATGAAAGCTCTGCATCTTCACAATTATCACACTCGAAACTAATAATCCAAGAAAACCCTCTGCAAATCCTTGCTTCCATGGCTACCTCACCTAAAACCCAGAATACGGCTGAAAATGCTCAGGCATCGACACCAACATCGCAGTCGATTACCATTGGCTCGATGGAGGTTCCCATACCTACTGCTCCTCAACCACTTACCTTCACAAATCCACTCTCAATCCAAGCCGAAATAGCTCATTCTTCTTCCATTACACCTATTATTGCTGAATCTTCTAAACACACACCAAAAGAGCTTGAAACTTATCCGATTGAAATCAAGCTTTCAGCAGACGCGACCATGGACGAGATGGTTTCCGCTTACAATCAACTCTGCCTTCAAACGACTACGCATGTAATCGTTGTGGGGGAGAGTGTGATTGACTTAGATCCGGTGAAAAGAATGGCACACCCTGAAGATTATGTCGATGAAAGAGCTACAGAGGAAGAAACTGACTCGAACATTGGGTCCGGCGACTCTAAAGGCTCCAGCGAATCTTTACAACTGGGAGAACGACTCTAAAATGTTCACAGTCGTGGGCGTGGGAAGACTACCTATCGTGGTGGTAAACGTAGGGTTTCCTACAGAACAATGGGAAAAAGGGTGAACTACTCTAAGAAGAGGCGCAAGGTACTTGATGATGGGATTGTTTCTAACCCCATCAAGGTCTTTGGATCGAATGAAGAGAAAGAAGACTCCTCTGCTCCAAGTGGAAACAATGAAAGCTCAGAGGAGACTGATTCAAGCAAGAATATTCCTTTGAATCAGTACATAGCAATGAAAAGATCATCAAGAAAGGAGAAAGAGAAAGAAAAGGCTGTTCTGAACGATGTTCCCGAAAATGTTGCTGAAGATGTTGCCTCTCCGATGGCAACATCAGAGTCTGAAAACTCAGAAGATGATGAGCAATATACTGAACAACACTCAGATTCATCTTCTCAAAATAAGGAGATTCAGGTACATTTTAACTCTGGTAATGATGATGATGCTAGGTCTGATAAGGATGAGGATTACCATAATGTTGATAGCAAGAGATTTAAGGAGATTAGATCTAGGTTGTTGATTACTGAGAAGTTGATCAAAGTTTCTGATTTTGAAAAACTTGGAATAGTCAATTACTTGGAGGATAGGATGCTGTTATACTCTGTGACATGTGCTAAACCATATTTTGTTCAGTGGATTTATGAGTTTTATGCTAACTTGCATGCACATACTGGAAGGGAAAACTCTAAGTTCTATGGCACCACTTGGTTTAGGAATGTGAAAATAATGTTGAATCCCAGGGTAATTAATGGTGTTCTGAAATCTAGAAATTGTGTTGAACCTGTAATTGAAGATATGAATGCTGTGATTTCTGTGCTGACTGGTGGTTTGGTCTCCACTTGGGTGAATAAGATTAGTGCTTCCAAGCTGATAAGTTTGTTCTCTATCCTGCATAAGCTGGTTGTTTATAATTGGTTGCCTTTAACTAATACTACAATTTTGACAAAGGAGCAAGATGTCCTTTTGTACAAAATTCATATTAAATAGTTTGATTTGGGGCAAACAATATTCAGAAATATGATAAGCTATACTGGTACTATCTGGGAAAGGGTTGCTTCCCTACCCATGTTTGAGCTCTTTGTTGCTAGAAGATAAAGAATTTGATAGACCAGAGACTGAAACAATCAGCAGTTTCCAAGCAAGCTTCATAATCTCTCACACCTTGCTCAGTGGACCACTGGTGATTGATGTTCCTTTACCCGGTGTAAATCCAGTCAACTCAGCTCAGAATCGACCTTCTACCTCAAATGTTGCTGAAAATATTGGCAACATTAATGCCAACATGTCACCTGGAGGATCCATTCTTTCTGTCCAACTAACTCCCTCTTATATTCTTGATCAAATTTCCTCTTTGCAGACCACAATTGATAATTTTCTGGCAAATGTGGAGGATTTGAAAATTAGAAAAGCATTTTGGGAGAATCTTCTTTCCACTCCAACAGGGGGTGTAGCTCCTGATGTTGATGCACGCACAAATTCTGGGGGAGTGCAGTTACAAGATATGGAGGTTGATGTAGATCCAGAAGAACCAGGAAATGAAGTTGTTGCTGACAGTGTTGTTCAAGATGATGCCAACATATTAAGGCAGACTGTTGCAGACACTATTGCTGAGGTGGTTGCTGATGAGGTTGGGGTCACACAACCTATTCCTAATGATATCCTGAGTCCAGTCAATGAAAGATTAGATGATGCAGTTGAACATCAAGATGATGTTCAAAGTTGAGCTTGTGTGATGATGAAGTTCGAAGTATGGGGGAGTTTGTGCCAGTCCTTGTGGATGCAGCTGTTGATCTCTATCTTCAGCCCTTCTCCTCTCCTTTACTTCATTTGAATTTTCATTATTATGCTTAGACTCTTAATTTATTTTAAAGTTGTAATAGTTGATAGCCTAAAAAACAGTTCTTAGATTAGGCTATTCTATTTCTTGTTTTGCTAGGTCTAAAACATTGTTTGTATGTTTTATGAACCTTCTCTATTTCTTTTTTTAATATGCTTATAATTTTGTTTTGGTTTATGGTTATCCTTTTGGTTTATAAGCATCTTATGTTGTGCTTTATGTGCGGAAAACTTGTTTTGATTGATAGTTTACATTTTGGTCCATAAGCACCTTATATTGTGCTTTATGTCCACAAAACTATCTTTTTGCTTGCTTTATTTTATTTGGTTCGAATAAATTTTTTCATCACTTCGTTTGATGAAAATTTTATCATTTCATCTACATAACTCTGATCAACTCTAATCAAATTTATTTGATTATGATCAACATCAGTGTGTTGTAGTAGAAATGTCAAATTGGGGGAGATTGTTGATGTTGAAAAAATATTATGCAATGTGTTGCCATCATTTTAGACAACATCAGAATTTCTCTTTCTACTAACTTTCCTAATGATTTTTCCATGTTTTATTATTTGTCTAGGAATGGAAGTTGAAGACGTGAAGGTCCCAGAAGGTTCTAGAACGTCAGGCGATTCCATTGCTTGAGTAGAGAGATATCCACTAACTTGGAAGTTATCATTATGGGAGGTTATTTTGAAGCCCACTACTTGGCTTCATTATGGAGTGGAGAGCTCATTATCTACGTCTATAAATAGAGCACCACTTCATCATTTCAAAGTATGACCGAAAAATATAATTCAGAGTTGAACGGATCATGTGTCATTCACTAGATTCTAGGTTATACACGGTTCATCAGAATGTTGGGAACATTAGTCTCGGCATTGTTCACAACATTCATTGTTTGATCTAACAATCAGTTCGGCTGAACGTAGACGTGTTATGTTTTGTTTAGGTCTATTCTTATAGGTCTTGTTTAGATCCTTGTGTGATCTTGTGTAGGTCTTGCGCGGCATTGAATTTTGGTTTCTTGTGTAAACCTTGTATTTGTGTCACTACAAGTTATAGTGAAATTTCTCTGCTAGTGAGGCAGTATAGTCTATACATTTTTGTATAGCCTATGAAAATTTTGATATCCCTTTGCAAAAATGTGTGTTTAAGTCTTCCGCTGTGTAGTGTTGTCATTTATGTTGTCAACATTTTTAACAACACTTCTCTAAAACATTTTCAATCACACGCACCAACACCATCATATATAAATGAAATATATAGTATTATATACTTATATGATATATATAATATGTTAATATAATATATATATGTACATTTATATTATATATATGATAATATATACATATATAAAATAATGCGGGTCCCCGCAGGGAACGGGGCGGGGAATACAATGTCCGTTCCCGCCTACGGGGCAAAAATAATCTCCATCCCCGTTTCTTTTTTGGATTCCCCGCCCCATTCGGGGCAGAGCCAAGCCTAGACATGTTTTGTGAATAAAGTTATGTAGAATTGTACATCCTAATATAAGTTATGTTTGTGTCTTAAATAAAAATGGAGGTGTTGACTTAAAAATTAAAAACTTTAATTTAAAAATATCAAATATTCTCTCGATCATATTCCTTAAAGACGCATGACGAAAACTGAACAATTCTTTCTCATATTTAGGGTCATTACCTTGACCTGCAAAATCTTATAGATGATATCTTACAACTTGAAATGGAGCTAAAAGCTAGTGTTGGTTAGGAAATTCACAATCCACCAAAAAATATTTTATGTAATATATATTACTCCCTCTATCCCTAAACACTTTGCACACTTTTCTTTTTGGTCCGTCCCACAACACTTTGCACACCCTATAAATGGAAATAATTATTTTAACTTTGTCCTCATAATATTCACATATTATACAAAATGTCATTACTATTACACTCAATTCAACAAATTTCATTACTTTAATAATATAACTTTACACATCACCATCAATACTCTACTTTTTATACACTTTTCTTAAAAAGTGTGTAAAAAGGGGTGTGAAGAGTGTTCCAAAACAGATGGAGTATTAAATATTATAATGATACTAATATAAAAATAAATATTTATCTTGTGTCACTTTAAGTTCATTCCTCCTTGTTATAGCAATTATTTAGTAGTTTAGAATTATGAGTGAACCCTTATACCTACTAAAAACGTATATGAACTCCAAATCAAAATTACAAGCGGCTAATATATTTTTTAATGAATCAATTATAATAATTATTTTTATTTATTCAAAAATATATGTATATATATGATATTATATTAGTCCTCGTCCCTGTCGTTACTTTATCATTAATATTAGTATTACGACTAATAAGAGTAACCATCGAATTAAAAATAAATACATGGATGAAATTGTAAGGTTTAAAATATTTTAGGTCTGAAAAATAAATAATCGTATATAAATCAATTCGGGGATAAATCAAATCACTAATTCAAAAAGTCCTCTGAAATCCTAGGGTTTGGATGAGATTGTTGGTATTTATAAAATACACTAAAAAGTTCATCAATATCCATTAAAATCCATCAAACCTAACAATTCTTTAAAATTATTATATTTTTTAACACCAACGTATTATTTTTTAAATAATAAAAAGTCTCTTGAATGAATACCAATGGATTTTAATAGACTTTTTAAAAGTCTTGAAATCCAGATTGGATACCAGTTAATTCTTTTTAAATTTTTAAAAAATTTGATTGAATACCAATAGATTTTTTTACAAGAATAAAGTCTTTTAAAACCCTATAAAATCTTAATACAATAAATCATGCTTAATATCTTAATACAGATGGCAATTTTTTTCCACAAGCATGTTCAAATTATAAAATATAAATTAAGAGTATTCTTTATTTAAAAATATCAATCAAGAGTGTTAGTGATAATTATTATACTTTGTGCAAAACTAATTTAAAGAAGTTGCTCATTGCCAATCGAATCGAAATATTTCAAAGATCGAACTGTTGTTGTGTCAATTATTATTCCTTGAAATTGAGCTCACCACGTAGATGAGGTTCTAATATGGGGGCCCACATTGGAGTGAGGGATGGATCTGTAGAAGAAAGATAATGGCGAGCAACCACCCTACCTGCATGAAAAGACTCTGCAGGCAAACAATCATCCAGGGTACAGGGATTAAGGCGAGTGTCGAACTAGGGTTGTAAGAAAATTAAATATTTTTTGTTCGATTCAGTATTCATATTCGAATTTTGATATTCGTATTGAAAATTTTATTAATCGAATTTGATTATTAAATATTTGGTTCGATTATTATTCAAATACGAATATAAAATTATGATATTCGATTCAATATTCATAAATATTCGATTAGATATTTTTATTTTAAAATTAAAGACCCTTAAAACTTTATGGCCAAATATTATTGTTATATTAAGGATGTAAGCCCATTAGAAATTTATGGTTCATTAGTCATCATAACTTAGATATCATAAGTGTTTATCTCTCAGACTCTCACTCGGCTCTAAGGTTGTAAATGAACTAAATATTTTTGGTTCGATTTGATATTCGTATTCTAAATGTTAAGATTAGCATAAGGGAGGAATCAGAAGAGGCAATCGTAGGACTACAGAAAGTTGTCTCAAGATTGTGAAAAATGTTATGCACCGAGAAGAGTCCAAGAAATTGTGTGGAAATGCCTAAAGAAAAGGTTACTGACTAAGAAAAATCTATTGGGAAGATGACTAGTGCAAGTTATAGGGGACTTATCATGCATTCTTTGTGGAGATGAGGAGGAAAATCAACATCTTCTATTTTTTGGATGCAAATTTGCTCGATAAATTTGGAGCGAGGTATAGAGATGGCTTAAAGTCATGATGGTACCAAACAAAGATCCAAAAATACATTTGCTTCAGCATGGAGAATTATTCGAACATAAATGAAAAAAGATTGCATCTACTTTGTGTACATGTGTTGTTTTGGAAGATATGGAAGGTCAGAAATAATTGTCTTTTTAATGGTGCAATTCCTTGTAATAGCATAGTAGGAGCTGAAATCAAAGGGAGAAGTTGGTCTTAGTTATGTTGTAAGTTGCCAAATTTTAATAATCAGTCTTTTGGTGTTTGAAGAAATAAGTCTAGGAATTATTGTATGTAGTAAAGAGGATATTTGGAAATTTAACATTTTAACTCAGTTGTTTGATAGGTAGTATTAGAACTCTCCGATCTGTTATTGTTCACCGGGTCAGAAGTTCTAATACAAATTTTTGTAGTACTTTCACTATTCTGTGTGTAATCAATAACACGTCATAGACATAACAAGATTAGACAAAAGGAAAGATTTCAAAGTCATGAAATCAAGTGGACGACCAATAATCTTTCCCCATTGTTCGTTCAAATGAGTACAATGCCAAGATAAGAAAATCGACCAAATGTGAGAGAATCCTCCCCTCCCCTGTTTGTAAGAATTCATGTTTTGGAGCTCTTCTTGAATAATGTTGAAGTCGACGTGTTCTTGTTATCCTGGTATTTGAATACCTTCTTCTAATATTTGATTTCTCAAATTATATTTGATATGCCCTAATCAATTTTTATTTTGTTTGTCCTAATCGATGAAGCCTAATATCCCATTGAAAACTATTCTAAAATAAGGGGATAATGATGAATGCTAATGAAAAAGAGGAGGTAATTGTTGATGTTAATTTGTTGCCAACTTATGATTTGAATCCATTCGTGAATTCTTTGTTATATCGGGTGAGGTAGAATCTTGAAGTTGTAGAGATTTTCTTTTATCTGGTAGAAAAGTTTTTTTTATTTTATTTTGATGGAAGGTCACTGAATTCAGAACCAAATCATCTTCATCTCTGTTATTACCTTATTATCTTCGTATGTAGCTTGGATGAGGATAACAAAAATATGAATAATACTTGATTAAACTTGCGTAAATACGTAAAGAACGCTGAGACTTGCCCAGGTCTTATATTGCAAGAGCTGATACTTAAGTGAAGTCTATTGATTGTGTGAAGGTTCAAATCCTTACAATGGTGGCCTTAAAGCCAAATTTATAGAGTATTCTAAATAAGGCACGTGCATCATTTACTCTGTGATGGTCAACTAACAGCTTCCATGTGTGGCCTCTGATCGGTGCTAATTATGCTACACATTTGGCGTAATTGCTGTAATTACTCTCGGTGTGTTGATTTAGTGTATGCTCGTGCTCGTTGACATGTATTTTGTTTGTGCCTGTCGACATGCACCTTCTCGTGCTCGTAGATATGTGTCTTGCTCGTGCTTGCAAATATGTGTCTTGCTTGTGCTCGTCGAAATGTGTCTTGCTCGTGCTCGCAGACAAGTGCCTTGCTCGTGCTCGTCGATATGTGTCTTGCTCGTGCTCGTCGACATGTGTCTTGCTCGTGCTCTCGCGCCAAACTTTACAATATAGAGTTTGGGCCTCATCTAATAATTCCCCATGCTAAATAATTATTGCTTTCACAACAATCTCCTTCGGCAATTTGTTTTTTGAGGTGGAGTTTGGTTCTTTAACTGTAGTTAGCTTGGTTGTTTTGTTTTTGGATATGGTTAGTTTAGGCATATCATTCAATTTCTTGGTTAAACCTGAGGTTGAATTGAGTTTTTTGAGATTGAGATTTGATGTTTGGTTGAGGAGAAGACTAGATTGGTGAGATTTTATTCAAAATTGGAAAGTACGAAGGATGCCCAAAAGGTGTTCGATGATATGTTTGAGGAAAATGTGTATATATAAATATGTGGGCATATTTGTATTTTATTCTGTGGGCAAAAATCTTCTCAAATAGGGGAGAAGTGTTAGTCATTGAAAACGCTTTTTTTTTTTTTGCTCAAATACTAATACATATATTTTCTACCAAATAGCAATAAAAAGTTATATCATTAAAATAAATATTAAATCATAACAACTACATTCTAAATCTCTACCAAACAAGGATACAAAAATTATCTACTTTTAATTATGAACTACCAAACTCTAAAATTTGATACATATCTTTCACTTTATAATTGAAATCTTAACGCTGCATACTAATATTTTACACACTACCAAATAAGTCCTTAAAGGTTGAAAATCCCACAAAGGCATAATTAGGCAAAATATGTCCTTCAAGAATAGATTTGGTGCAATTTTTATAAAGACAAAATTTATGCATTTAATTTGCGAATTTTTTAAAGATACTAGGGCAACATAAGAGGCATATTTTTGCACTATAAATATAGCTCGTAAAGCACAATAAAGATACAATCAACCTTAAAGTTGAGCCCCAAAAATCACTAAATCAAGGATCATGTTAATATTGTTAATTCATTTAAATTTATATTGAGTAACAATAAAGTATATAAAAATTTTCGTCAAAGTATTAGGAATAGGGGTCAGTAATATCATATTATTATTTAGAATATCAATAACAATGAATTTTTTTATACTGTTTAACTTATATTTAATGGAAACCCTACATTAGTATATTATTTAATTCTAAAATATAAAAAAATTAAAACATAAAAATAATTATTTGACTAAAAATATTAAAACTATATAATAGTTCATGACATTAAATAAATTTATGTAATATCATATTATTAGTCATGTTTATATAAAATCTAATCTTTAAATATAGAATTGGATAAATTTCATGTGATTCAATAAATAAAGAATTTCCCTGGCGTGGGTTTCATTAAGTTTCTAATATTGGAATTAATTCTCCTAATTTTACTACTATCTGTAAATCTTTTGTTTTTAAAAGTAACTAATTGTATTTTCACCCGTGTGATGCACGATCAATGATATTTAATAAATAAAATTTAATTATGTTAATATCATTATTTATCTTATAAGGCCTTCCTCAATGCAAATACCCCAAAAGCAGGTTTTTCTCTCTCCACGTCAGCGCCACCTCAAAAGCAAAAAACCTCTACCTCCAAAACTAAATTTATCCCCATTGCATAAACCAAAAAAGTAGGTTTTTTGGGGACCCACTCATATTTATTTCTTTTATAATTTAATTTATCAACTATATTAATTATCTAACTTTTAGATAAATAATAAATACTAAATAATTGAATATTTTAATTATTTTAATTTTTAATATTTTATTATATTTAAAAAAATCCAAAAATTTATTTTAATTTTATTAATTTTTTTTATTACATAAACGATGTTGATGGGCGAGCCACTCGAGGTAATTCGAAGAATCAAGAGGTCGCCTCTGTAGTGCTGGAGCTCGCCCAGGGCTCACCCCATACCATCATGGAGGTCTCGCCAGAGTTCATCATCACGCAGCACTCACAGATCACGCAAGGCAAAAGAGCTCGCCTAGAGATCTCCCGACTCGTCTAAGAGCTCGCCCATGAGCTCGCCCTTAGTCTATAGGATCCCTGTGGTGCGCTCTTTTTCCCTCCGTCCGGTTTATCCACAAGGGTGGTTTACGGCGAGGTTTTTAATGAGGCCCATCTAGTCTAAGGCATAGTAGTAGGATGAGGCACAACATAGGTAGCAGTGTAAGGGACCAGGACGAGGGTTACGGATCCTCGTCAACACCGGAAGCCATATAGGCTCGTAAGGTGCCGTCTCACACTCTCGCACCTATAAATAAGACCTCTCTTGTACTATTCACACAATTCCTCACAAATTCTGAAAATCAATACTACTACTCTTGCAATATTTCTCTCTCTATTCTCCCTCCTCATATTACATCCAAGAACATAAAATCTTGGATTATTGTTTGATAGAATTAATATGTTGAAAAACCACATAAACAAACACCGTTAGCAAATTCTGTCAACAATTTGGCGCTAGAGGAAGGGCCCGCTTGATCGAACCTGAAAATTAAGAAATCTTCAAGAACAAAAATTAGGGTTTGTTGAAGATTTGAAGATTTGAAGGTGTTCTTGACAAAACTCAAGAACACTTGAAGATACACACACATCTTCATCCCCTGAACGAAGAACCCAGATCTCCGGACAGAAACCCGAATTATCGGATTTCGCAAAATCTACCCGGAACAAGTTTTCAAACGCACGCGTGTACATGAATAAACCGAATTTCAGATAATTCGTCAACACGCGAGGCTAGACGAAAATTCGCACAACCCCACATAAGCTGGACGACCGTCATACCGGCGACCTCCACCATTTCGGCGACCTCCCCCTACCTCGGCGACCTGCAACAAGTTATCCCCTCCGGAATCCAAAAATGGCCAACACTCGAGCCGCCAAGGGACAGACCTCCGCAGCGGCGGGAAGGTCTAGAGGGGGCAATCAAAACCAGGCCGAAGTGGAGACCTCACACCAGGTGGTGGAGACGTCACAACCACCTCCCCAGAAGAGTACCGCAGCCCCGCGACCTCAGCGAACTGCGGCGACTCAGGAAGATTTAGCCCCCGCATTGAGGGACCTGGTCAGCAATCCTGATGAACTCCAACGCACCATTGCGACCCTGCAAAGGTTGCAGCAGCGACAGCAGGATGAGCTCGCCCTAGTACCTAGGCGAACTCCAGCCGCCGAAACCAGGGAGCAGACCAGACCCACCCAGGGCACCCAAACCAGGGGAGACTACAGCGTACTCCCCACCGAGCAGGAGGCGAGCTCAACACAAGCTCGCCAGCGCAGGGAAAGGACCGGTAAAGCCAAAATGGGGGAGGAGGGTCCCGCTCCTTACACTGCAAGGGAACCGGCCTACACCGGGGCGTCTGGCACCCACCAATCTCAAAGGAGGGAAGTCCTCCAAGGCCGCCTGGGCCCGAGGTACGAAGAGAATGAGCGTGCGGCAGCCCCAGCTGCGTCCCAGGGGGACTCTGACCAGCAGCCACGCAGGTCAGCCCATGAAAGGCTGAGGAGGCCCGCCACTGACCGACTAGGCCCCCACGGCGGACGCCAAGTCCAGCCCGCCACCGAGAGGTCACCCCAGAGTGAGGCACCTCGGGGACATGCGTCCGCGAGACGCACGACCTTTGAGCACCCTCCGCCGGAGGTGACCCGAGATGACGAGCTGGCCTCACTGAAAAAGGCCGTTGAAATGCTGCAAGCACAGGTAGCAGCCAAGTCTGGCGGACCTAACGCCACGACTCTCCCCACCTCTCCATTGGCACCTGCTATCCTCCGTGCACCGGTCCAAAAGAAAATTCAATTCCCGGTGATGTCCGCATACGAAGGTGAATCGGACCTAAAAGTCCACCTGGCCAAGTACGCGGACTTCATGATTTCGGTCGGCGCCACCGACCCCACCCAGTGCCGGAACTTTCCGCTGACCCTAGGGGACAGAGCTCACCGCTGATTCTCTTCACTCGCCCCGGGGTCAATCAGCTCATTCGACCAACTCTCGCGGGAGTTCTTGGCCCGCTTCTCTGGGTTCGGGTCCTACCTTACCCAGAAGCACCGACTCGCCAACATCCATCAAGGTGAGCGCGAGACCGACCAGCAGTACTTGGAAAGGTTCGACAAGATTCTGCTGGAAGGCGAGCCGGTAAGCGAAGACACCAAGGTCGTCGCAGCGATGGGCAGACTCAGGAGGGGCACCGACCTCTGGAAGGAAATGCACCTCGCATGTCCCAACACTTATAGCGAATTCCGCCACAAGGCGGGGGTGTATGTGGCTATGCAGGAGGCACTACTGAAAGAAGTTGGTACCCACGAGGAAAAGAAGCCCTACGGGAAGAAGTCTGGGGGCATCTACAAAGCCCCCCCGGAACTTAAAGGCCTTCGGCGAGGGAGATAAGCTCAAAGAAAAGCTCAACCAGGTCCTCACTGTCTCCGTCGACCATGTCTTCACTGCCGTCCAAGGCAAGGCCATGCTGGAGGAGCCAAGGCGGATCCGCCAGGACCGCACGAAGCTCAACCCCAACAAATTCTGTGCCTACCATCAGACCATCGGCCACTTCACCAGCAAGTGCCGAGATCTTCTCAAGCAACTCTGGAAATTTTACGAGGAGGGGAAATTGGCCGAGTTCGTGAAGAAGGCCCCAGCTAAGAGACCAAGGTTCGAGAGGAGGGCTACCTCCGATGACGAAGAGGAGGAGGCGGACCAACCTGGTCCCCAACACAGACGGAGGGCACCTCCCCAACCTCAGCAAAATATGGAGCCGACTAGGGAACTCTTGGTTCTTGAGGAAGAGATCGGAGCACCAGGAGGCCTCCGGGACGGGGGATTCTCCATATCCAAGAGAAAGAGGAAGGCCGAGATCCGGGCCATAAATCAAGTCCAGGAAGGCAGCTCCGGCCCCAGGTCCGCCTCACAGCTCGCTGACGAGCTAACATTTTCTTCTGCGGACCTGGAGGGGGTACTGATGCCCCACAACGACTCGTTGGTGATAACCGCCGACATTATGAACGTCCGAGTTCACAGGCTGCTTGTGGACACCGGCGCATTCACCAACATTCTCTTCAAATCCACCTTGGATGCCTTGGGTGATCTTGAGTCGTACCTGGAACCTAGCAATACTAGGATAGTGGGGTTCGGAGAGGCTGTAACCGTCCCCCTAGGTAGTGTTAGGTTGAGCGTCCAACTTGTATCGGCTGAGGACCCCGCAAGGAGACTGACTAGGCTCATAGATTTCCTAGTTGTCGACCAGCAGTCCTCCTACAACGGGTTCCTTGGCCGCCCTTTTATTAATGAATTCAAAGCGGCGTGTTCGACCTACTACTACTGTTTAAAATTTCCAACTCCGAAGGGTCCCGGAACTATAAAAGGTGACCAGAAAAAGGCCCAAGAGTGTTTACTCCAAATTAAAGATGGCCGGGACAGGAAGTCCGTTACACAAGTCCACGTCCTCGATGAAGATGTACAGATCCCTGCAGACGAGCCAAACATCCTGGACGTCATCTCGGACGAAACTGAGATGATGGAGGTAAGCGATTTGACAGAAATCAACCAAGGCATTGGACCTGTGCAGGACACGCAATCGACACAAATGGGGGACGTGGAAGAAACCCAAGTGTTGGGACCTGCGCAGGGGTCGGGAGCTGCGCAGGGGCAGCAGCCAACTCCCATGGAGGTAGTTGATGAGGCCCAAGGTGGAGGACCTGCGGGAGGTCAAGAACCAACGCCCATGGATGTTGACCCAATCCCTCAAGACACCACACCATCCCAAGCTGACGGACCACCGGAGGTGTTCACAACCGACAAGCCCACCCAAGCCGAAAGCTAACCCGATGACCTCGAACCGCGCATTGGCCACGAGCCTGCACAAATGTCACAAAGGGAGTGGGACGAGCTCATCAACGACCCGAGGTGGAAATGTCAGAAGAGAAAAGCAACCCCCATGGAAGAGTTGACGGCACTCCCGGTGGACCCGGAAAGGGACTTAGAACTTTTCATCGGTTCTGAGTTACCTGAACCGTACCGGTCGAGGATGGAGCTGTTCTTGATGTCCAACCTGGACATATTTGCCTGGTCCCACGAAGACATGACGGGGATCCCGTTGGAACATGCTTGCCATAGGCTTAACATAGATCCGACGAAGAGACCCGTACGCCAAAAACGAAGAAAATATGGACCAGACAAGTACGCAGCTCTTACAGTTGAGGTGGAGAAGTTGTTAGACAACAAGCTCATTAAGGAGGCTTTGTGTCCGCAGTGGGTCGCGAATCCCGTCCTGGTGAAGAAACACAACGGGACGTGGCGACTCTGCATTGATTTCACGGACCTGAATAAAGCATGCCCGAAGGACAACTTCCCACTACCTCACATTGACCAGCTGGTGGACAGCACTGCAGGCCATGAAATGATGACATTCATGGACACTTTTGCAGGCTATCATCAGATAGCTCTGCACCCGGAAGACCAGGAACACACGGCTTTCTACACCAACAAGAACATGTACTGCTGGGAAAGAATGCCGTTCGGACTCATCAACGCCGGAGCTACCTACCAAAGATTGGTGAACAAAATGTTTGACCAACACATCGGTGAATCCATGGAGGTGTACGTGGACGACATAGTTGTCAAGAGTTTGAGAAAGGAGGACCACTTGGACCACCTGAAACAGACCTTCGACATACTGCGCCACTACAACATGAAGTTGAACCCCAAAAAGACCAGCTTCGGCGTACACTCTGGGAAGTTCCTGGGGCACCTAGTTAGCCAGCGGGGAATCGAGGTCAACCCGACACAAGTCCAATGCATCATTGAGATGGGGATACCCGACTCCATCCAAAAAGTTCAAAGACTAACTGGGTGCATGGCGGCCCTTAACAGATTCATCTCCAGGTCCGGCGATAGAAATCATCTATTTTTCGAGGCAATTAAAGCAAACACACGGAGGTACAAAGAGGCGGCCAAAGCCAATGAGCTCCACCTCAAAAACCACTTCGTCTGGACAAATGAATGCCAACGAGCCTTTGAAGATATCAAAACATACCTGGCGGACACACAGATCCTGTCGAAGCCAATACCTGGAGTGAAGCTGTATCTGTACCTAGCCGCGTCGGAGTTGGCCATCAGCTCCGTCCTGGTCCGAGAAGAGGCGAAAACACACCTCCCAGTGTACTACGTCAGCCAAGTCTTACATGAAGCTGAGCTGCGGTACACCCCAACAGAGAAGCTGGCTTATGCACTAGTGATGAGTGTTAGAAAATTGAGGCCTTACTTCTTTGACCATCCGGTGGAGGTGCTGACAACGTTCCCACTGCGTCAAATACTCCAACGCTCAGACACTGCCGGACGCCTGCTGAAATGGTCACTGGAGATCAGCCAATACGGTATAACCTACGCACCCCGAACAGCGATCAAGGGACAAGCACTAGCCGACTTCATCGTCGAGCTAACTTTCCCACAAGATCCGACGAGGGGGCGTATAGCTCCGTGGCATCTCTACGTGGACGGATCATCAACTAGCATAGCAGCAGGCGCCGGCGTAGTCCTGATCAGCCCCGACAGACAAGTCTTCACCTCCGCAATACGGTTCGACTTTCGAGCAACCAACAACGAGGCGGAATATGAAGCATTAATAGCAGGACTTAGGCTATCATTAGCTGTGGGGGCAACCAATCTTCAAGTTTTCGGAGATTCCCAGCTAATAATATCCCAAGTCCGGGGGGAATTTGAGGCAAAAGACCACCAAATGATGACCTACCAGAAGATAGCCGCGCACCTGATTTCGATGTTTACACAAGTTTACATCAACCAGATACCACGGCTAGAAAATACACAAGCAGACGCCCTAGCCCGGCTAGCTACCAGCAACGGCGAGGCCGAGTTCACGGAGGTTGTAATCACCACACTGAAAAACCCCTCGACGTTCGACTACAAAGTAAATCAAACCTCGAGTGGGAGGCAGGAGGATAGTGAAGATGGTGAAGATTGGTGCACCCCAATCCGAAAATACTTAGCAGATGGAACAACCCCCGTAGACACCTGGGAAGCTAGCCGGTTAGTAAAGCAAGCTGCCAGATATACGCTGCTGGATGGCCAGCTCTATAAACGAGGATTCTCTCTACCCCTACTCAAATGCCTAACTAAGAAGCAGGGGTCCGAAGTGTTAGAAGAAATTCACGAAGGGATTTGTGGGAGTCACGCTGGGGGGCAAGCATTGGCATATAAAACGATCAGACAGGGCTACTACTGGCCCACTCTTCGCAAAGATGCCATCAGCTTCGCTCGAAGGTGCCGAAAGTGCCAACTTTTCGCACCTAACATCCACTCCCCAGCCAACCAGCTTAAGTCGGTTTTCAGCCCATGGCCTTTTGCGAAATGGGGTATCGACTTGATCGGCCCATTTCCACCTGGTAGAGGCGGTGTAAAGTTCGCTGTTGTAGCAGTGGACTACTACACTAAGTGGGCTGAGGCCGAAGCTCTCACAACCATAACCCAGGAAAGGATGATCGGCTTCATTTGGAGAAACCTGATCTGCAGGTTTGGACTCCCGCAGTCGATCATCACTGATAATGGAAGGCAGTTCGACGGACAGAAGTTGAGGGATTTCTGCAGTTCATGGAACATCAAGAAGCACTACTCAACTCCATATCACCCCCAGTCGAACGGCCAAGTCGAGGCTGTAAACAAGATCTTAAAACACATATTAAAGCTCCGCCTCGAGGAGAAGAAAGGAAGTTGGGCTGACGAACTCCCGGAGGTCCTATGGTCTTACAAAACTTCCTATAGGGCCAGTACTGGGGAGACCCCGTTTGCCCTAGCCTTCGGGACTGAAGCCGTGGTCCCGGTAGAGATCCAGAACAAGACTTGGAAGGTGGTGGGGTATGATGAAGAAAAGAACGATGAAGCCTTGGCAATAGAAAAAGATCTGATCGAAGAAACCAGAGCTTCATCAGAAATGAAAAACGCCACCTACAAGCGCAGAGCGGAAAAATATTACAACTCTCAGGTCCGAGACCGAAGGTTCAAGGTCGGGGACCTGGTGTTGAAAAAGAAATTGATGGCCCCACCAGGTGTATTTGGTTCAAATTGGGAAGGACCATTCTGGGTCACTGCAGCCTGGCCGAACGGTACTTACGATCTAGAAGACGCAGAAGGCAAAGCTTCGTCGTACACCTGGAGTTCGGCACATCTAAAAAAGTTCTACCAATAGACTAGGACCCTGTAATAGACTAGTCGAAGGTTGACATCGAAAATGTAGAGCAACCGATGTAAATTACGTAGCTATAAAAATTCAGAAAAATTCCCTAGTGTTTAGACCTGTGCAGCTCTTCAACCGGACGAGCTGCACCAGGTCGCCCACTACACCAGGCCCAGCTCGCCAAGCCCAGCTCGCCTATGTGCTAAAAAAAAAAAAAAAACATGGTGCGCAAGGACCAAGGTCCCAAGCGTTGTAATTGAATAGCTCGAAGGCAAAGGCCAAAGTGCCCAAGGTCGCGAAGGTACCCTTCTTAAAGGGTTGCTAAGCACCTACTGCCACAAGTTAGAAAAATTCGCGAAAAAGACTAAAACGTCTAAGGCAAGGTTCATGAGACCCAATTGCCCAACGTGAATCAATCGAAGTGCAGTTCGCGGCCCTAAGTGGCATAAGACGAAGAATGCGCACTCTAAAAACAGAGGTACAATTCGTAGTCGTAAGTGATGTAAAACGAACGATTCGCTTCTCAAAGTAGAATAAGACGAACAATTATGTACCAGGAAAATAAACAAGAACGAGCTATTCTAAGAAATTATAACATAAATGCGCAAAAACATGAATAAAAAGAGTTGGACAAAAAATGCTCGACTTATATTCAAAAGATACTTAAGAAATTTTTAAGTCCAAAATATACTTGAAAAAATCCTAAGTATGAGTAGCAGTGCTGGTCACAAAGGCCGACCAGCTGGCCATCTTTGAACTACAAAAAGCTCCTTCTGGGCGAGCTGCATGTGCCCGGCGAGCTAGATCTACTGAAGGCAAAAGTTAAATGCTACAAAAATGGAGCTCCTTCTGGGCGAGCTCCACAACCTGGCGACCTATTGAAACTAGGGAAATAAAAGCTAATCTGAGAAAGCAATAGTAAAGCCCTATGGTTTGGGGTCGGCGACCTCTGGAGTAGGGGCGACCTGGCGAATTGGCATGACAAGCTCGGCATTAGGAGTAATATTCCCGGGTGATCCGCTTGTGTCGAGCTCGATGATGTTTACCATCGCATCCCCGCAGACCTCCTGCATCTGCTCCATTGTCGGCGGGACCTCACCTCCAGCTTCCCCCTCGGCACCTTCGGTCTCTTGGGCGAGGTCGGCAGTCAAGACCTGCTTCGTCTGGATAATGTTGAATTTCAGACGAGCAGCATCAAGATTGATCCCATAGCCCGCGAGGTCTCCAATATTTAGTTCCGTGCCAGGGGGAATCGAGGACTTTTCCAAGCAATCCTCGAACTCACCGACGAGGGCTTCCCACTCGCTGTCGTTATTAATCCGCGCCCATTGGAAGGAGCGGATAACCTCAGCAAAGCAGAGCACGAAGCCCTTGTCGGTAGCGACCATCTCAGCGAGCTCAAGGGCCTCAGGCTTGATTGCAGTGTCAGATTGGCTCTTGAGCTCGGCAACCTCCAGAGCTTTTGCGGTGACCTCTTCTCTCAGTCTCCGACACTCGTCGGAATTCTCCCGGCTCTGGTCCCGGAGGATCCCCACCTCGACCCGGGTCAGGTCGAGCTCCTTGTCCCGAGCAGCAAGTGCTCGGCGAGCTTCTTCGAGCTCGGCCCTTTCTTTGTGGAGGTCGGCTTGTAGTTTTTTAGCCCTCCTTATGGCGAGCCGCTCCGCCTCTAACGAGGCCTTCGCTTTGGCCTCCATCCTGGCGAGCTCCTCGAGAGCTTTCTTCCGCTCATCGCCCACCTTTGTCAGCGCCCTTTTCGTGTCGCTGCGAGCTCTGTCGGCAGCAGTAATGTCATCGGCAATGAGCTGGGCCGCCGCCATCGCCGCACTGGCGTAATGTATCGCCAACTTCGCCTTGTCGGCGGGCTTCTGCTTCTCGATCATGCCGAGCTCTGAAGCGGAAAGGTACTTGGGAGCCTCAGTAAAAACTCGGCGAGCTGCCCCCTCGGGAAGATCTCTCGACGAGCTCAGGGCTTTGGATCGCTCGGCGGTATGAAGAGAGCTGGGTCGTTGCGGGAACTCGGCAGGAGTATACCTGCACACACTTTAAACCAGTTAGCAAGAATTATAGAAACCGCTAAGGCTCCCAACTTCAAAAGAGGTCACCCACTTACCCGAACCTGTCGGGGTTGAGCCCGAGCAGGGTGTCATCCCGAATAGGGACCCCATAGGGAGGCGGCGAGGGCGCACTCTGAGGAGTTGGGGGCGCCGCAGAAGATTGGACTGCGAGAGCTCGCCCTGACCTCGCGGGGGTTGATCCAGAGCCACCCTCAGCCCTAACCCGTTTGGCAGGGCGGGTCTCTTCCTCGCTCACCCGTGAGCCATCTCCTCGGTGGAGAGCTCGCCTCGTCGGTTGGGGGGGTTGGGTACCCCGTTCAGGGTACGAGCCTCGGCCTGCCCCCTTCTTGGTGGCGGCGACCTTCTCTTTTGGTTGGGGAGGCGCCGAGATCTTTTGCGAGCCCGAGCCCCCGGCCTTATCAGGGGCCTTGGAGAGCTCAAACTTTTTGGTGGCGTCTAGGACCGCCCCCGAAGGTATACCTTCCCTCCCTGGACGAGGTTTGCCCATCCTCAGCTGCCGAGCTAGAAAATGATAAGCTTCGGGAACTTCAATAGGCGGGAGCTCGGCAACTCCACCTACACCTGCATCAATTAATCAAGTAAGTTCGGCGACCTCGAACACATGAGATAGCGACCTGAGGAAACTTGAGAAAAATTCAAAACCTTGAGCGGCGAGGTGATGTGGCGAAGTAATGAGACCAGCGAGTCTGCGGCAGTGGTGCTGGCACAGGTGTACGATCTCGCGATCTTTCTTCTCTCGCAGACAACACACCGTCCGCACGAACTCAAAACCAGTCGAAACTTCCGGTTTCCCACGACTCGACTTATGACGCTTCAAACCTGCAAAAAGATAGATTAGATCAGTAATCTAATCCGACGCACACACACTAAGGTACGTCACCTACAGCTCGCCTCCCCGTAGGACTCGGGGGTAAGAATGCGCCCTCCGCGACCATCAGAAGCTCGCCAATCCCCCCCGATGAAGAAGAACTGCTCCTTCCAATCTCGGATTTTATTAGGGAGGTCACCTAAAAATTTGCCCCCCGGTCGAGCTTGGAAATAATAATAACCCTTCCCCTCCCTCACTTGTCTGATCACGTTGAATAGCTCGCTAATCTCTGCCGTGCTTAGCCGGTTTTCATAACCCTTGAGCCCAAAGACAGTCAGGGCAGCCAACAAATTACTCCATGCGTTCGGAGTGAGTTGGGTAATGGCGAGGCCCGTGTCCGCCAAAAACTGCCCAATTATGGGGTGGAGGGGAAGGGTGAGCCCTGCCTTTAGGGTATGATAGTTCATGGCAGTGAGCCCGGCAGGGGGGAGGTCGGCCCGCTCTTTCTCCTCGGCAGGATACATAAAAACGTCCAGCGGGATGCGGAACCGCCTCCGAATATCTGGAAGGGCGAACTCACTCATGATACTCTCCACCCCGTTGGCCTTCAAATCAGACCTACCAGCGGCTTTTCGAATCGGAGCTCGCCGAGGTAGGGGAAAGCTCGCCCCATGGGTCCTCACATACTCGCTCCAGTCGAACTCGTGCACGACCTCGGCGGAGATTTGATGTTCGGGGAGCTTGGGGAAGGGAAAGTCGATAAAATGGAGGTACTCGTAAGTAACCTCCGTCCCTATATCCCCGTCGATCTCTTCATCGACTTCACGGGCCAGCTCGGCAACGATATCATCGGCCACCACCTCGGCGACCTCCTCCCGGGCATCGGTCTCAGCGACCTCTTCTTCAACCGGGGCTGCAGCCCCACCAGAAACTCGCTCAGAGTAGTCCCAGAGCTCGCGAAGGGGGGAATACCCGCTGGAACTGGTAGCTTGCTCGCCAGAGTCATAACGTACTGACCGCAGGAGCTCGCCACTATCCGGGGAAGTCCCAGAGCTCGCCCCGGGGCTCGAAGAGAGGATCACAGGTGCCTCTCGAGGGTTCGGAAGGTCATCGGTCATTTGTCCTTTACCCAAATCACGACGTGGGGGGGGAACGGCTCGAAGAGTTCTCAGACATAATTTAGACGTTCGAAAATAAAGAGCAAGGAAAGAGAGGAAAAATCCAGGTCTCTACCTTGGCAGACGCGTCTGGAGCAGAGGATTGACCAGAAATGGGCTCTGAGAAATGAAGGAAGCAAAATGAGGAAATCCTTCGTTTTCGCCTATTTATAGACGCTGGGCACAAGCTCGAAATTCCCGAGAGATCAGGGACCTCTTTGCAAAGAATTTGAAAAGTTATTATTACGGGCGCGGGAAACGATGCTGAGGGAAACGCATGTGACGTCTCGAATTCCACCCGCGGGAATGCTCGCCCAAGAGTCCTATACCAGCTCGCCGACACATGCCACAAACCATGATGAAGGCAAGCTGGGGGGTAATTGTTGATGGGCGAGCCACTCGAGGTAATTCGAAGAATCAAGAGGTCGCCTCTGTAGTGCTGGAGCTCGCCCAGGGCTCACCCCATACCATCATGGAGGTCTCGCCAGAGTTCATCATCACGCAGCACTCACAGATCACGCAAGGCAAAAGAGCTCGCCTAGAGATCGCCCGACTCGTCTAAGAGCTCACCCATGAGCTCGCCCTTAGTCTATAGGATCCCTGTGGTGCGCTCTTTTTCCCTCCGTCCGGTTTATCCACAAGGGTGGTTTACGGCGAGGTTTTTAATGAGGCCCATCTAGTCTAAGGCATAGTAGTAGGACGAGGCACAACATAGGTAGCAGTGTAAGGGACCAGGACGAGGGTTACGGATCCTCGTCAACACCGGAAGCCATATAGGCTCGTAAGGTGCCGTCTCACACTCTCGCACCTATAAATAAGACCTCTCTTGTACTATTCACACAATTCCTCACAAATTCTGAAAATCAATACTACTACTCTTGCAATATTTCTCTCTCTATTCTCCCTCCTCATATTACATCCAAGAACATAAAATCTTGGATTATTGTTTGATAGAATTAATATGTTGAAAAGCCACATAAACAAACACCGTTAGCAAATTCTGTCAACAAACGATAAAATACAAATTCAAAGCACGCAAAGTACACAAAAATATTCAAAAGCAACAACATAAATTTCACCTCGGTCAATTTAATATCTACTTAATTATTTGCGGACCGAGCCCAAACATGCTCAATTAAATCATGTCGAAGCTGGAGATGTTTCTGTTTATCCCGTAGTTGAACACCTCTCCTGACGTAGTCATTGAATGATCCAGTTGATCATTGATTTACTTGTGGAGGAGGCACGGCATAATTTGGGTCGTCGGACCAATCGAGCGCTGCATTTTCTTCATCTTCGATTATCATATTGTGCAATATAATGCAAGTTAACATTATATTCTTCATGTTATTTTTGTACCAGAAACGAGTTGGACCGCTAATCATTGCCCAACATTTTTGAAGCACTCCAAAGGCCCGTTCGACATCCTTTCTGGCAGCCTCTTGTAATTCCTTGAAATACTTCCGCTTTGGATCTTGAGGACGTGGAAAACTTTTCACAAAAGAAGCCCACTCTGGATAGATTCCATCTGTAAGATAGTATCCTTGATTATATTGCTTACCATTGATTGTAAAATTAACGGATGGAGCACGTCCCTGTAGAGTATCCATAAACAAAGGAGACTCATTGAGCACGTTGATATCGTTATTGGATCCTGCTACTCCAAAGTAGGCATGCCATATCCAGAGATTTGCAGAGGCAACTGCTTCGAGCATGATTGTTGGAACGCCATGATCACCACGTGTGAATTGACCTTTCCAAGCAACCGGACAGTTTCTCCATTCCCAATGCATGCAAGCAAGGCTTCCCAACATCCGGAAAATCTGTGCTTTTCTTCGTGCATTTGTAACAATCGTTGACAATCCTGGGCAGTAGGCTTCCTCAAGTAGTATTCGCCAAATAGTTCGATCACGCAGCGACAAAACTTAAAAAGACATTCGATGGCGGTTGTTTCAGCAACACGTAGGTACTCATCCCAGTGGTCGGCAGACCCACCATATGCCAATTGGCGGATGGCCACTGTGCACTTTGTATTGGAGAAAATCCTTTTTTTCCAACTGCATCGACTCTCCACCGAAAGTAGTCATCGTGGGACTCCAGTCTATCAACTATGCGCAAGAATAACTCTCTCGACATACAAAAACGTCGACGAAATGTCTCGCTTTCATATATCGGATTTTCAGAGAAGTAGTCAACATAGAGCCTTCTGTGCGCTGCCTCACGATCACGGTTCACATATGTTCTTCGCTTTCGGGGTCCACCAGCAGAAGTCCCAGCACCGCCAAGAAACTCCTTTTGTTTTTCAAGCAATGATTGTATTTCTTTCTCAGTCGTATCATCAGATATAAACTGAAGAAGACTTTCACTTTCACTTTCATCGGATATAGAGTGAGAAGAGGAAGACATGTTTGAGAGGAGTGTAATATTTTGAGATGAGATATGCAACTAACCGAATGGATCCTTAAAAAGAGTATAGTTCTCCAACGGCTAGTTTTCCAACGGCTAGTTTTATAACGGCTAGTTTTCCAACTACTAGTTTTATAACGGCTAGTTTTATAACGACTACAAATACCATGACTAATATTACAATGGAAATAAATACGATTACAGTTACAATGGAAAGAAATACGATGACTAATATTACAACGACTACAGTCGGTGACAGAAAGAAATATGATGACTAATTTTACAACGACTACTATTACAATGGAAAGAAATACGAATTGTCGCTCTTACAATCCCCATTTGGTCTTGATTTTTTCCACATACTGAAGATGGATACGTAGTTGTTCGTCTGACATCTTTGATGTATCTTTCATGAGTATTTTATACTCTTTTGAAGCATTAAGGCGTTGTATTTCTTCGAGCTTTTGCTTGTTCTGTTCTTCTAAGACTTGAAGCCTCTGATTAATATCATCGATATTTTCTCTTGCATTGGATGTGCCTGCTTTGCCCTTTTCTTTAGCCATTCGCCTTGCTGCGTTTCTCCCGATTGGACGAGTGCGTTCCGCCCTAGCTTCCTCTCCAGCTCTTGAGTCAGTGTTGGAAGATACCACATACTCTGCACTGGCTGAGATTTTTGTCTTTTTCGATCCGCGATAATCATCTTCTGGGTCCGCAAACTTCGGATTGTCTTTCAATATACGCCAAGAACTCATGTGATGAAATTTTGTTCCATGTTTTTCTTTATATTGAACTCTCGTCTTCTCTATTATATCAGCATCACTGCAACCACTACCCCAGACCTTCTTCTCCTGATTAAAATAACAACTGAACCATTTTACCTGTTTTTGTAGTGCATAGTAATGTGATTTTAACACATTATGACTCCTAAATGGCGTGCCGCTTGGACGGTTCTTGTTGTATGCATCAGCAATTCTCATCCACATTTGCTCCAATTTTTGATCATTTCCAACCACAGAGTCTGTGCTAATATCGACCCAGCAACTTACAAGGTGGGCATTTTCTTCATGAGAGTAATTCTTCTTTTGTAAAATAGGAGCCCTCGGTGGATCATTGACAGCCTCAAAGTCAGCAGTGAGATTTATGCGCTCAAGTCCGATTGGAGAGAATTGAGATGAAAATGGAGACGGACGTTGGGAGTTCGGTGTTGAAGTGTCTCCGTCTGTTTCAGAACCATCTGCACTAGCCTTTTTAGAAGAATTTGATCCAACTGGAGGATGAAAACCATATTGAGAAACTGGTATATAAGAAAATTGAGTTGGATACATGTAGATAATTTGAGGTAAATTAATCGGGTCGGTTTGAGTGCCATCAGGAAGAAACAGAAAATTTTGGGGTTGGAAATTAGGATTTTGAGGATGAAAGTTGATAATCGGTGGACGAAAGTTGGTAGTTGGAGACGATGCATTTTCTTCAGATTTTGAAGAATTGTACCATTGCATCCACTCTTTGTCCATTTTTTTTTTAGTAGAGAATTATAAGAAAAATATAATTGATAGTAGTAAAAATTGTGAAATGAGAAGAGGTATTTATAATGAAAATATGCATATGACCGTTAAACAAACAAACAAAAATAAAAGTTGTGTGAATTTTTTTTTTAAAGGCCAACGGCCATATTGACTGAAACAAAAAATAAACTCAACGGATACATTAACGGATATATATTGAATAAAGCATAAAAAACAAACCACAAACCACAGCACATTTCTGCTAAAAAGGAAAGGAAAAAAATGCATGCAATTAACAAAAAAAAAAAAAACTAAAGTTAGAAAGAAAAATTGTGTCATGGCCCACATCTACCTCTCCATTTCAGCAAAAAACCTAGGTAGAATTCTCTCTACCTGGGTATAAACCCACTTACCCTCACAATGGTTAAAAACCTAAAAGTAGGTTTTTCTCACTCCTCCAACTCATCAAAAACATGTGCATTGAGGAAGGCCTAATATGCATGAATTTAAAATTACAATATCAAGTATTAATTCTCCTATATATTACTCTCTATATTTCAAAAAACATTGCACAATTTACTATTTATTATTCACAAAAACCTATTATGCATCACATTCCACTAATAATTATACTCAGAGACATTTTTTTATTTTTTCACTTGCAATTTACCCTCATGAAAGACTATTCTATCAATTTAAACACTATAAGTTAACTCATATACAAAAATTTCAGAAAATTTACTATATAATATCTTCTATGACATAGAGTAAGGATTTAAATTTTGGCATGTGTCATGATGTGGTTAAGTTTGATGGCGCATTGTTGATTTGTTATTTGAAATTTTGATGTGTAAATATTTTAATTTGTTAAGCATATTAATTTAATTAATCAATAAATTTTTAAAATTCTACTTGTGACTATCTATTTAAAAATTAGTTAATCAATCAAATAAAATTATTTTATATTGAATTTTATAAATATTTATAACAAAAAAATTAATAATTTTTTATACAACAAAAATTTACAATTATGAAAAATAAAATTCATATTAAACTTCATTAATATATCTTTTAAAATTCTTATTTTCATTAGATTATAAAAATATTATATACCATAAATTTTAATTCTTACTAATATTTTGCGCAATATGCGGGAACTCACTTTGTTTAAAAATAGAGTGATTTGTGAGTTAATTTCATACTTGGGACAAAGTTCAACTTTACTATTTAAATTGTATTTTCTTTTAAAATATGAATTCATTAAAGCTTTGTTTCATTCATAATATTATCTAATACAATGTACTCTTATAAATAAGATAAAATTATAAAAATATATTTATCCTTTATTATAGACTAATAGAGAGTTTTACTTGCTTGATCTTTTGGATCGTTGAAAATATAGTCTTGTTGTTTGCTGTCAGATAATAATATACACTCCCGTAGATAGGCGAACTAAAGCGAGTTCGTTAGGGAGAGTTAACATAATTAAAAAGCTCAAAGGCTTAATAGCTCGCCCCAGGTGGTCAGAGCCACGTCATCATCCTTGGACCAGTCAACACGACTGAGAGAGAAGGAGCTCGCCAGACAGCTCGCCCAGAGTTCACCTTTTGCAAATAAACTCAAGTCAGTCTTCAGCCCATGGTCTTTTGCAAAATGGGTTATCGACTTGATCGGTCCATTCCCACCTGGCAGAGGCGATGTTAAGTTTGATGTCGTTGCAGTAGACTATTACACAAAATGGGCTGAAGCACTAATAGCAGTATCGCAGGAGAAAATGATAAGCTTTATATGAAAGAATCTAATCTGTAGATTCGGACTCCTACAGTCAATCGTGACGGATAATGGTAGACAGTTTGACAGTTAGAAACTCAGAGAATTCTGTAGCTCGTGGAATATCAAGAATCACTACTCGATCCCCTACCATCCTCAATCAAATGGACAGGTGGAAGCCGTTAATAAAATTCTGAAACACATTTTGAAGATCCGCCTAGAAGATAAGAAAGGTAGTTGGGCCGACGAACTCCCTGAAGTGTTGTGGTCCTATTGAACGTCTTACAGGGCTAGCACCGGAGAAATACCCTTCACTCTAGCGTTCGAAACGGAAGCAGTAGTCCCGGTGGAGGTCCAAAACCAGACTTGGAAGGTTGTAGACTATGACGAAGAAAGCAATGATGAAGCCTTGGCAGTAGAAAAAGATCTGCTTGAAGAGACCCGAGCTTCGTCAGAACTAAAAAATACAACTTATAAACAGAGAGCCGAAAAATACTACAACACCTAGGTGCGGCACAAACAGTTCAAGATCGGAGAGCTAGTACTAAGAAAGCGACTAGCAACGCCATCGGGAGTGTTCGGACCTCACTGGGAAGGACTGTTCAGAATCACGACTAGTTAGACCAATGAGATGTACGATCTGGAGGACATGGAAGGGAAAGCTTGATCTTATACATGGAGCGCAGCTCATCTGAAGAGATACTACCAGTAGTAGAGGAAGAAAGACAAGTAGCTTGTAAATAGAATGGTTGAAGGTTCGCATCAGAAATGTTGATGACGACCTATGTAAAGACCTTTGTTCAATAAAAGATGTACTTTTTTCAAAGAAATTATCTGTTCAAGCTCAATATGCAAAGGGCATAGGTCCCGAAACATTATTATCAAAGCTCGAGGCAAAAGCCATTAAAGTGATGAGGTTCGTTAAAGTATCCTACTAAAGGATTACTAAGAACCCACTGCCTAGTGCTAGAAAAATCCTAAGAAGACGATTTTAAACGTTTAAGGCCTTGTTTTATAAAAACCCAATTGTCCAAGAGATCAGCATAAAGAGTACGATTCGCAGTCCTAAGCGACATAAGACGAACAAACGCGGTCCTAAGTGACATAAGACGAACAAATGCGTACCATAAATAAAAACAAGCTACAAAAAGATAATGACGTGTAAGAAATAATAAAGCAAGATAGAACAGGAAAAACCACACTTCATATATAAACTTACAAATTTTCTAAGTACAAAAAGTGTTGGTTACAAAAAAAGCCAACCAACTGGCTAACTAGGAAAAATTGCAAAAGGACCAATGCAAGGGCGAACTACTATAAAGACTTGGACAAAAAGAAAGAAAAAAGTCCTAAGATTCTGGAGCTGCGGCAGTGGAGGAAGGATCGGCAGCAGTAGGGAGCTCTGGGGCGGCTGGAGGATCAGTAGCAGGGACGACCTCTTGAGCTCTCAAATTGAGTGTCATTTTTCCTTTTTGTTAGAAATTTTTTTATTCTCTTACATAGACATTTGAAGTCTTATTAGTAGTGTAAAAACATAGATGGATTACAGAGTTGGACCTATTTTCCAGCCTAGGTTGGCTATAGACATCATTGTGGCCCAATTTTCTATTGTCATGTGTCCCCCAAGTGAGACTTTCTCCGTGTAGTCATTTTATTGGATGTTTTTTCTTCTCACTGACACCGTGTAGGGGAACCTTCCATCCTCTAACATGATTGGACCCTTTCAAGACGTTTGCGGGCAGAGCGGGTGATGATACGTAGTTGCTAGGTCGAGATATCCCTCAGGGTTCTATTTCTACATCGAGTCCTCTACCCACTTATTCTGGTCACCAGAGGGATTGATTGTCTAGGGTCTACCCAAGGTATCCTGATCGCGAACTTTGTAAGATGGGAAATGTGATTCCTTCCGCTCGAGCCAACTGATCTGGACCTAAAAGCAATTTGGTAGGTGGTTCAGAAGGTGGTCCGTTAACTCCGCCACAACATAAAACAATCTGAGTGTAAGAAACTTGGAATTACTTTAGCGAGAGAATTTGGAGAAAACTCACTAGACCCGACCTGTCCAGTATTTACGAATTTTATAAATATGAATTATTCAACGGAGACTATATCAGTAGAATATCATATATCAAGTTATATTTAAAAAAATATATTTAGGTTGCACGGTACAATATTTATTTCTGGACTCACCCGAATAGACTTAGGGACTTTGCGATCCACACTCTATAGTAGTTTGGAATTTAAAATCAAGATTTAAAATCTTTTACTCAATCCACACCTAAAATTACTTATATACCTATTATTATTTTTTACTAAAATCAATATATCACTTTATTACTATTTATTCATTCCTCTCTCAATCTCTCTCACTTTTCTCCTACTCAATACAATATAATAGCACAACATCAATAATCATCAAACTTTGGTTTGATATAAAACTAAATTTCACCCTATCAAAATCTCAAAACAAACACGTATGTATCAAAATTTCCAAATCCTAGGATTATAGTGCACACCTAAGTTATGTTTACTTTGGTGGATAAATGTTATCCGTTATTTACTTTGTTTGTTTGTTTGGATTATCCTCCCAGCCCAGGTTAAACCTGTGTTATTCTCCAAAATTAGATCCACTCTCTTGAGCTGTTTAAACAAATACTAATAACACTTCAAATTATACATTTTTCCTCAATAATAATACTAATTCAATGGGCAAATAAATTAATGAAGTGCATGGATGTGTTATTTTGTTGATTTTCCAAATTAATATTATTTTTATTTTTAAAAGAATTACTCCACATGTTCTACAAGAATTTGCACACTTTCCTTATTTTGACGTCTTACATAAATTTGCACACTATTAAAAAAATATTGATTTACATGGACACTCACAAATATATATACATATATTTATTCATATATTATTATTTTAGGATTTTTTTAAAAAAATTATAATTTTTATTTTTATTTATGATAATATAGTGCTTTTGAACGTGGTTTTGGTTTTAAACAGTGCATGTTTACAATCTCTAGTAGAATAGAAAAAATGATATTAAGTAATTTTAGTGGCAAAATAAAACATAAAGAGTGTTTTAAACTTGAGTGAGTTTAAGAAATGATTAAGAAAAATATGTTTGCAAAAAAAGTGCTTATAAAATGGGTATTGAGTATTATTTTATTAGGGAATGTGTAGAAGTCCTTAAGTAGAAGTTAAAAGCTAAAAAATTTTACTTAACTAAAAGTAATATAATAAACACTTAGGGGGGTGTATTGGATTAGGATTTTAAAAGACTTTTTTAGCTGAAAAAAATCCTGCAGATTTTAAAGATTTTGTAGGATTTTGGTGACTTTTAAGATTTTGCAGGATTTTGTACGACTTTTAAAATAAGGATTTTAATGGATTCTATAGGACTTTGTAGACTTTGCAGAATTTTATGGATTTGTGACATACAATAAAAATTCAAATTTTTTCATACCTTCAAATTTAAAAAAAAAAGAAAAAGTTAAAGACAAAAAAAATCATAATATCATGTCCTTTTAAATATCATTACTCCACATATTCATAGCTATACTAGTCCTCCAAACATTAGCGTCATGTCGTTCTTGCTCTTGAGTTTGAATGATAGGCTCAAAATCACGGTCTTCATTAACTGGTAATGTTGAAGATGAAGGTTCGTCCACCGATTCAATTGGAAATTCATCAGAATGACATTCTTTGCGAATAAAGTTATGTAGAGCTGCACATGCTAATATTATCAATATAAAAAAGTATCGAAATTGAATAATCAAAGCAACCAAAGTAAAATATAACAAAACTCAAATACCGTAAAAAAATATTATCAATATAAAAATATTACCTAATGACATATGTAATATATAATATTAGTATTATAATAATACTATATAAAAATAAAGATTTATCTTGTATATAAGTTAGGATGAACAATATCGTTTTTTAATACTATTTAATGATTAATTATTAATTATTTTTATTTATTCTAGTATATATGTATATATAATATTATATTACTCTTCGTCACTGTAATTATTTTATCGTTGATGTTATAAATGTAGAGATGAAATTATAAGGTTAAAACTATTTTAGGTCTTAAAAATAAATAATTATATATAAATCAATTTGGGGATAAATAAAGTCATTAATTAAAAAAGTCCACCGAAATCCTAGAGGTTTTGATGGGATTGTTGGTATTTATAAAATACACTAAAGAATCCATCAAAATCCATCAAACCCAACAATCCTTTAAAATCCTTATATTTTTGAATACCAGTGGATTGTTTTTAAGTCTTTTAAAATCCTGATTGAA
>JAPKLY010000056.1:1306379-1337866 GCA_026898435.1 Prunella vulgaris | reverse complement strand
TACCAGTGGATTGTTTTTAAGTCTTTTAAAATCCTGATTGAATACCAATGAATTATTTTTAAATCCTTTAAAATCCTGATTGAATACCAACAGACTTTTTTATAAGAAAAAAGTCCTTTAAAATCCCACGAAATCTTAAACGAATACACCCCCCTTAGAATAGTTGTTGAAAACGTGTTTTAAGTGCTTTTATTTAAAAAATAAATATTTTTACTTTTTATGTTGAGTTTGCAAACATGCACGAAAAAACGTGGAAGTGCTTATTGCCTTTAAAGAAAATTATACTACATTTTAAAAATAAACAAGTGATAATTAAAATTAATTTAATATCGTATACTACCCAAACGGGTGAAGTAAAGAAAAGAAACATAATCAAGTACTCCCTCCGTCCCAGAGGAACTTGCAGATTTTCCTTTTCGGGACGTCCCAGAGGAACTTGCAAGACCAAAAATGGAAAACCTTTTATAAACTTCACCCTCACAATATCTACATATTTACACAAAATGTCACTACTTTTTCACTTTTTGGACCCACATTACACTCAATCCAACTAACTTCTTTACTTTTTACATAAAATTTTACCAAATTAACCCTCAAAACACTACTTTTTTTACTTTATTCATTTTTTTCCTTAATTTGTGTGTCCTCCACCCCTTGCAAGTTGCTCCGGGACGGAGGGAGTATGTTGCACTGGCCCCACCGTAAATACCTAAATAGGCCCCACGTAAAACCCACCTTCCATTTCCACTCTTCTTCCTTTGGGCGCGTACGCGTAACTTCGAGTATCAGAAAACTCGCCAATCCAACGCAGCCCGACTTCAGCCCGAAACCTTGATCGACCACTCAATCCCACCCCTTTGAACTCGGCCGGGTCTAGCCACGGATTCCGCACTTCGCCATTCGCAGATCTGCTTTGAACTGAAGCAATTTCCTGATTTGATCTTTGTATTTCTACGCTTGTGTTGGAAAAGATTGTGAAGATATTGGTAGAAAAAGCTTTAATAAAATTCAATGGCGACGAGGAATAGGACGATTTTGTATAGAAGGTGTAGGGATGCGTTGAAGAGCGTCAGGGTTCCGGAAGGCTCGCCGGCTGCGAGCTCCGGTGGCAGTGGAGGTCCAGTGATCGAGCTTTCGACGACGTCGTTGCTTAACCCTAATAGATCTTACGCTCCCCTGAGTACTGAAGATCCCGGGACGTCCAGGTATTTTAATCATAATGTTATTACTCGTATGCTGTGTGCTTGTTGTAGTAACTGTTTCCTTTTTCTCAAAATTTCGTTTTCTAATCGTTGAATTTATTTCCTGATGTCTGTTGCGATCTATTCAAATATTGTACCAGTTTTTGAGTTAGTGAGTTGGATTCCATTATTTTGTTTGATTGGACTAGTGAACTGGAAGTGCACTGATGAATATGATGGAGTTTGATCATGATAGTGTCTCATAAGAGCGATTAATATTATTGTTGAGATAATTAACATTTTTAAAGTTCTATCTGGATCCTTGCAAAACCAAAGGCTTCTCTCGTTTGTTGTTCAGATATTCGTATTAAAGGAAATAACTGAGGCTATGTTTGTTTTGGGATTCACACGGATAGACTTAGAACTCTGCGCACCCCATCCCATACGAGGTTGGGATTTAGAGTCTAGTTTTCAAATTCCACATTCAATTTATCATACAGCCTATATAACCTATTATTACACTTTCCATTACAACACACCATTAAACATTGATTTGACATAAAGTTAAATCCTACCCTATTCATATTCCAAAACAAACACATATATTTACTCAAATCCCTAGATTCTAACATCTTGAGTCTTGACTTCCTCCGCACACTTAAATCCCAAAACAAACACAAGCAGAATAACTTTTCTCTTCTTTATGCTATATCTTAAGTATGTTCCAGATGTCTACTGCCAATGACTTGCTTTTGTTAGAGGAATGTTGTGCTATCTTGATAGCTTTTGACCACTTTCGAGTTGTAGAAATTGCCACCAGAAATTATTAAGGCAGATACTGGTTCCATATGCCTGATTCTGAATATTGTGTCTTGATATGGTGGTTTATCCAAAATGCCTTTACCTTAATATTACCTTAGTCCTGCTTCTGAAATTCAGGCATGAATTTCATATTGCTCCTTTATAGTGATTAGAATCTTTAACTGGATGATGATATTTTATTGGATATTACTATATGGAGTCCCCCTAAATCTGGATGGCAGTGAATTTACTTGCTGTCTGGGGAATTTTGCATTTCCTAATGCTAAACGTATATCATGAGTGTACTCTCCTTTTCCTTTCTATCTTATAGACATTAAAATAGAATGAGGCTGTAATGAAATCCAATTCTTAACACTAATGATACTCTATTAGTATTATTGATAATTACATGCGTATATAAGTATAGAACATTTTCCATTCTCTATTACCTATTTGCTTCATCATGTGTGCATATAGTCTCATATCACCATTGATCAATAATGTGTGGCGCCCAAAAAAACCATAGCGTGCTGTAATATTATTAGGCTATGCAGTTCAACTAGTTATGCTGTGAAAAGGTCGAATAAACCTGATAACTCGTGCAAATAGTATTTTGAAAATATTTCCTATATATACTTTCATTTGAAATGAACATTATGCTGAAATGCCAAAATTGTTGAGTACCAAATATTCAGTTTGTTTCTTTTGAAGGGCTGGAGGCATAAAATTTACATGGAATTACAAACACGTAGGTAATCGAAAGTTAAATTGGTTGTGAAATGGGATAAACCTTTTAGTTTAAAAGAGACTTGATAGAACTTGATATTGTTTTGGCTTATAGAGAATTAAAAATACCTATATTGCAGCCTGAAAATCACTCTTTATGGAAGTTGAAATATTATACGCAGTCATAGTAATCATAAAATCCAAGGCGGCAAGGACTAATAACATATGCAGATCACAATGAAGTATATTGATAGAACCTACATTGTCCACTTTACTTAAGATGATCAATTGATCAGGAATGATATGAAGAGCTTAGAGAGGAATAGGCCTATGAACATTTCCACCATTCAACAAGAAGAAAGTTTTGTTTCTTTGGTTTTCAATCGAAAAGTAGCACTTGCATTTTCTTTTTCAGTTTCCTTTTTATTTTCTTGTGAGGAGCTAGTGACGTCAACCAGTTATTGATCAACGTAATTCTAATATAAATAATACATGTATACATAATTCATGTATGCACAACACTGATATACATCTTATATTTATGCATGATACACATATACATTATACATGTGTGCATATTTATTTCTTTATGTGTATACTCACTCTTATCCCTATAAACTTTTAACTTAAATTTTAAATATATTCAATTAAACATAGTCTAGCAATACTAATTTGTGTACTTGAAAGTATACAGTTTATCTCTATAAAAGTAAAATATGAAATCAATTGACTAAATATTACAGGAGTACTCTATATTAGCTTTAGCCTTTTTCTATGCTATTAAACAAAATAACAATGCTTCCTAAATGATAAATTTTGGACTCCCCCCCCCCCCCCCCCCAAAAAAAAAAAAGTTTCTTTAAATGCAGTATTTCCTGATTTTCATCCAGTTTTATGGTATGACTGAACCGATAGTGATATTAGTCTCGATTAATTTGTGATATTTCCGTGATACTCATAAAGAATACTTCCAATTTCAATATATCACAATTTCAAGATTTGTGATTTTACAGTCCTTGGATATAGCATGTGAGTATTCGTGTTATATTATGTGGACAATTTAAATATTCTGAATTACTCTCTTTCATGAGATTAAATATGAAATTAAGTTATCTAGACTTGTTGAGCATAACGGTTAGTACTCTTTAGGATCTAGTGCTTCCCCTGTTGTGCTAAAAGCTATAATATATGCTTTAAAGTCATGAACCGTATGCTTGTCAGAAATCCACCTTTGACTGTTTAATGCTTGCTCCTCTGAGAAGTGGTCAGATGAGAAGCCAAGTAAGTACTTGGACTGGAAGTAACAAAAGCGAAATAAAAAAGGATATAAAAGAATGGAGTGACTGATTAAACCCTCATATTAATTTACTTGATAACAGTTTTTATTCAAAGTCGATCCAGTGGTTCCCTTGTATTTTCGTAATCTGTGACCCTTCCCACCTGGTCTAAGGTTTCTATTATAACAGTAGGGGGACAGTTGCAGTAGGTTTACCACCAGCCTGGGTTGATGTATCTGAAGAAATAGCAGCTTATATACAACGTGTGAGGGGAAAGATGGCTGAGTTATCAAAGGCTCATGCCAAGGCCTTAATGCCTTCATTTGGAGATGGTAAAGAGGATCAACGCCGTATTGAGGCACTTACACAAGAGATAACTGATCTATTAAAAACTTCGGAGAAAAAATTACAAAAACTCTCTGCTGGTGGACCTTCAGAAGATTCCAACATACGGAAAAATGTCCAGGTATGATGTATTGTCTTCTATTTCCCAAATTCTATATGGTTAATAGCTGAATTATGTGTTATTATAAGCAGTTGCAATAATCTTCTGTTTACTGAATTGTGTATTTTAGCTGTGTAGGACTACCAACAGTTGTGGTAGTACTAGTGCACTGAAACTACATAACTTAGTTTGTTGATAAAATTAATTTCTTGACGTGAGCAAAAGAATCTGAACTGTGTAGAGCGATTATTGCACACATGCTCTGGACTGAGGACTTATTTCTGTAGTTTTAAATCCTAAATGAGTAGCAGACTTACTGATGCATATCTCATCCTTATATAGTTTCCCTGTTTCTGGTCACCTTCCATTACTGTATCTTGTAATGAGTTTATTCTGAGTTGCTATAATTAAATAAAACAGAGTAAAAATGTTTTGATGCCTGTGACTTTCTGTTATTATAGATCTGGATTTTCAAATTCAAACTAAAGTATTGCTCAGTAGGCAGTGGATACTATTGATCAGTTCAAGACTTTATTATACTTTATCTTGTGGAAGATTGTGCTTAGAGTGTAATATGTCTTTGACAGCGATCATTAGCTACTGACCTTCAGACCCTCTCAATGGAGCTCCGTAAGAAACAGTCCACATATTTGAAACGACTTCGGCAGCAGAAAGAGGTATACTTCTTTTCCGCACTCCATTTAGCCAAATTTAAATGCCATATCATGACGTCAAGTTCTGTTCCAGTGACATGATACACTTTTTAGTTTTAATTAGATGTGTTACTTTTGGTATCTCACCTTCTGAATTGCTTAACGCTGTCAAATTGGTTATTCAGCAGCCTCCTACCCTATCCTGCCTCAATTTTCTTGTATATGCTTCCGAGTTTTAAATGTCCTCCCATTTTGTGTAGGGCCCTGATGGGGTTGACTTGGAAATGAATTTAAATGGGAGCAATTCTAAAAGGGATGATGATGATGATGATTTCGATGACATAGTAAGTGGATTCCTCTTTTGGTTTTGGCATAAACTTATACGTGTAAAGTTTTATTTTATATTTTTGTTGCTCAGATAGATGCACATATAAATGTTACATATATATAACAAAAGATTCGTATGACCTAAAGACTCGTTCATAACTTCACCTTTAAATCATTGATCTGGCTTGGTATATACTATATGCATGACACAAGGACAATAGCTTAGTGGGCCTAGCTCTCGGAGACACACACCACATATATGTATGTATAACCTTGACCTAGTTATGACAGTTCTTCATGACCAAGGTACTTAGAATAGGATCAACTTTTTCATGTAATTTTTGCATCATGTAAACTCCATGAATCTCGCAGTACATTGCAGCATGTACTCTTCCACTTCTTTAACTGCCAAAGTGGGTTCGGTACCAGAATTAATGCTTTATGCACAACACTTTTCATTTATGTTGTGAAGTTGTTGCTTTAACGTCAAAACATGTTGCAACATTACTGTGTTTCAGGGGTTCAATGAACATCAAATGGCCAAACTAAAGAAAAGCGAGGCATTCACTGCCGAAAGAGAAAGAGAAATTCAGCAGGTGAGTTGAATGGTTTGTAATTTTAATACTTTAGATGAATATAAAATTAAATTCCTTTGGCATTTTTGGTGGTTCCAGGTGGTGGAATCAGTCAATGACCTTGCCCAAATAATGAAGGACTTGTCAGTTCTAGTGATTGATCAGGTTGGACATTATGTGCCTTCTTAATTAGGTAGTCATATAACAAATTTGGATTCCATTGATTTTTTTTTTTCTCCAAACAGGGGACTATTGTTGATAGGATAGATTACAATATAACAAATGTAGCAGCCTCAGTTGAAGATGGTTTGAAACAGCTTGAGAAGGTCCTCACTCTCTGTGTTTCCCATTTTTCACAACCACCTTTCTCATGATTATTACTCACTTTACTTTGACGTGTTTTAGCTTCAATTTTGCTCTAATTTTGTATTGAACTGAACCAAATTGCAGGCAGAGAGAAGTCAAAAACAAGGTGGTATGGTTATGTGCGCCACCGTTCTTGTTATTATGTGCTTCGTAATGTTGGTTCTCTTAGTTCTGAAGGAGATAGTCTTCTAAGCTATAGTCATAGCATCTTCATGCACTTATATCACCGATGTCATTTTACCAGAGGTTGAAATCGTCCAATTTATTCCATTTCTCGTTCTACTTCCTCATCATTTTTTCTTCTCTCTTTTTCTTTTTCCTTTTTCTTTGAGGTGGTGGTGGTGGTGGTGGTGGTGTGAAATATGTATCGGTGGAATGATAGAGACTGCTCCGGGGATTTGTACAGTCTGAATGACGCGATTATTCTTTTCCCAGGAAAATTTTGTAGCTTTTTTTTTTCACATATTGGGAGTCGATGATGTGAAATCTTGTGTTTGTACGGAAGGGAAAGAACATTTTTGTAGCAGATATACTAATTGTGAAGTATTATTCACTTGATATATATACTCACACTTGAATATATGATGCTACTCTACTTATTCCTTTGAGAGATTTGAAAACTTAATTGTGTTGCTATATCTGGTTAAATATAGTTGTAATATTTAAATTTTATTTAAACATAATCACACAATATAGGTATGGTACATTAATTTCCCAACTTGAATTTCCCTTGCTAGGGTTGTTTACTTGCTGACAAGATATTAGTTTCATGAGTAAGTTTCTTGTGCACCAGTTGTATCGTGCAACTCAAGTGTATTTTTAAAAAGTTACGTTATTTATTACTGAAAAGTTGCACAAATTATTACTGAAAAGTTACACCATTAAAGATACACTTTTCAGTAATAACATGTGTGATTTTTCAGTAGTATTTTATGTAACTTTTTAAAAATGAACTTGAGTTGCATGGTGCACCTGATGCATATAAGACTGGGACTAGTTTCACTCTCCTTAGTTCGAAAAGTTTTTTCTCCATTTATTAAAGTAAGTCTCTTGTGCACCAGTTACACAGTGCAATTCAAGTGTATTTTTAAACAGTTACACAAAATACTACTGAAAAGTTACATAAATTATTATGAAAAGATACACTTTTCAGTAATAATTACATGTGTAATTTTTCAGTAGTATTTTGTGTAACTTTTTAAAAATAAACTTGAATTGCACGGTGTAACTGGTGCATACAAGATTAAGCCTATTTATTACTACCTTCGTCCCTGAAGACATTGCGGTGTTTTTTGGGCACGCGGTTTAAGAAAAAGGTATAATAAGTACATTTTTATGAATATTATATGTGTGTTGTGAGAGTAGAGTTTAATAAAAGATTTTCACTTTTAGACATGCAAACTTTTTGTGGGACAGACCAAAATAGAAAGTATGCAATGTCTTTTGGGATGAATGGAGTATTGTTTTGGGCTATTTGAAATTTAATTGATTTTTGTAATCTTTTATTAAACAAATGTTTATCCATTATAAATTATGTGTTCATAAGGTGGATCTTAACTTCTATGATTACTAGGGATGAGCAAAAAATTGGATAAAATCAAAATCAGATTGATAAGTTCAGTTCAGTTTTAATATTTTTGGTTTGATTTCAATTTTCAGCCATGCAAAAAAGTTTACTTTGATTCCATTTATATTTATAACGATTGAGGTAACTGAATTGGCTAACTTATAAGAGGTCTGTAGTAAAATTCCTGATTATGTTGAGAGTTGCTCGGTCGAAGCTCGCTCTTTGCAACCCAGGAACCTTGATCGGCCAGGTTAACGAGCATCAATTACGTATCATCGCTCAATGTCGTCGTCCAGTATCCATGCTATGTTCGAGCTCGCCGTCGTCGTCCCATTAGTCTAACTTACAGGTCGGAGCAAGTGAAGAGTCAAACCAACACCATGCTTTGGTAGAAAGAAAATATTAGCTTCTTCGCCAAGTTTTATGAAACTGACATGCACTGAAAAAGGTAACGTCATGCCTCCTTGTTTGTCGACGAATTTCTACAAAGGATAATTTAATGATTCGTGGTCTCTCTTTTGGTTTGGGAGATGGTTAATATTCATTGTGTCAAGGTACATTGGAATCCTCCAATCACCTTCTATTTTTTTTGTCCCTATCGCTCTAGCTTAATAAAGCTATCTCCCGTGCCTCGACAACTTGTTATCATTTTTTTATTGAGTTCGTTAAGTCAGAAAAGGACCAAGTTAAAAAAAAAAATTGGGTTAATTTGTCAAGCTGCTCTTTTGAAAATTTAGAATATTGGTAAAAGTCAGATATTCAAGATGAGTTCGTACACCTTAAATGAACTCATTGATGGCATCAAATACTTTTTATGGAAGTGGATTCAATCACACTACCCTCTATCTTTTATTTATCAATATTATAGTTCGCAGTGTAATCCTTTAAAATGCATTCTGACTATATTGTAAATCTTTTCCTTATACTCTCTCTTGGTGTACGCTTTTGTTGTTCGTCTCAATAGATTTTATCTTTATCTTTAAAAAAATTTTGTTTGTTTTTACTTTGTAAAATGAAACATTTATCCTACTTGTAAATGGTTGAAAGAATATAATTGCAATCACAAAAATTTATATGAAACGTTTTACGGTGTGAAACATACCATATACTCCCTCCGTCCCGAAACTATTTTCATAGTAGTTCCGGGCACGCGAATTAAGAAAAAGTAAATATGTGAGTGTAAAGTTAAATAATAAAATAAGAAAAAATGTATTTGATTGACTTTTGTAAGAGTAAAAAGTTTCCTTTTTAGGTGTGTGAAAGAAGAGTTGGGACGTCCAAATAAGGAAAGTGTGAAAGTAGTTTTAGGACGAAGGGAGTATATATTAAAAATTCGCAGATCTATGACTGGGTCGGGTCGAATTTGAATAATTTTTTCAAATTCGCGCACAAACACAATTTTATGGTTTTTCGCTCTCAGGTATGTTACTTTTCAGGCAAATGCATGTTACTTTAAGATAAAATGTGTGTTACAATCAGACCAAATATTATTTTTTACATATATATCACTTGTTTTTGTAGAAATAACATTTTTTCATACTCCTTCCGTCCACAATAAATGGTATTGTTATTTTGCACGTGGTTTAATATAATATGTCGAAGGGTATTATGGAGTATTGTGCGGTCCGTACGAATTTAAAAATTGTAAATGAAAAGTATGATTGTATATTTTTAATATAAAAATTTTAAATTCGTAAACGGACCTCACAAAACATCACAATACCCTCCGACATATTGCATTAAATCACGTGTAAAAGAACAAGAGCATTTTTTGTGGACGAAGGGAGTACAATGTAAGAGCAAATTGTGTATTATTATAAGAAAAAATATTACATTTTCATAAGTATATATTTATTTGTATATAAATAATTATTTTATTTTATAATAACACATATATAAAATAGTAAAAAGTGTGTTGTTACATGAATCAATATATCTAGCTTTAAGGGATGATGATTAAATTAAAAAAAAAATCGTTCTTAAGAAAAATACATTTTATCCTACAGTAACACATGTTTGCCCATATAGTAACACAAATTGGGGATCAAATATATGTTATTATTAGAGCAAATGTGTGTTACAATCTTATAAAATATTGTTATTTTGCATATATTCATTTGTTTTTATAGAATAATTAATTTTTAACATAATTTAAGAGAAAAATCATGTGTGTTACTATAAAAAATTTATTGGTTTTTCATAAATATTTTTTATTTGTATAGAAATAATTATTTTTTATATAATAACACATATAAAATAGTAAAAAAGTGTGTTAATATATGAATCATTATACCTGTTGACAAGGAGAACTAACACAGCTAGCATCGGAATAATCACGAAGGATCCGCAGGTCGCCGAGCTCGGCGAAGTGGAAAGTAGCTCGCCTAGCTCGCCCAGGTCTCGAAAGCCTGGGACCAGCTCACCAATCGGACAAAGTGGGAGGAGCTCGCGAGGGAGCTCGCCCACTAGGGGGCAGCTCGCCCGCGAGCAGGGAAGCCGAGCCGGAACCCATCCCCACACTTCCAGAAAATGGCACAAGGCAAAGGAGCTCGCCGGGTAGCTCGCCTAATCCGGGAACCCACCCAACGGGTGTATAGATATGATATGTACATGTAGTAGAAAGAGGCATTAAAAGGGGGAGCAGTGTGAGAGACCAAGAAGAGGGTAAGGAACCCTCGTCGACACCGGAAGCCAAATAGGCTCGTAAGGTGCCGTCTCACACTCGTACACCTATAAATAAGACATCTCTTGTAACTATTACAAAGAATTCTAATACATTTCCAATTTCAATACTTTCTCTCTCTAAGCACTCATTTTCTCTCTCTATCTCACCCTCCCAAGAACACTAAGAACATCAAATCTTAGTTTATTGTTTGATAGGATTAATATGTTATAAAGCCACATAAACAAACATCGTTAGTAAATTCTATCAACAATACCAAAGTTTAAAGGAATTATAATTAAATTAAAAAACACATATTTATTCTTATAAAAGTACATTTTCTCTTACAGTAATACGTATTTGCTCATATTGTAATACAAACTGGAGAGCAAATGTGTGTTACTATTAGAGCAAATGTGTGTTACAATCTTATGAAATGTTATTCTTTTTATATATATTTATTTATTTTTATATAATAAATAAATTTTCATATAATACAAAACCAAAGTGTGTGTTACTATAAGAAAATATATTATTTCTCATAAATATTTATAAAAAAAATATTATATTTTTTATAGTAACACACATTTTTTATTGGATTGTATGAAAAATGTTATTTTTACAAAAATAAATGAATATATGTAAAGAAAATAACATTTAATCTGATTGTAACAAACATTTTGCCTATTTGTAACATGCATTTGCCCAAATTATAACATACCTGGGAGCGAAAAATCTGGAATTATAGTTGCAAAAATTTTGAAAAAAAAAAAAAACCAAATCCGACACGACCCGATTAAGGACCTGCGAATTTTTAATACGATATGTTTCACACTGTGAAATATTTCACATGAGTGTGCCTCAATTGCAATTGCATCCTAAAGAGCTTTTAAGAAGCATTCAAGTTCTCCTTTTTATTTGATTCAATATCATTCAATTCCAACTTCCTTATTTATATTTGTTTGGTAAATTGTTTGTTCACCCTAGGGGTGTAAATAAGTCAAGCCGACTCGCAATCTACTTGTGCTCGATTCGAACCAAATTGAGTGGAGCTCGAGCTACTCGAGTAGCTCTCGAGTTTCGAGTTCGAGCTTATAAATACTCGGCTCGAGAGGCTCGCGAGCCTAATCGAGCTTGTACAATTCTTAATATTTTTTATTAATTTTTTATATATAAATAAAGTTGTCGAGCTCGAGTCGAGCCGAGCTTGATTTTTAGAACAAAAAAGAGCTAAAATATATTTAATATTTTATTTTATTAAAATAATAAAATTATCGAGTCGAGTCGAGCGAGTTTGTTGAGTTCTTAGCTGAGTCGAGCTCGAGCTAAAAAAATCAAGTTTGATTGAGTTCGAGTCGAGTTTCGAGCTTCGAGTATTGTTATCGAGTCGAGTTCGAGCTCAGCACTACTCGGCTCGACTCGACTCATTTACATCCCTAGTTCACCCACATAAAAAATCTATAAATCTTAGAAACCAACTCGAATAAATGGCTATCAACAAAATGTTTAACACAATGCTAATGATAAAAATTCTCTCCAAACTTTTGTAAATTTAAATGTAAGAGCAGAATACAAATGAACACGGATGACTTGCTTGACTTTACGTTTCCTGACTATCTTGGCCTTGATCTTTAAAGCGTCCTAAAGCTTGTCGACTCGTTTTGCTTGGGCTCTTTGGACTAGGGTTGGACTCAATAAATTCAGGAATATTCGTGCCACAACATGTCAATCGGTGATCCATCAAGAAAAGATGTAATTTGAGTACTTTTTATATTAATATTTTAATATATAATGATTTTTTTTTATCTTTATTAAATTTAAAGTCTGCTAAATTTATTGTTAAGAATATTTATATTTTTATACAAAAAATTTGATCTGTAATGTTTTTTTTTTAATCCTACCCCATATTTTGGATACATTGATTATTTTTATAAAAGATCCAATATTACAATATGATGTGGATTTAAATGCACGATTGACATGTATACATGATAAATTTGATCGGAGAAGAACTAAAATTCACAAATTAATTTGGGAAATTTTAAATTACAGGTCATAAAGGACTATAATTGATATAGATAAGATTAAAATTGGAAAAGTGTTAATTTACATGACTAAAAATGGTAAAATTAGAATTTTTGATTTAGGATCACGATATTGGTGGTACTGTTAGATTTATAAGGATACATGAACGGAGAAGATGAATAATATCAGTTAAGTTTATTTAATTATAAATAAATAAAATTACTTGTTTTAAAAAAAATTAAGGTCATGTCACTATTACATGCTAGATTACATAGTATAAAAGATCCTAGGATAAAAAATTCTAAATTTCAGAATGAAAATTAAAATATAAAAATAGGGTAAAAATCACATTGTGATAAAATTACAGAATGAAAAAAAAATCCTTTTTCTAAAATAAAATATTATAAATAATATTTTTTAAGAAAGATAAAGTATAAGAATATTTTGACAATTTAAATTTATATTTTTGTAAATATTATATATTTAATCTCGTGGCGAAATTATATTGCTATTGGCGGCGAAATAAGATAATGTGTCAAGTATTTATTGATTCTTTAATTTCAGAAAAAGCAAATGTCCTTCTTGTCTGTACAATAACCCAAGTTAATAATAACATTTGTTCACATATATGATTAATATTAATCTATTATTTAAAATTGTCTTACTAAGATAAGTGTGACTTAGACATTTACTTTTATATTTAAAAAAATATCTATTTTTTATGTTAAATAATGTATATCTTTCTACAATACCACGATATGATCAAGTGACAAGTTGACAATCGGTACTATTTTCATTCATTATGACTAGAGCTGGTAAATCATATATATAAAATGAACTCAGTCCAGTCTAGTCTAGTCCACGGGATAATAGGCAGGCCCAATCATTTTTTTTTTAAAATAATAAACTTTAAAAAACTGTACTATTAATACTGTATACGTAACTCATCATACTTCCACAATCTATAAGTAACAAGTTACAACACTAATGATAAATTAGAATAAAAACCACGAGTCCTAACAGAACTAAAAACATTTCATAGCTTTGTCATCCAAAGTCCTAAAAAAATTATAAACACAACAACATATAAGTTCTAATTTCTCAAACAACTCAATTCATCAATCGATATTGGAATCCTATTTTACAAATGTATCTCTTCCTCCATCTCTCATACATTTGTATAAACATAAAGAAAAATTAAAAAAATAAAAACAAAAATTGAGTAAGAGTTTAATCGGCTTTCATTAATTTTTTTATTTAATAGTTCAACATACTAATGGCCCAAGTGGGTTACCCGTGATCTCTCTGGACAAAACGGTTTAATTTTTAATATTCATATTTTAAGTCCGATTCAGCCCGAATCTTACTATGTTGGACCGATTCATCGAGTCGAACTAAATTTGTTAAACTCTAATTATGACACTTCGAATTCTTGGGCCCACATACTTCTTTTCTTTTCTTTATTTTAAAATTAAATTACGTACTTTTTTTTCTTTTTCAATTGTAAATTAAAGAATTTATTAATTTACTCCTATTACTTTAAAATTAGTATTTTTAAATATTATTTTCTCTTTTTTTTTTTTTTTAAATGTTGTTTATTCTCCTTTCAATATTGGGAAGAGAAATGAGAAGTGGCGCTAACGGATTTGTAAGTGAGCACCGACTGCCGGATAGATAGGTTATAGGTGAGCATTGAGGTGGAAGACTTGGTATGTTTGGTTCAAAAAGATAAAAAAAATAAGGGGCGCTTGGTATGAAAATTCTTTAATAGTAATGAGAGTGAGGATAAATGTATAGTAATTATAGTAGGTAATAAGAACAAATAAGGTATACAAGATTAATTTTCCTCCTAAATAAGGTAATCATTAACCTCATTTGATTATCCCCGTCTCATCCTATAATCATCCTCAATCAATCTTCCATACCACAATCAACAATTTTCCTTTTTGTCAATTTATTCTAAAATTGGAGCACAACACTAATGATGTAACCACTAATTGAAGAATTTGAATATAAGGATCGTCATATTTCTTCAGCAAATCACTGGAAAATGTAATAATGATTGATAAATACATAAGATGTCGACCAAAAGGTTTTAATACAACACAGTCCCCAGTCACAAGATCAGCTAGTTTGCTAAACCCATGCTTGCTATAGATTAAGTCAATCTAATATGACCACATTTCATATCATTAATAAAGAATGAGATGGAGTTACTACAAGTGATTCTAGGACATAGAAATCTAGCCATCCCTACGTAAAGGAGTCTCGAATCAATTCGGCTACTCCTATTTTTAACTCATGCGTAACCCTCTGTAGAACCAATGCTAACGTGTGTACGTCCGAAAGGGCTCTGTGTGCTGGTCCGATCAATGGAACACCGTAGTACTCACGGAGGGCTTGCAATGTCGACTTTGAAGGAGCTTTTGGTCCTGATAACCAGACAATAACAAACTTCAGAATGTCACTGTATAGGCAGCTACATACAGCCGTTCGTTTACACAATTTCATTTATACAGAGACCGGATGTGATCTCCTGTTACACTATTTAAATGAACAAGCATGCATTAGAGATGTAAGTGAGTCAAGCTGGCTCACGAGCTACTTTCCATCGAGTCAGGCTCGAGTTCAAAATATTTGAGAACAATCAAGTTCGAGTTTTTTTAATCGAATCAAGTTCAAGCTTTACACTACTCTACTCGACTCGAATTGGCACATTTATACCGCTACATGCAATTAATTATATTTATCATCTCATGGCTTTAATTATGTTGCCTGTATGTCATTAATCTAAATGGAGTAACGAAAGATGTTACATTATTGTGTAGCAAGAGATCCCGTGTGTATATAGAGAAGGGTGGGGCCCATGTATATAAAGAAAAGGTGTGGGGGAGTTAAAAACCTTTAGACTTCATCACTGCACGAGCGAGGGGAAGGGTGTCAGCAAACCTCCAATCTGGAGGAATCTCATAAGAGTAGCGACTAAATTCCCTTTTCAAAAAAGGGACATCAAATGCTCGGGCATTATGAGATACTAAAAGGACGATTCCACCAGGTAATTGGCGGCTTCTGACATATTGAAGTAGGATCGGAATAAAGTCCTTCATCCTACAAAGCCAAGCTACAGTAAGACTTGCACATAGGCTCATTCAGAGAGAGCTTATTCCTTTAAGATGATTTTTCAATGAAGAGAGAGGCATTTCAGACAAAACAAGTAGATACAATCATAAATTTATAAACTACCCGGGAATTGCACATATGATTTAAAACAAGATATGGTGCCCTAAAGAACAAAAATTTAAGAGATATATCATAAAAACAGCCTAAATTTTTATTTGACACAACGAACTGAAGGATGTAAAAGCTACCTGGGAACATCATGTCTGTTAACCATGCGGGTAGAAATGCCATGGATATGTTCATTGAGAACAGCACGTTCTGGGTTCACTAGGGTCTGAAAGGTGCTGTTTTCCCCCCCTCGTAAATCTTGACATGCAAACTCAAGTATCCTATCTTTCTCTCTGCTAAACCCGGTGGTTTCAATATCGAAACAAATAACAGTTGCAAGCTTGGCCTGGTCGGCGTAATGCTGATTTAATTCTACCTCTGTTGTCTCTGCGCTATATGTATTGATTCCAGTGTTTGTACTTTCAGAAACAATCTCGTTTCCAATACTTACTTTCTTGCTCCTTCGTACCTTAGTTGTTCCTAATTTACCTTCAGAAACTATCTTGCTCCTAATACTAGTGTTGCTAGTCAAGCTCTCATCCTTTACCTCGGTTTTTGAATTTATAGTACGTTTTATCAATCTCCTACTGTATCCTCCTTCAGGCTCAGAGTTAGTAGCACAAAGGACCCTGTAACTGGAACGGCCTCCACTCTTCTTACCTAAGTTGTGAAAACCCTCCAACCAAAAATTAGCTAATGAATGAACTCTGCATCGAGGAAATTGCAAGAGAGAGAAGCACATTGTTATTGCTTTCATCCAAATATACTAGCTTGAACTGCAGAGGATAATACGAGGGATGTTAGATGAATCCAAAAATACAAGAAACTCTATTACATTATATGCTCATTATAATGTATTTTCCATTAGCAACTCGTTGATGGCCATATCATAACAAACATGTCAAACATTGAAAGATTTGAAATTACATTTTTAGAACATAAAATTAAGAAGTAAGCAATTAACATGTGTTAGATATCTAGAGAATTCCCTCTGAGATAGAATTGCATATAGATGAAGTTAAGTATGAAAACTCTAGCTTACACAATATTTTAGAAAGATACCAATAAGAATGATCAACCAAGACATTATATGAAAAATATCATGTTGCATGTTAACCTCCCAAAATTAAGATCCATGTTCATTTAATTTTGAGCATAAATTTGGAGCCCGGTAGCTTTTTTACCAGTGAACTATGTTGCTCGGACTCGCCTAAAATGAGAGAGTACATGGGTCCATCGGGTGCGACACAGATCCATACTCGAAATATGTACCGGGTTCTTCAAGTTTCCAGCGATTGATTGATGATTTGGAGATCCCCAATTCAATTTTGCAGATCCTTGATTGATGGAGGGGATAACCAGAATTGAGTAGTGAAGATGATGAAAGAGAAGTTTGAGAATTGAGAGAAATGAAACAGAGAAGGTGAAGCGTGAAGCGTGGCTGCTGCTCCTCCGCCAAGACGATGATGGCAGTAGCGTTGTGTATATGTTGTAATTAGGGCTATTAGACAAACAATAATCAGTGTGATTTTTTTTTAATGCTAAAAATATTTTATTTTAAAAATTGGTGCAAAAAATTATATGAATGATACTCACCGTAATGAAATTCGCGAACGACAATCCATGTAAAATATGGGTCATTAAATGGGTCAGGTATATAGTAGTAATATTTAACCCACTTTTCTCCCACAGTTCATCCATTTCTATCTCTCCCTATAACACTATTCATGCTCGAACTCTCTGCCTCCATTCCCTGTTCATAACATTCTCCATAAATACCACCACAGTGAGGTCAATATCAAATTATCAGCTGGCGGCAAAAAAAGGGAACAGGCAGTAGCTACAGTGGTGGTGGAGGTGGAGCATATAACAAGGACAATGCAAATGAAGGAGATGACGTCAAAAAAAAAATAATAATAAGAGGAATAGGGACGAAGCTCTATTTGTGTTATCCGAGGCTAGAACAAGTCTGGTGAGCTTGACAAAAGATTTAAAAGCTGCAACTGAAGACGGGAGAATTTCCAATTGATTGTTTTTATCATGGCTCATGAAATTCTCAGGATTCAAAGAGCTCATGATCTCTTCAATGGTGCTGCGGAGGTGGTCAGGACATACCAGGCTTGGGAAGACAGTAAATGTAAACTCAATTACTCGTTGCACTTAATCTTCTTCCATTGAGATTAATTTTTCTTATGTTTGAGAAATAGTGATTGCATATGAGGTTTAAGATGTTAAATTAGGATCTTGATTTAGGTTTTTATCCTTTCTATGATCAATTTTCTGATCTTTTAATTAAAGTATTAGGGGAGAACGTTGAATTATTGACAATCATATCATAACACACATGTCAAAAATTTAAAAAGTGCAGTTTCGAAATTACATTGTTAGAACATAAAATTAAGAAGTAAGCAATTCATATGTGTTAGATATCTGGAGAATACCCTCTGAGATAGAATTGCATATAGATGAAGTACGAAAACTCCAGCTTGCACAATATTTTAAAAGATACCAATAAGAATGATCAACCACGAAATTATATGACAAATATTATGCTCCATGTTAACCTCCCAAAATTAAAATAGACATAATTATAATGGTTAACGAGAATAAAAGATGATCCACAACACTCTTTTCCCTTCAAAATAAGGTAACCATTACCCCATTTGATTATCTTTCTCCTCTTATAACCATGCCACAACCAACAAATTTCCTTTGTCCATTTTCTTTAAAAATTTAATCACAACACTAATAATGTGGCCACCATGGAAACAATCATTTATCCAACATAACCAAAGTGGGAAGGGAAAACAGATTTTCATTTCCATTCGCATTGAAGAATTCGAAAAAAGTGTCCCCTAAAAGAACGCTATACGAAGTTGTTCTACAGTAGACAGTCATACGTGATCTGAGGACAAAATTCAACACAAACTCTAGGCAAAATTTGGTCTCCAGAAGGAGATAAATATGTCGAATTTGGATAACTAATGTTGTCTCCAAAAAAACAATTTTCTAATATGATTCCTTCCCAAGTATAACTAATATGTCTAGCAATATTTCCTCAACAAGAACAATTATGCCCATGAAAATTTCAGCTAAACACAAACTAAAGCTCTGCACCAAATCTATAGAATCCACATCAAGCATCAAAGGAAGAAAAACACTTATCTATCTTCCACAAACCAAATGGTAATACAGACCCACACAACCAATTATTCACTTACATTAATTACTAGCAAAAAATGTAACGAATATAGCAACAAAATGTGTAAAGAAGGAATAGAGAAACCCATAACTTCAATTCAACCCTATCACAAAAAATACATAATGCAAAAATAAAAAAAATAAAAAAAGTAGCCTGTAAAAAAAAGGAAAAAAATAAACAAATCATGCTTTAACCCAACAAGGAGAAGAATCCAAATTCAATCGCCACAAAAACTAATCAAAACCTGGATAGTGCAGATAAAATCAAATGGAAGCACACCTGTTGCAGCTCACTCGAAATGCAAAGCGTCACTTCAAAATCTGATGCTGGAAACTCCGATGAGGAAAGTATTTGCGCATATCAAGCGATGAATGAATGCATTTATATATGAATAACGAGAACAGAATTTTGTTGGGGGAAGCAATGGCGCAGAGCCGTAAAGGTCAAGCGAAGTAATGAAGGAAGAATGCGTGCAGATTTTCTTTACTGAGAAATTAAAGATGAAATCTTTTGAATAAATAAAATTGGGAAAAAACGTTGTAGTGAAAATAGGTTAACCGTCGACTGCACAACCCCGCCCGAAAAGTGCGGATCATGACATCCGGTCCGGGTTTTTCGTGCCCGGTCGTGCAAACCCACTCGCCCTATTTTTATTTTTCAATTAATAATTAGTTTTTTTTTTTTTTTTAATGAATAAGTTAATTTCAGTTCATTTTCAAGGTAATTTCTCATGTGAATTTTACCCCCAGTATATTATACATCCTTTAACCACAAATTTTATTTTGAATAGATTTTTTGTGAACTCGAGTTCACATGAACTCGTATTACAGACTTACAGTTATATATAACTGTTATTCATGCATACTATCACTGTTATAAAAATATATTAAATTTTTTAAACCGTGATAATATATACACATGACATTAATAATTAATACAGTGGGTTCATATAAGTTTTTATCTTTTTTTTATATTCATCAATTTTATTTATATTTTTTCCATCACTTTTATTTTCATTCTCATATTACAAATAAGTAATATTCACATAATACTTTCATTGTTCTTTTGTTTTAGTGAGAATACCATAATATACCAATTTTCAACTTTTAAAAATTTATTTTACGCACATCTACTTTAAAAAATCTTTTATATCCTATCCATAATAAAATATCTATATACCCTTATAAAATGGGTATAAACGAGTTAATAATTTTGAATTGGGTTTCACCTTATTCTCATAACTACACTGTATCATATATGGGTTGGTTTGTATTTTTAATATTAGAGTGCATTTATCAATTAGTATTTTTGTAAGAAGAAAATTTATTAATTAATTACTGATTCGCTACACGATTCATAAAAATTAAAGTTTATAATTAAATTTTTATGAAGACAATTGATAGAAAATTTAAAATTTTTATTTAATTTTGATGTGGATAATACTCTCGTTGTTGATAGAATTTACTAATCGGTGTGTTTATGTGGCTTTTATAACATATTAATCCTACCAAACAATAATTCAAGAATTTGTGTTCTTGAGGGATAATATAGAGAGAGAAAGTAGAGAGTTTAGAGAGAAAGTCTGTTGTATTATGATTGGAATCCTCTAATAGTTACAAGAGAGGTCTTATTTATAGGTGTGCGAGTGTGAGGTGGCACCTTACGAGCCTATTGGCTTCCGGTGTTGGCGAAGGTCCGTAACCTTCGTCTTAATCCCTCACACTGCTTCCTTTACAACGCCTCCTTCTACTACATATCTATATGTCCTATTTGTACATCCACCAACCGAGCCTCCAAGCTGGGTGAGCTACATGGCGAGCTCCTCTCTGAGCGAGGGCCTTCAAGCTGGGCGAGCTACTTGGCGAGCTCTTCTCTGAGAGGTATGGGAGGAAGGCGAGGAGGTCGCCCCTGAGGAAAGGGTTGCCAGTGGCAACGAAGGGCCCGTTGAGGCTGGCGAGGAGGTCGCTAAGGTCGGCGGGGAGGCCGCCGACGTAGGCGAGGGGGAGGGCGACCTGGAGGAAGTTACGGTTGAGTGGTTCCGCTCCATCGATTTCCCGGAGCCTCAACTGATCGAACACCAGGTTTCCGACGAGGTCGTCCATCTCTTTGATTGGGACGAGTATGTCGCCCAGCACGGGGCGAGCTTCGAACTTCCCGGGCGAGAATATCGGGATACAGCAAAAAATCCGATTACAAGGCAAGTGAGGTCGTCAGCGTTATCCACGAGTACCAGCTCCCTCATCTTCGTGAGAATTATCGGGTCCCGCTTGACGTCTTCCTATACGCCCCGAGGAAGGACGAGCGAGCTGATGCACCTCTGGCGGGGTTGACGGCTATTAATGTGCACACCCTTGAGGCCGGGCTAACTTTGCCCCTGCACCCGATTATTGGCAGGTTCCTGCTCAACAACAACCTCGCCATCACCCAGCTCACCCTCAACTCCTGGAGTAGTTTATTGGCGGCGCTGACGGTCTTCGGGCTGGAGGGGTACGAGAACCGGCTGACTACCGCCGAGATCAACGAACTTCTTACCGTAACTCGGCAAGTGAACGATGGCAAGGGGTATTACTACCTCCGAGCTCACCCGGGAGAGAAATTCTTGGTGGTCCTCCCGAACAAGGTCCGCGACTGGAAGCAGTTGTTCTTCTTTGTGGGTGGAGACTGGCGAGCTTCCGCGAGCTATTCCGGGCAAGGAGAACGGATCCCAACCCCCGATGAATACGGGGAGGCCAACTGTAGGTCTCCTACTTGGTGTGTGTGGGTTGAATTAGATTTACTAATCTAATTCTTTCCTTTTTGCAAGTTTGAAGCATCACAAGTCGAGTCGCGGCAAACCCGAGATGTCCCTCGAATTCGACGTGGTGCGAGCAGTCTGCTACCTGAGGAGTCAACACGATCGGGACATCGCCCACTTGACTCAGCACCACTGCTTGAGGCTCGCCGGGCTCCTCACCTTGCCTCACCACTTCACGATCCAAGGTCCCGATCTTCCAAGTTTACAACTCTTCCTAGCTCGCCCATTTGGGGGGGGGTAGCTCGCCCGAAATACTAACTCTTTAATCTTTTCTCTCTTGCAGACGGTAGCAGGGTCACCTTTCCAACCTTCGAGATCCCGAACTCCTACCAAGAGGTAGATCGCCGCTTTGCAATGGGTCCACCCCGCCCGAATAAACTTGCCCCGCCCTCGTTGCTTGCGTTGGACGCGAGCAAGAAAGCCGAGCTCGTCTAGGCGGGGGGAAAGGTGGGTGGATCCGGGGCTCAGCAAGGGTCAACCAAGGGCCCAACAAAGGCGAAGGCAACTGAGGTCGCCAAGGCCAGTCGAGGTGGGGGACGAGCCGGTGCCACCTCCGAGCTGGGCCACGGGAAGAGGGGCCTTTCTAGAGGTGACGGGTCCCGAACTGGCGATGAGGACCCCCAAGGTCGCAAGAGGACCAAGTACACTGGCCTGCGCGACGAGGACTCTGACCCGGCCGAGTGAGCTCCGGCGAGGTCCGGACAAGGTGGATCCGCCCAGTCCACTGCTCCGTTGGCGGCCACGCCTATACGGAGCTCGCCACCTTCCCCGTCTCCTTTCGGGGTTCAGGCTAATGACGACACGCTCCTGGGCTGGGACCCCGAGCGAGTCCAGTAAGTAGCTCGTTACTTTGATTCCAGTTATATGTTTTATCTTTCCTTTCTAACTTTCAACTGTCTTGACCTTGCAGTTATGCCTCCATCGCCTATCCGAACCGGCATGAGATCCTCCATGCCTACGAGAGATCACGATCATTGACCTCGATGCGCAGCCTCCCTCCGCTTGGTCCGAAACACAGTGAGCGAGCTGCCGAGGTCTTGGTCCACTCTTCAGGTGGCAACTGTGAATGGCCAGAGCTTGGCCGAGAACATCATGCTCTCGGCGCATTACGTGAGCGGGCTGCTGCTCGCCAATCAGAAGGCAATGGAACAGGCTGCCGAGCTAGAGGCAGGTCGCCAGGAAAAGAATGAGAGAGTGATCGCCTTGGCGGAGTCTGCCGATAAGGCCAAAAAGCTGGCGAAGCTCACCGAGGAGAAGGCCGCTGCGTCCCTGGCCGCCGAGCAGAGCGCCCTGAAGCAGCTCGGCGACCTCCAAAAGAAGCTTGCCGGGCTTGAGAAAGATGCAGAGGCAAAACTCAAGGCCAAGGAAGATGAGCTCGCCGAGAGGATCACCCGGGAGGTCGGCAAGCACGAGGTGACCAAGAGGGACCTGGAACTGCAGCGGGGCCTGGTCAGGAGTGCCGACGATGAGTGCTCGAAGCTGAAGGATGAGCTATCGGCCAAGGTAAACGAGGTCGCTGAGCTCCGCAACAACGCATCCTCCTCGGTGGATTTGGTTGTGGCAAGGGCCGAGGCCTCGGATTGTGGCTTCGTGCAGTGCTATGCCGAGGTCATCCGGGCTATCTGGTGGGCGCGGGCCCATAAAGATGATGTGCTAAAAGCTGTTGTTGGGGATTTCAAGGATTGCCTGGACCGGGTCCCCTTCCCTGACGAGATGGAGCTTGACATTGGCGACCTCCCTAAGCTTGGAGTGCCCCTCGATTTCGTTCCGGCACGTTTCAAGATCATAAACACTGTGCCCGTGCCGGAATTGAACCTCGTCGAGGAGGAGGAGGTCGCTGGCGAAGAAGAACAAATCCCCCTCACTGTCGAGCAGCTCCAGGAGGCCTGAGGGGATGCGACGCTGGACACCAGCGAGTTCAACACAAGCGGGCTCACGGGCAACATCACTCCTCTTGCTGAGCTAGCCCTCCCAGCTGGCCAGGTCGCCCCCAACCCTGCCGAGGTCTCTGCTAACGCGCCTACCACCCCCGCTGCTCCAAACACTTGAGCTTTTTCTTTGCTTTCTTAGATTAGTTTTTGTTTTTAATAGTAGCTCGACGGGTTACCTAGCTCGCCCAGAAGGAGCTTTTTTTTGTAGTTTTTGGTTTTTGTCCAAGTAGTTGTAGCTCGTCAGGCATGTGCAACTCGCCTAGAAGGAGTTTTTTTTGTACTTCACAGATGGTTAGCTGGTCGACCTTTGTGGCCAGCAACACTACTTATAATTATGGATTTTTCAGGCATCATTTTTATCTTGAAAATTCCTCAAGTATTTTTGAATGAAATTCGATCTTTTTGTTTCAACTCTGTTCACCTATGTTTTCGCGCTTTATGTCTGTTGATAGAATTTATTAATCGTGTTTGTTATGTGGCTAGTTATAACATGTTAATTCTATCAAACAATAATCCAAGGATTTGTGTTCTTGGATATAATATGAGGAGGGAGAGTAGAGAGTTTAGAGAGAGAAATATTGCAATGGGTACTGTATTGATTTTCAGAAAATTGTGTGAATAGTACAAGACAGGTCTTATTTATAGGTGTATGAGTGTGAGATGACACCTTACGAGCCTATGTGGCTTCCGGTGTTGACGAGGGTTCCTTACCCCGTCTTGGTCTCTCACACTGCTTCCTTTATCATGCCTCGTCCTACTACTATGCCTTAGACTGGATGGGCCTCATTAAAAACCTCGCTGTAAACCACCCTTGTGGATAAACCGGACGGAGGGAAAAAGAGCTCATCATTGGGGTCCTATTTGACTAATAGGCGAGCTCGTCGGCGAGCTCGGAGATGGGCTTCAGTGGTTTGGGCGAGCTCCAGTGCCTTGCGTGGCTTACGGACGTTACGCGATGATGGAGCTCGGCGAGGCCTTCCTGGGGATACAAGGCGAGCTCTGGGCGAGCTCTAGGATGACAGAGATGAGCCCTTTTGGGCGAGCTACGCAGGTAAATCATCCCCATATAGGCGAACTCCTTGCCTTTAAGGATCTGGGTGGGTCCTGACGACCTGCCAAACCTCGGCGATTATTCGTATACTAATTATGTTAGTTCGCCAGTCCAACATTTGCCCCCAGCTCGCATGTGTCATGACTCCGTCAAATGTGCAGGCGAGCTGGAGAACTTGAAATTCGACGAACTATCTCTGGGCGATTGCCGAGCTAGCAGGCAAGCTCGGCCAGGGCGGTTATTCCTGGACATCGTGGTGCGGGAATCTAGGGGTCATGCACGCCTTTTGAGACCTCGGTTCCCGCCCATAATCATATCAACTTTCAAAATTCTTGCAAACAGGTCCCTGTACTTTGTGAATATCGCACCTCGCCCCGACGTCTATAAATAGGGGGAAATGGATTCATTTCCTCACTTTCTGCATTTCGAATTCTCAGAGCTTTCCCGACGACTGATTTTTCTTGTGCTCGACGGATTTTCGAAGGCTCTCCGAGGTAGGATTCGATCTTTCTTCCCCTTCTCTTCTATCTTTTATTTGATTTTTCTGTCGTTTATTCGGGATTATGGGATTTTGGACCGTGGATTGTACCGAGAAACTTTGCATTTCCCTGACTCTTGGATTATTGGATTTTGGACTTTGGGACCTTTGAATTTCACTGAGGCCATGTCGACACGCTCTTCGAGCAGAACTCTTTCGGACCGGAATCCTGGTAAACTGCCAATGATTGAGGATGAGCCACTTCAGGTTTCATATGTGGAGATCGGTTCCAGCTCCGAGGCGATCTCGGCAGCTCGCCAGGTCTCCGGCGAGCTACGTCCCGATCCGGAGGAAGGAGCCTCCAGTTCCGTATACCGCAAAGTGTGGGAGGATGGTGACGAGGTCGCCCAAGAAGAAAGAGTTGCCAGTGGCAAAGAAGGGCCCGAGGAGGTTGAGGAGGGCGATGCCGAGGTCGGTGAGGAGGGTGGCGAGCTGGAGGAGGTCACGCTCGAATGGTTCCGCCGCATTGGTTTCCCGGAACCTCAGCTGGTTGAGTACCAGATCCCTACCCAGGTGGTTCATCCATTTGATTGGAACGAGTATGTCACCGAGTACGCGGCCAGGTTCCCTTGCCCGAATTGGGTACCTCGCACCGACCCCACCGACTTGGAAGAAGTTGCCCCTTCTGAGTACAAGGCTGGCGAGGTGGTGAGCCTTATTGATGAATGCGACCTGCCTATTATACGCAGGGAGTATCGCATCCCACTGGACATCTTTATGTATGCCCCGATGAAGGATGAGCGGGCCGACGCACCTCCTGAGGGGATGACCGCTTTGAACGTAGATGTCCTGAGGGCCGGGCTTACGTTGCCGCTGCACCCGATCATTGGCCAATATCTTGCTGACAATAATCTGGCCATCACCCAGCTCACGCCGAATGCATGGAGCAACCTCCTCGCCGCCCTGTCTGTTTTTGGGTTGGAAGGTTATGAGAACGCGACGACCTCGGCGGATCTGGGTGAGCTTTTTGGCGTGACCAAGCGGACGCAGGACGGCGCGGGGTATTATTACCTGAAAGCTCGCCCAGGGGAGAAATTTCTTGGGGACCTGCCCAATAAAGTCCGTGACTGGAAGAAACAAATTTTCTTCGTAGGCGGCGACTGGCGAGCCTCCAGCACGTATCATGGACGGGGTGATCGTATTCCCACTCCAGAGGGATATGGGGAAGCCAGCAGTAGGTCGCCTATTTCGGTGTGCGTGGGTTGAATTAGATATACTAATTCTAATTTTCTTTCCTTTTGTAGTTCCGAAGCGACACAAATCCAGTCGGGGCAGGCGTAAAGTGTCGGAGCAGTTCGACGTGGTGCGCGCCATCTGCTGTTTGAGAAGTGAGAAGGACAGACAGGTCGCCCATCTGTGTGTGCACCATTTCCTGCGGCTCACCGGGCTCCTTACACTACCGCACCACCTTGACATCCAAGGTCCCGAGCTCCCAGGTTCAACTCTTTCCAGCTCGCCTATGGGGGGTGTAGCTCGCCCATCATGCTGACATTTGTAATTTTTGTGCAGGTGGTAGCTTCGTTGCCATCCCGATCGCCGAGGTCCCCGAGGCCTATCAACTCGTGAAAGAGCGATTCGAGATGGGCCCACCTCGCCCCAACAGACTTGCCCCACCGTCCATGCTCGCGCTGGAGGTGAGCAAGGAGGCAGAGCTCGCCTCCAAAAAGGGCGAGGCAGGTGGATCGGGAGCTCAAAAGGAGAAAGCCAAGGCTCCTGAGAAGTCCAAGGCATCGGAGGTCGCCCGGGCCGGCCGAGGTGGAGGACGAGCTGTTGCCCCCTCCGAGCGAGGTCGAGGAAAGAGGGGCGCCCAAGGGGGGTGGTGGATCCCGAGCTGGCGAGGAGGATCCCCCAGCTCGCAAGAGAACGAGATACACCGGCCTAGTCGACGAGGAGTCTAACCGGGCCGAGAGGACCTCGGCGAGGTCGGGGCAGGGGGGCTCTGCTCAATCCACCGTTCCGCTGGCGGCTACGCCCATTCGGAGTTCACCCCCTTCACCTTCCCCATTCGGGGTGCAAACCACCGACGATACGCTACTCGGTTAGGATCCTGACCGAGCTCAGTAAGTAGCTCGCCCAATTGACTTTCATTGCTTATCAATCCTTTATTTTTCTAACATTTTCCATCTATTTCGATCTCGCAGTTATGCTCCAATCGCCTTCCCGAACCGCCACGAGGTTCTGCACGCCTTTGAACGATCTCGCTCTCTCATTTCGATGCGGAATCTCCCTCCGGGCATAGACCGGGATGCTGTGAGCGAGATGCCGAGGCATTGGACGACCCCGTTGGTGGCGGGTATCAACAGTCAGGACCTGAGGGAGAACCTCCTTCTCTTGGGCCACTATGCGAGTAGATTGGTGCTCGCCAACCAAAAGGCCCTCGAGCAAGTTGCCGAGTTGGAGGCAGGTCGCTCCGACAGGAACAAGCGGATGCTGGCGTTGGCGGACTCTGCTGACAAAGCAAAAAAATAGGTGCGGCTCGCTGAGGAACGGGCCAAGGCATCGCTGGCCGCCGAGCAAAGCGCCCTCCAGCAGCTTGAGACCGTCCAACGCCGGCTCACCCGACTCGAGCAGGAGACGGAGGCGAGGACAAAAGCTAAAGAAGAGGAGTTCGCCGCCCAGCTCACCCAGGAGGTCGGCAACCACAGGATCACGAAGAAAGACCTCACACTGCAGTGGGGTCTGGTGAAGAGCTCCAACGCCGACTGCGAGAGGCTAAGGGGCGAGCTAGAGGCGAAGGCGAATGAGATCACCGAGCTGCGGAGTGTTGCCTCCTCCTCACCGGGACCTGGCGGCCGTGAAGGCCGAGGCCTCTGACAGAGGATGCGTCCAATGTTATGCTGAGGTTTTGTGGACTCTCTGGTGGGCTCGAGCTCATAGGGACGACGAGGTGGAGGCAGTCGTGGGAGACTTCAAGGCATGCCTGGACCGAGTTCCCTTTCCCGATGGTACCGAGCTGGATATCGGCGACCTACCTGAAATTGGCATTCCTCTCGACTTTGTACCGGACCACTTTCGAATTATCAAGACAGTCGAGGTGCCGGAGCTGAATCTTGGTGACGCAGAGGAGGTCGCCCGCGAGGGAGATCGCGTTCCCCTCACTGTCGAGCAACTGCAGGAGGCCTGTGGGGATGCTATGCTAAACTTGGGCGAGTTTGATACCAGCGGGCTGTCTGGTAATATCACTTCCGAGGCTGAGCTCGCCATTCCCGCTTCCCAGGTCGCCGCTGCCCCTGCCGAGGTCGCCGCTAATGTGCCTTCCGATGCCCCAGCTGCTCGGGGATTTAGGATTTTTCTTTGCTTTCGTAGATTAGCTTTTTTAATTTCCAACTTGTAGTAGGTCGACGGGTTGCGGAGCTCGCCTAGAAGGAGCTCCATTTTTGTAGCTTTACTTTTCGTTCAAGTAGATTCAGCTCGCTGGGCACATGCAGCTCGCCCAGAAGGAGCTTTTTGTAGTTCAAAGACGGCCAGCTGGTCGGCCTTTGTGGCCAGCACTACTACTCATACTTAAGATTTTTTCAAGTATATTTTTGACTTGAAAATTTCTTAAGGGCCTTTTGAATATAAGTCGAGCATTTTTTGTCCAACTCTTTTCCTTTATGTATTTGCGCTTTTACGTTATAATTTTTTGAAATAGCTCGTTCTTATTTATTTTCCTGGTACATAATTGTTCGTCTTATTCTACTTTGAGAAGCGAATCGTTCATTTTACATCACTTTCGACTACGAATTGTACCTCTGTTTTTAGAGTGCGCATTCTTCGTCTTACGCCACTTAGGGCCGCGAACCGTTCGTCTTAGGCCACTTGGGGCAGCGAACTGCACTTTGATTGATTCGCGTTGGGCCATTGGGTTTCATGAACCTTGCCTTAGACGTTTTTGTCTTTTTCGTGAATTTTTCTAACTTGTGGCAGTAGGTGCTTAGCAACCCTTTAAGAAGGGTACCTTCGCGACCTTGGGCACTTTGGCCTTTGCCTTCGAGCTATCTAATTACAACGCTTAGGACCTTGGTCCTCGCGCATTGTGGATTTTAGAGCATGTGGGCGAGCTAGGTTTGGCGAGCTACCAGGAGCAGTGGGCGACCTGGTGCAGCTCGCCTGGTTGGAGAGCTGCACAGGTCCAAACACTTGGGAATTTTTCTGAATTTTTACAGCAACGTAATTTACATCGGTTGCCATCTACATTTCTGATGCAAACCTTTGACTAGTCTATTACAGGATTCTAGTCTATTCGTAGAACTTTTTTAGATGTGCCGAGCTCCAGGTGTATGACGAAGCCTTGCCTTCTGCGTCTTCCAGATCATAAGTACCGTTTGGCCAGGCTGCGGTGACCCGGAATGGTCCTTCCCAGTTTGAACCGAATACACCTGGTGGGGCCATCAATTTCTTTTTTAACATCAGGTCTCCGACCTTGAATTTTCGGTCTCGGACCTGAGAGTTGTAATATTTTTCCGCTCTACGCTTATAGGTGGCATTCTTCATTTCTGACGAAGCTCTGGTCTCTTCGATCAGATCTTTTTCTACTGCCAAGGCTTCATCATTCCTTTCTTCATCATACCCCACCACCTTCCAAGTCTTGTTCTGGACTTCAACCGGGACTACGGCTTCAGTCCCGAAGGCTAGGGCGAACGGGGTCTCCCCGGTGCTGGTCCTATAGGAAGTTCTATAAGACCATAGGACCTCCGGGAGTTCGTCTGCCCAGCTCCCCTTCTTTTCTTCGAGGCGGAGCTTCAATATGTGTTTCAGGATCTTGTTCACCGCCTCGACCTGGCCGTTCGACTGGGGGTGATATGGGATTGAGTAGTGCTTCTTGATGTTCCATGAACTGCAGAAGTCCCTCAACTTCAGTCCGTCGAACTGCCTTCCATTATTAGTGATGACCGACTGCGGGAGACCAAACCTGCAGATCAGATTTTTCCAAATGAAGATGATCATCTTTTCTTGGGTTATGGTTGTGAGAGCTTCGGCCTCAGCCCACTTAGTGTAGTAGTCTACTGCTACGACAGCGAACTTTACACCGTCTCTACCAGGTGGAAATGGGCTGATCAAGTCGATTCCCCATTTCGCGAAAGGTCATGGGCTGAAAACCGACTTAAGCTGGTTGGCTGGGGAGTGGATGTTAGGTGCGAAAAGTTGGCACTTTCGGCACCTTCGAGCGAAGCTGATGGCATCTTTGCGAAGAGTGGGCCAGTAATAGCCCTGTCTGATCGTCTTATATGCCAATGCTTGCCCCCCCAGTGTGACTCCCACAAATGCCTTCGTGAATTTCTTCTAACACTTCGGACCCCTGCTTCCTAGTTAGACATTTGAGTAGGGGCAGAGAGAATCCACGTTTGTAGAGTTGGCCATCCAGCAGCGTATATCTGGCAGCTTGCTTTACTAACCGGCTAGCTTCCCAGGTGTCCACGGGTGTTGTTCCGTCTGTTAGGTATTTTTGGATTGGAGTGCACCAATCTTCACCACCTTCACTGTCCTCCTGCCCCCCCGCTCGAGGTTTGATTTATCTTGTAATCGGACGTCGAGGGGTTTTTCAGTGTGGTGATCACAACCTCCGTGAATTCGGCTTCGCCGTTGCAAGTAGCTAGCCGGGCTAGAGCATCTGCTTGTGTGTTCTCTAGCCGCGGTATGTGATCGATGTAAACTTATGTAAACATCGAGATCAGATGCGCGGCTATTTTCTGGTAGGTCATCATCTGCTGGTCTTTTGCCTCATATTCCCCCCGGACTTGGGATATTATTAGCTGAGAATCTCCAAAAACTTGAAGATTGGTTGCCCCCACAGCTAATGATAGCCTAAGTCCTGCTATCAACGCTTCATACTCCGCCTCATTGTTGGTTGCTCGAAAGTCGAACCGAATTGCGGAGGTGAAGACTTGTCTGTCTGGGCTGATCAGGACCACGCCGGCGCTTGCTGCCATGCTAGTTGATGATCCATCCACGTAGAGATGCCACGGAGCTATACGCCCCCTCGTCGGATCTTGTGGGAAAGTTAGCTCGACTATGAAGTCGGCAAGTGCTTGTCCCTTGATCGCTGTTCGGAGTGCATAGCTTATACCGTATTGGCTGATCTCCAGTGACCATTTCAGCAGGCATCCGACGGTGTCTGGGCGCTGTAGTATTTGACGCAGTGGGAACGTTGTCAGC
>JAPKLY010000056.1:1277615-1291379 GCA_026898435.1 Prunella vulgaris | reverse complement strand
CCGAAGGACAACTTCCCACTACCTCACATTGACCAGTTGGTGGACAGTACCGCAGACCATGAGATGATGACATTCATGGACGCTTTTGCGGGCTATCACCAAATAGCTCTACACCCAGATGACCAGGAACACACGGCGTTCTACACCAACAAGAACATGTATTGCTGGGAAAGGATGTCGTTCGGACTCATCAACGCCGTAGCCACCTACCAAAGATTGGTGAACAAAATGTTTGACCAACACATCGGCGAATCCATGGAGGTGTACGTGGACGACATAGTTGTCAAGAGTTTGAGAAAGGAGGACCACCTGGACCACCTGAAACAGACCTTCGACATACTGCGCCACTACAACATGAAGTTGAACCCCAAGAAGACCAGCTTCGGCGTGCACTCTGGGAAGTTCCTGGGGCACCTAGTTAGCCAGCGGGGGATTGAGGTCAACCCAACACAGGTCCAATGCATAATTGAGATGGGGATACCCGACTCCATCCAAAAAATTCAAAGGCTGACAGGGTGCATGGCAGCCCTTAACAGATTCATCTCCAGGTCCGGCGACAGAAATCATCCATTTTTCGAGGTAATTAACGCAAACACACGGAGGTACAAAGAGGCGGCCAAGGCCAACAAGCTCCACCTCAAAATCCACTTCGTCTGGACAAATGAATGCCAACGTGCCTTCGAAGATATCAAAACATACCTGGCGGATACATAAGTTCTGTCGAAGCCAATACCTGGAGAGAAGTTGTATCTGTACCTAGCCGCGTCGGAGGTGGCCATCAGCTCCGTCCTGGTCCGAGAAGAGGCGAAAACACACCTCCCAGTGTACTACGTGAGCCAAGTCTTACATGAAGCTGAGTTGCGGTACACCCCAACAGAGAAGCTGGCTTATGCACTGGTGATGAGTGTTAGAAAATTGAGGCCTTACTTCTTTGACCATCCGGTAGAGGTGCTGACAACGTTCCCACTACGTCAAATACTACAGCGCCCAGATACTGCCGGATGCCTGCTGAAATGGTCGCTGGAGATTAGCCAATACGGTATAACCTACGCACCCCGAACAGTGATCAAGGGACAAGCACTGGCCGACTTCATCGTCGAGCTAACTTTCCCACAAGATCTGACGAGGGGGCGTATAGCTCCGTGGCATCTCTACGTGGATGGGTCATCAACTAGCATGGCTGCAGGCGCCGGCGTGGTCCTGATCAGCCCAGACAGACAAGTCTTCACCTCCACAATTCGGTTCGACTTTCGAGCAACCAACAATGAGGCGGAGTATGAAGCGTTAATAGCAGGACTTAGGCTATCATTAGCTGTGGGGGCAACCAATCTTCAAGTTTTCGGAGATTCCCAGCTAATAATATCCCAAGTCCGGGGGGAATTTGAAGCAAAAGACCAGCAAATGATGACCTACCAGAAGATAGCCGCACATTTGATCTCGATGTTTACACAAGTTTACATCAATCAGATACCGCGGCTAGAGAACACACAAGCAGATGCTCTAGCCCGGCTAGCTACTAGCAACGGCGAAGCCGAATTCACGGAGGTTGTGATCACCACACTGAAAAACCCCTCGACGTCTGATTACAAGATAATTCAGACCTCGAGTGGGGGGCGAGAGGATAGTGAAGATGGTGAAGATTGGTGCACTCCAATCCAAAAATACTTAGCAGACGGAACAACCCCCGTAGACACCTGGGAAGCCAGCCGGTTAGTAAAGCAAGCTGCCAGATATACGCTGCTGGATGGCCAGCTCTATAAACGTGGATTCTCTCTACCCCTACTCAAATGCCTAACTAGGAAGCAGGGTCCGAAGTGTTAGAAGAAATTCACGAGGGAATTTGTGGGAGTCACGCTGGGGGGCAAGCATTGGCATATAAGACGATCAGACAGGGCTACTACTGGCCCACTCTTCGCAAGGATGCCATCAGCTTCGCTCGAAGGTGCCGAAAGTGCCAACTTTTCGCACCTAACATCCACTCCCCAGCCAACCAGCTTAAGTCGGTTTTCAGCCCATGGTCTTTCGCGAAATGGGGTATCGACTTGATCGGCCCATTTCCACCTGGTAGAGGCGGTGTAAAGTTCGCTGTTGTAGCAGTAGACTACTACACTAAGTGGGCTGAGGCCGAAACTCTCACAACCATAACCCAAGAAAGGATGATCGGCTTCATTTGGAAAAACCTTATCTGCAGGTTTGGACTCCCGCAGTCGGTCATCACTGATAATGGAAGGCAGTTCGATGGACAGAAGTTGAGGGACTTCTGCAGTTCATGGAACATCAAGAAGCACTACTCAACTCCATATCACCCCCAGTCGAACGGCCAAGTCGAGGCGGTAAATAAAATCCTGAAACACATACTGAAGCTCCGCCTCGAAGAAAAGAAGGGGAGCTGGGCAGACGAACTCCCGGAGGTCCTATGGTCCTATAGAACTTCCTATAGGGCCAGCACCGGAGAGACCCCGTTTGCCCTAGCCTTCGGGACTGAAGCCGTGGTCCCGGTAGATGTCCAGAACAAAACTTGGAAGGTGGTGGGATATGATGAAGAAAAGAATGATGAAGCCTTGGCAGTAGAAAAAGATCTGATCGAAGAGACCAGAGCTTCATCAGAAATGAAAAACGCCACCTACAAGCGCAGAGCGGAAAAATATTACAACTCTCAGGTCCGAGACCGAAAGTTCAAGGTCGGAGACCTGGTGTTGAAAAATAAATTGATGGCCCCACCAGGTGTATTCGGTTCAAATTGGGAAGGACCATTCCGGGTCACTGCCGCCTGGCCGAACGGCACCTATGATCTAGAAGACGCAGAAGGCAAAGCTTCGTCATACACCTGGAGCTCGGCACATCTAAAAAAGTTCTACCAATAGACTAGAATTCTGTAATAGACTAGTCGAAGGTTGGCATCAGAAATGTAGATGACAACCGATGTAAATTACGTTGCTGAAAAAATTCAGAAAAATTCCCAAGTGTTTGGACCTACGCAGCTCCCCAACCTGGCTAGCTGCACTTGGTTGCCCACTACTCCTGGTAGCTCGCCAAACCTAACTCGCTCACTTGCTAAAAAAAATAAAATTTGCAATGCGCAAGGACCAAGGTCCCAAACGTTGTAATTAAATAGCTCGAAGGCAAAGGCCAAAGTGCCCAAGGTCGCGAAGGTACCCTTCCTAAAGGGTTGCTAAGCACCTACTGCCACAAGTTAGAAAAATTCGCGAAAAAGACAGAAACGTCTAAGGCAAGGTTCATGAAACCCAATGGCCCAACGTGAATCAATCGAAGTGCAGTTCGCCGCCCTAAGTGGCCTAAGACGAACGATTCGCGGCCCTAAGTGGCATAAGACGAAGAATACGCACTCTCAAAACAGAGGTACAATTCGTAGTCGAAAGTGACGTAAAACGAACGATTCGCTTCTCAAAGTAGAATAAGACGAACAATTACGTACCAGGAAAATAAACAAGAACGAGCTATCTTAAGAAATTATAACGTAAAAGCGCAAAAACATAAATAAAAAAAAGTTGGACAAAAAATGCTCGACTTATATTCAAAAGGATACTTAAGAGATTTTCAAGCCAAAAATATACTTGAAAAAATCCTAAGTATGAGTAGTGGTGCTGGCCACAAAGGCCCACCAGCTAGCCGTCTTTGAATTACAAAAAGCTCCTTCTGGGCGAGCTGCACGTGCCCGGCGAGCTAAATCTACTTGGACAAAAAGTAAAGACTACAAAAATGGAGCTCCTTCTGGGCGAGCTCCGCAACCCGGCGACCTACTACAACTTGGAAAATGTAAACTAAGCTAAGAAAGCAGTAATAAAGGGGGCCTAAGACTAGGGGGCGACCTGGCGAATGGGCATGGCGAGCTCGGCATCAGGAGTGATATTCCCGGAGAGTCTGCTTGTGCCGAGCTCGCTAATGGTTATCATCGCGTCCCCGCAGACCTCCTGCATCTGCTCCATCGTCGGCGGGGCCTCACCTCCAGCATCCCCCTCTGCACCCTCAGTTTCTTGGGCGAGGTCGGCAGTCAAGACCTGCTTCGTCTGGATAATGTTGAATTTCAGACGAGCAGCGTCGAGATTGATCCCATAGCCCGCGAGGTCCCCGATGTTCAATTCCGTGCCGGGGGGGATCGAGGACTTCTCCAGACAGTCCTCAAACTCGCCGACGAGGGCTTCCCACTCGCTGTCATTGTTAATCCGCGCTCATTGGAAGGAGCGAATTACCTCAGCAAAACAGAGCACGAATCCCTTGTCAGTGGCCACCACCTCGGCGAGCTCAAGTGCCTCGGGCGTTATGGCAGTGTCGGAACGGCCCCTGAGCTCGGCGATCTCCAGGGCCTGAGTGGCAACCTCCTCCCGCAGCTTGCGGCACTCCTCTGAATTCCCCCGGCTCTGATCCCGGAGGAGCCCTACCTCAACCCGGGTCAAGGCGAGCTCCTCCTCCCGAGCAGCGAGCGTCTGGCGAGCTGCTTCCAATTCGGCCTGTTGTTGGCGGAGGTCGGCCTGGAGTTTTTCTGCCTTCTTAATTGCAAGCCGCTCCGCCTCCAGCGAGGCCTTCGCTTTAGACTCCGCCCTCGCGAGCTCCTCAAGCGCCTTCTTCCGCTCGTCGCCCACCTTAGTGAGCGCTTTATTCATATCGTGACGAGCTCTATCTGAGGCGGCGATATCATCACTGACGAGCTGAGCCGCCGCCATCGCTGCGCAGGTGTAGTGCATCGCCAGCCTCGCCCTGTCAGCAGGCCTCTGCCTCTCGATCATCCCGAGCTCCGAGGCGGAGAGATATTTGGGGGCCTCGGTAAAAACCCGGCGAGCTGCCCCATCGGGAAGGTCCCTCGATGAATTCAGGGCCAGGTACCGCTCGGCGACATGGAGAGGCTCGGGTCGCTGCGGGAACTCGGCGGGAGTGTACCTGCACAAACTCAGATCAGTTAGCAAAAACCAAGGAGATTGCCAAGGCTTCCAACTCAAAAGAGGTCGCCCACTTACCCAAACCTATTGGGGTTGAGCCCGAGCAGGGTATCGTCCTGAATAGGGACCCCGTAGGGAGGCGGCGAGGGCGCACTCTGAGGAGTTGGAGGCGCTGGGGAAGGTCGAACAGTAAGAGCTCACCCGGACCCCATTTGGCTTGATCCAGAGCCGCCCTCAGCCCTGGCTCGCTTGGCGAGGCGAGTTTCCTCTTCACTCACTCGCGAGCCATCTCCCCGGTGGAGAGCTCGCTTCGTCTGATGGGGCGGAGGTGGTTGGGCACCCCGTTCAGGACCTGAACCTCGCCCCGCCCCTTTTTTCGCTCCGGTGACCTTCTTCTTTATCGGGGGAGGTGCCGAGGTCTTTTGAGAGCTAGAGCCCCCAGCCTTCTCAGCGGCTTTGGCGAGCTCTAGTTTCTTGGTAGCGTCCAGGACCGCCCCCGAAGGGATGCCTTCCCTCCCCGGACGAGGCTTGCCCATCTTCAGCTGTCGAGCTAGGAAGTGATAAGCTTCGGGAACCTCAACGGGTGGGAGCTCGTCAATAGGACCTGCACCTGTACAACGAACAACCAAGTCAGATCGGCGACCTTGACATATAAGACAGCGAGCTCTGGAAGCTCGATAATGGAAAGGCGCAAAACCTCGAGCGGCGAGGTGGTGTGGCGAGGTGATTAGACCGGCGAGCCGGCGGCAGTGGTGTTGACACAGATGTTCGATCTCACGGTCTTTTTTCTCCCGCAAGCAACACACCGTCCGCACAAACTCGAAACCTGTCGAAACTGCCGGTCTCCCGCGGCTTGACTTGTGGCGCTTCAAACCTGCAAAAAGATAGATTAGATCAGTAATCTAATCCGACGCACACACACTAAGGTACGCCACCTACAGCTCGCCTCCCCGTAGGTCTCGGGGGTAGGAATGCGCCCTCCGTGGCCATTGGAAGCTCGCCAATCCCCCCTGATGAAAAAGAACTGCTCTTTCCAATCCCGGACTTTGTTAGGGAGGTCGCCTAAAAATTTGCCCCCCGGGCGAGCTTGAAAAGAGTAATATCCCTTCCCCTCCATCGCTTGTCTGATCACGATGAAGAGCTCGTTAATCTCCACCGTGCTCAGCCGGTTTTCATAACCCTCGAGGCCGAAGACAGTCAGGGCGGCCAACAAATTGCTCCATGCATTCGGAGTGAGTTGGGTGATAGCGAGGCCCGTGTCCGCCAAAAATTGCCCAATTATGGGGTGGAGGGGAAGGGTGAGCCCTGCCTTCAGGGTGTGGTAATTCATGGCTGTGAGCCCAGCAGGGGGGAGGTCGGCTTGCTCTTTCTCCTCGGCAGGATACATAAAAATGTCCAGCGGGATGCGGAACTGCCTCCGAATATCTGGAAGGGCGAACTCGCTCATGATGCTCTCCACCCAGTTGGCCTTGAGATCAGACTTGCCAGCGGCTTTTCGAATCGGAGCTCGCCGGGGTAGGGGGAAGCTCGCCCCATGAGTCCTCACATATTCACCCCAGTCGAACTCATTTACGACCTCGGCGGAGACTTGATGTTCGGGGAGCTTGGGGAAGGGAAAGTCGATAAAATGGAGGTATTCGTAAGTGACCTCCGTCCCCGTATCCTCGTCGACCTCTTCGTCGACCTCACGAGCCAGCTCGCCAGCAAGGTCGCCGGCCCCGACCTCGGCGACCTCCTCCTGGGCCTCTTCAGCGGGAGTCGCTGCTCCCCCGTGAGCTCGCTCTGAGTAATCCCAGAGTTCGCGAAGGGGTGATTCCTCACCAGAACTAGTAGCTTGCTCGCTGGAGTCAGAGCGAACTGACCCCGAGAGCTCGCTACTGTCTGGGGAGGTTTCAGAGCTCGCCCCAGAGCTCGAGGAGAGGACCACGGGTGTTACTCGGGGGTTTGGAAGGTCATCGGTCATTTGTCCTTTGTCCAGGTCACGACTCGGGGGGGTATGGCTCGAGGAGTTCTCAGACATAATAAAGGCGTTCGAAAATGTAGAACAAGGAAAGAGAGGAGAAATCTGGGTCTCTACCTTAGCAGGCACGTCTAGAGCAGAGGATTGATCGCCGGAAATGCGCTCTGAGAAATGAAGGAAGCAAAGTGAGGAAATTCTTCGTTTTTGCCTATTTATAGGCGCGGGACACAAGCTCGAAATTCCCGAAAGACCAGGGGCCTTTTTGCAAGGAATTTGAAAAGTTATCATTATTATGGGCGGGAATCGAGATGTCAAGAGACTCGCGTGATGCTTGGGATCCCGCATCGTGTCGGCCAAGGCGACCTCCGAGGCGCAGCTCGCCTACAAGCTCGGTGCCCCCGGAAATAGTTCGTCAGACCTCAAGTTCTCCAGCTCGCCCACACATTGGACAAAGTCATGAAGCGCGCGAGCTGGGGGGCAAATGTTGATATGGCGAACTAATACGTCGATTTCAGAAATAATCCCCGAGGTTTGCCAGGTCACCAGAGCCAGAGCTCGCCCGTCTGTGGGTACACCAGAGCTCGCCCGATACCCTGGAATCTGGTCAAGGCCCGGGAGCTCGCCCGACCTACCGGAGCTCGCCGGGAGCTCGCCCATAGGCTCACTCGTTAGTCAATAGGATCCTGATGGCGCGCTCTTTTTCCCTCCGTCCGGTTTGTCCACAAGGGTGGTTTACGGCGAGGTTTTTAATGAGGCCCATCTAGTCTAAGGCATAGTAGTAGGACGAGGCGCGGTAAGGGAAGCGGTGTGAGAGATCAAGACGAGGGTAAGGAACTCTCGTCAACATCGGAAGCCACATAGGCTCGTAAGGTGCCGTCTTACACTCGCACACCTATAAATAAAACATCTCTTGTACAATTCTGAAAATCAATACAACTCCTATTACAATATTTCTCTCTCTAAGCTCTCTTCTCTCCCTCCCCAAGAACACAAAATCATAAGATTATTGTTTGGTAGAATTAATTCGTCGTAAAGCCACATAATAAACACAATCAGCAAATTCTATCAACACATGCTGCAACGGGATCCCCGTCATGTCTTCGTGGGACCAGGCGAATACGTCCAAGTTGGACATCAGGAACAACTCCATCCTCAACCGGTACGGTTCAGGCAACTCCGAACCTATACAAAGTTCTAAGTCCCTTTCCGGGTCCACCGGGAGTACCGTCAACTCTTCCATGGGGGTGGCATTTCTCTTTTAATTCTCCCACCTTGGGTCGCTGATGAACTCGTCCCACTCTTCTTGTGACATTCGTGCAGGTTCGTGACCTATGCGGGGCTCGAGATCATCAGCTTGGTTTTTAGCTTGGACAGGTTCGTGACCTATGCGGACCGGTGGTTTATCAACTTAGGATGGTTCCGTGACTTGGGGAGTTAGGTCAACGTCCATTGGCACTGGTTCTTGACCTCCCACAGGTTCCCCATCTTGTACTTCATCTACCACTTCCATGGGAGCACATTGCTGCTCTTGCGTTGGTCCCAACACTTGGTCATTTTTGTCAGTTCCATTCCCTCCATTGGCGTCGGTTGTGCGTCTTGCGCAGGTTCAGAGACTTGTTCAATTTCCGGTAGATCGCCTACCTCCATCATTTCAGTTTCTACCGAGATGACGTCTAGGATGTTTGGCTCGTCTACCGGGATTTGCACATCATTCTCAAGGACCTGGACCTGCGTCACCGTCTTTTTGACCTGGCCATCTTTGATTTGGAGTAAACACTCTCAGGCATTTTTCTGGTCACCTTTAATGGTACCTTCGCCTTTCGGAGTTGGGAATTTTACACAATAGTAGTAGGTCGAACACGCCGCTTTGAATTCATTGAAAAATGAGCGGCCCAGGAACCCGTTGTAGGAGGACTGCTGGTCGACAACTAGGAAATCTATGAGCCTAGTCAGTCTCCGCTCCGGGTCCTCGACCGATACAAGCTGGACGCTCAACCTAATAGTACCTAGGGGGACGGTTACAACTTCTCCGAACCCCACTATCCTAGCATTACTAGGTTCTAAATACGACTCAAAATCACCTAAGGCATCTAAGGTGGATTTGAAGAGAATGTTGGTGAATGCGCCGGTGTCAACAAGCAGCCTGTGAACTCAGACTTTCATGATGTTGGCGGTTATCACCAACGAGTCGTTGTGGGGTGTCAGTACCCCCTCCAGGTCCGCTGAGGAGAATGTCAGCTCATCAGTAAGCTGTGCGACGGACCTGGGACCGGAGCAGCCTTCCTGGACCTGGTTCACGGCCTGGATTTCGGCCTTCCTCTTTCTCTTGGACATGGAGGATCCCCCGTCTTGGAGGCCTTCAGCAGCTCCGTTTTCCTCCTTAAGGACCAAGAGTTCTCGGGTGGGCTCCATGTTCTGTTGAGGTTAGGGAGGTCCCCTTCGCCTGTTCTGAGGTCCGCATTGGCCTACATCCTCTTCTTCGTCATCGGAGACCTCCCTTCTCTCGAACCTGGGCCTCTTTGCTGGTTCCTTTTTCAAGAATTCGGCCAGATTCCCATCCTCATAAAATTTCCAGAGTTGTTTGAGGAGGTCTCGGCATTCGCTGGTGAAGTGGTCAATTGATTGGTGGTAAGCACAGTACTTGTTGGGGTTGAGCTTCGCGCGATCTTGGTGAATTCTCCTCGGCTCTTCCAATAAAGCCTTGTCCTTGACCACCGTAAAGACGTGGTCGACGGAGACGGTGAGGACTTGGTTGAGCTTCTCCTTGAACTCGTCCCCATCGCCAAAAGCTTTTAAGTTCCGGGGGGCCTTGTATGTGCCTCCAGACTTCTTCCCGTAGGATTTTTTCTCCTCCGGGGCACCAACTTCTTTCAGTAGTGCCTCATGCATAGCCACGAACACTCCCGCCTTGTGGAGGAATTCAGTGTAAGTGTTCGGACATGCGAGGTGCATCTCCTTCCAGTGGTCGGTGCCCTTTCTGAGCCCGGCCATTACCGCAACGACTTTGGTGTCCTCGCTCACCGGTTCGCCTTCCAGCAGTATTTTGTCGAACCTCTCCAGGTACTGCTGGTCGGTCTCGTTCTCACCTTGGTGGATGTTGGCGAGGCGGTACTTCTGGGTAAGGTAGGATCCAAACCCAGAGAAGTGGGCCAAGAACTCCAGCGAGAGTTGGCCGAATGAGTGGATTGACCCCGGGGCGAGTGATGAGAACCAGCGGTGAGCTCGGTCCCCGAGGGTCAGCGGAAAGTTCCGGCACTGAGTAGAGTCAGTGGCACCCACCGAAATCATAAAGTCTGCATACTTGGCCAGGTGGACCTTCGGGTCAGATTCGCCCTCGTATGCAGACATCACCGGCAATTTGATCTTCTTTTGGACCGGTGCTCTAAGTATGGCAGGTGCCAATGGAGATGTGAGGAGTGTGGTGGCGTCAGGTCCGCCAGACTTGGCTGCTACTTGTTGTTGTAGCATCTCAACGGCCCTTTTCATTGTGGCCAGCTCATCGTCGCGGGTCACCTCTGGCGGAGGTTGCTCGAAGGTCGTGCACCTCGTGGACGCACACCCTCGAGGTGCCTCACTCTGGGGTGACCCCTCCGTGGTGGGTTGGAACTGGCGTCCGCCATGCGGGCCCAGTCTGTCGGTGGCGGGTCTCCTCAATCGGTCATGGGTGGACCTACGAGGCTGTAGGTCCGACTCTCCCCTCTGGGACGTGGTCGGGGCTGCTGTCCGCTCAATTTCTTCGCACCTCGGCCCTAGCCTGCCTTGGAGGACCTCCCTCCTCAGTGATTGGTGCGTGGCGGATGCTTCGGTGTAGGTCGAAGCTCGCCCCGCGTGCGTGGCTGGCTCCTCCACCACCTTGGCCTTCCCGGCGCGCTCCAGGTGTTGGCGAGCCTAGGCGGAGCTCGCCTCCTGTTCGGTGTGGAGGTCGCAGTAGTGACCCCGGGTCTGGGTGCCCTTGGTGGGCCTGACCTGCACCCGGACTTCGGTAGCTGGAGCTCGCCTAGGTACTAGGGCGAGCTCGTCGAGCTGCCTCTGCTGCAACCTCTACAAGGTTGCGATGATGCGTTGGAGTTCGTCGGGGTTGTTGGCCAGGTCCCTCAGGGAGGGGTTTAAATCCTCTTGGGTCACTACAACTCGCGGAGGTCGCGGAGCTGTATTTTTCGGGGGAGCTTGGAGAGAGGTTTCTCCCTCAGCTTGGTCCTGGGCGGCGCCCTTCCCCCTCCGGGTGTTCGCCGAGGTCTGCTCCTTAGGAATTTTTGGGTTTTGCAGGGGGTAGCTAGCCGCAGGTCTCCTAGGTCGCTGAGGTAGGTCGCCGAGGCCGTGGTCTTCCAGCTTGGGTGGACTTGTCCAAGTTTTTGTCTAGCCTCGAGTGCGATGAGTTATCCGAAATCTGGTTTATTTATGTACACGCGCGCGTTTGAAAACTTTTTCGGGCAGAATTTGTAAATCCGAAAATTTGGATTTTCGTCCAAAAATCTGGGTTTTTCGTTCAAAGAGTAAGAATGTGTGTGTATCTTCAAGTGTTCTTGAGCTTTGGCCAAGAACACCTTCAAATCTTCAAACCTTCAACAAACCCCAATTTTTGTTTTTCAAAATTTTAAGAATCGACCCTCCTTCTAGCGCCAAATTGTTGATAGAATTTACTAATCGGTGTGTTTATGTGGCTTTTATAACATATTAATCCTACCAAACAATAATTCAAGAATTTGTGTTCTTGAGGGATAATATAGAGAGAGAAAGTAGAGAGTTTAGAGAGAGAAAGTCTATTGTATTATGATTGGAATCCTCTAATAGTTACAAGAGAGGTCTTATTTATAGGTGTGCGAGTGTGAGGTGGCACCTTACGAGCCTATTTGGCTTCCGGTGTTGGCGAAGGTCCGTAACCTTCATCTTAATCCCTCACACTGCTTCCTTTACAACGCCTCCTTCTATTACATATCTATCTGTCCTATTTGTACATCCACCAACCGAGCCTCCAAGCTGGGCGAGCTACATGGCGAGCTCCTCTCTGAGCGAGGGCCTTCAAGCTGGGTGAGCTACTTGGCGAGCTCTTCTCTGAGCGAGGGCCCTCAAGCTGGGCGAACTACTTGGCGAGCTCTCCTGCCTTGTGCGGTTCTTGGGGATGATACAAGGGTGGACCTCGGCAGTGCTTTCTCCGGACAGGGGCGGGCTCCTTCTCGAGAGGGGTAGCTAGCCCGCGCTCCCCTTCTCCTCGGATACCACTGGCCTTCGGCCTCGGCCTGCTGGGAGCTTGGGCGAGGTCCTTGCCCACCTCGGCGAGCTCCTCCGTGTTGGCCTTGGTTAGGGCTGGTGATTTAGTTCTCATACAAGCGGGCGACCTCCTAAGCCTTGGGATAATTTCGTGATTATCCTCAGGTAGTTCGCCCTGTCAACACTCGTGTTAATTAAATTTTAATAGATATATTTTCAAACATCACAAATTAAATATTTTATATACTTTTATAAACTATTCATTAATTTGTATTAACACTTAATTTTTATATTATAATATTCATTAATATGCATTATACATTAAAATAGTCTATATAGAAATTCAAATAATCACATATATATGCTAAAAATATTATAATTAGTTAATTTATTAAAATTGTATGTTTTAAAATTTTATTATTATTCATTATTATATAATATTTGATAATATTAAATGATATAAATATCAAATCAAGTGGGGTAGAGTGTGTTGAATAACTAGATAATCATGTTCGTGGGCCATGTGTGTAAAAAAAAATTGTTTGATACTGAAAATGGGTAGAAAGAATTATTTATACTTAAAGTGGGTAAAATAAATTTTTTGAAGTTGAAAATTGGTATTTTAAATTATCTCCCTTTATTTTATCTATATTTTCAATAAAATACTATATTTATTAATCGTGTGTCCTACAGTAAGGCAAAATCTTGTTTGAAAATTATTCATAATAAGTTTATCATGAAAATAGTTTAAAGTATCAAATATTTTCTCAAGAGTATCAACAATCTCATGAGAACTATAAAAAGTCGGGTTCAATGGTACTATATTTTCAATGTTGATGAATTTTTTTACCTAAATTTTTATACTCATGACAAATTATTTTATATTCTAGGTCAAATATTTGATACTTTAAAACAGTTTAATGATAAATTTATCATAAATCATTTTCCGCAAATTCTAGTATGCACCCCTGTGCATACTATGCACCTTAATTTTACTTTAATTTTGAATTTAATTTGATATTTCCTAGAAACACACAGTACACGCCGCACTGTGTGTTTTTGGGGTATAACTAAATTGTTCTTCGGGTATTAATAATTTTTCTTGGGGTATTAATAATTTATTTTTCGGATATTACAAATGTGTTCTTGGGGTATTAGTTAAACAAATAGACTTTGACTTTCAGGGTTTATCATTGGTAGTGAATGGGAAGAATAAAGTTTATATATATATATATATATATATATATATATTTATATATATATATATATAAATTAGTCAATTTATTTTGATATCATGATGGTGATATTTCAGTTTATCATGTTTTTTCTTATCTCAGATCCTGTGATAGGCCACAAACAATTTTACAAAACCTATTATCGTACTACAAAATCTGAACAAAAGGTTGTTGCAAAATTGCTTGCACATTAACCATCCATTTAGTTTCAAAATTAAATAAATTCTTAAATAAATTATATGCAAGAATTTATTTTATATAATCAATGGTATTTTGAGTATGTCTTAGTTATAGTTTTGTTTTTGAATTAATATTAGTGTTGTCATTAGACATTATAAAGTTATATCATGTAGAAAAGTATTGCGTCAAGATCTGAAGTGCAGGTTCGAATTGATCTACCTTATGAAAGATTTGTAGGATATCTATTCTTCGGGTATTTATTATCTATTCTTCGGGTATTACTAAA
>JAPKLY010000056.1:1261315-1277605 GCA_026898435.1 Prunella vulgaris | reverse complement strand
ATAATATTATTCGTATTACTAAATATTTCTTTGGGTATTTATTATCTATTTCTTCGGGTATTTATTATCTATTCTTCGAGTATTACTAAAGAATTCTTTGGGTATTATTAAAGACATATTTGGGTATTTACATAATATTATTCGTATTACTAAATAATATTCGTATTCAGTGGGTGATCTCAAAAATTTAATGCCCACAGAAAGAAAAAAAAATGTCGGTTTCAATTAAATTCATGAAGAAAATATCTCTCCCTGTGTCTATATAATATGCGAAGAAGAGAGTCAAAAACAGAGCATAGTTCAAAAAAACAGGGATTGTGTCAAGGTCCTTTCTTGTTAATGGCTTCGAGCATGGTGACAGAGATGAGAACTCTCAATGTTTTGTGATGCGATGAAGACAGCAGAGACGATGTTCCTTAATTGAGGTGGGGCGGCCGGATTGCGAGGATAAAGATGAAACTTACATTTCTTGGCAGAAGAAAAATTAATCTGGAAATAGTCAAAATCAAAGGGTGCATACCATGCACCCTTGTGCACATCAGAATCACTCATCATTTTCATATAAAACCTACTCTTACGTAAAGGGGAATAATATTGTTAGATCAAGGAGAGTATCTAAGAATGTTCGATAATTATATTTAATATAATGATGAAGAAAAAACAAATACTACATCTGACCCATGGCTATATGTCACACTTTCATTTTGATATGTCTCAACTCTATCTTCACATTTTAAAAAGAAAATAAAATTTAATGTAATATTAATATTATACTCATTGTATACACTAAAAAGTATAACTCATTTTGATTAGTTGAAAAGTATAACAACTCGTTTTGATTGGTTGAAAAAGTCAATTAAATAATTTTTCTTAATATTTGTATAAATACAAGTATGAAGATAGATCCGGGACGAATGGAGTATATGTGAATCAAGTTAATTTACATATATTTTCTTTTTAAATACTCGATGTCTCTCATGTACGTTGCACGTTGTCGATAAATTTACGAGAGTATTTGACATGTTAAATCTTTTTAGTTATATAATAATTTGTATGAGTCTTTGTAATTAAATTGTTAAAATGTCTAAATTTAAATTGTAGTCACCAGATTTAATCATACGAATGATATTCATGATGGGTATGGGTAATGGCTACGTCGGCAAGGTTCTAGAGGCGGTTCAAATTAGATAATATAATAAAAAATAAAATTTAAAAGATATATTAATAAAGTTTAATATAACTTTTATTTTCATAATTCTAAACTTTTATTGTATAAAAATTATTTAAAAATAATTGTTTAAATTAAAACTATTGATAAAATTAAATATATAATTATTCTTATTTATTGATTAAACTATTTTCTTAAAAAAGAGATTCCATATATTGATTAATTAAATTAATATGTTTTACAAATTAAAATGTGTATACATATATATATATAAAGATAATATAAATAAAAAAAGTCAAAATAATAAAATTTGGTTAAGATTTTTCATTTTGATATTAAATACTCACATTTCTTAATTATAGTTAATTTACACATCAAAAATTTAAAAAGAAAACCAACTAAATTATGAAATACTATCAAATTTAATCATATTATGACACATATTAAAACTTAAGTCTCTAATACTCTGTTTCAGAAGACACTATATAGTTGAATATTCAGGATTTTTTTTATGAAAGTTGAATTATAATATTTAAATAGATAAAAATATTTTTTATGAAGATGTATTGTTTAATTTAAACAAATAAAAATAAAAGAAAGACATTTTTATGTATAATTATTAGTAGAATTTATAAATTTTTGTTAGTAATTAATAGAGAATTGTGCAATATCATTTTGCACAAGGGAATAATATATAAGATGATTAATACTTAACATTATAATTTTTAAATTCATACATATTAATTATAAAATAATTAATATATTAATAAAATTAAAAAATTTATTTAATAAATATCATATCATGTATCGTACAGGTGAAAATAACTTAATTTAATATAATATTGAACACATACTCATTGAAGAAATGCTTTTGACACAATTGATACAAATTGTAATTTGTAACCAAGGTGGAGTTTGGAAGGGGGTCATTTGAAATACAAAAAATTTTAGAATGATGAGATTTGAAATTTCACTGATTAAAATGCATAATATTTGAATTTATTAAAAGATTATTAATAAATACTTTTTGTAAATAATATTTTTTGAGAAAGATTGACATGTGAGAAATGAAGATGAAAAAATTTGTAGATAATGAGATTTCACTGATACAAGATTCATAATATTTGGATTTAGTATGAATTTATTGAAATATTTTAAAATTATTGTTTGAAAAATAAAATTAATTTTGGATTATTGACATATATGAGAAAGATGAAATAATAATTTGTATTTTTTTCTATTATTTTTTAATTTCTCAATTATCGTCCTTATTTTTATAACTAAAGGACCATAATTGAGAAATTAAAGGGATAAATGACTAAATCAGAACTTACATAAAGTTACTTGACCATTATGATATTTTCTTTATGATTATTTCCTCATCCAAAAAATGATCTCTTTTGATTTGAGATAAGGAAAGCACTAATGTTCCTTCGGATGTGATTTAATTTGTTTCTGTTGTGATCTTCTAATTTAATTATTTCAACTCACGGTTTAATTTTTACTAATCATAGTCGATATATCTGGAGAAATTATTAAAATGCGAGAATCTTTATAATTACAAGTACATTATAAAAATGACAAAAACTTATATAAAAATTTCTATCGTAGAAATTTCCAAAAATACACTAAAAAAAATATTTAACTCACGCGCATGCACTTCCTTTCACCACACGCGCACGCTGACACCTGGTATTCCTTGCATGTATCTCAATCCCTCTCTTCCTTGCATATTAATTCCCAATCCCCCCTCCACCCCCACATGCCCAGGCCCAACCAATTCATACAAATTAGTTGAAATTTTATTTATTATTACTATATTTTTATTTATAATAAGTTTAAAAATAAATTAATTAATATTATATAATTAATTTAAAATCTTGCTCTTAATTTATGTTAGTATAGTAATATACATTTACTAATACAGTAACATACATTTGCCCACATAGTAACACAAACTGAAGAGCAAATATATGTTACTATTAAAGTAAATATGTGTTACTATCTTATAAAATATTGTTATTTTACATATATTTATTTATTTTTATAGAATAAATAATTTTTTACATAATGTAAGAGTAAAATGTGTGTTACTTTAAGAATAAATATTGATTATTAAAAAATAATTTATTTAAGTTTATGGAATTGGTTATTTTTTCAATATAATAACATATGTATTACATGAAACAATATACCTAAATTTAAAAGGATGATGAATAAATTAAAAAACACATATTTATTATCATAAAAATATATTTTGCTCATATAGTAACACACATTTGTCCACATAGTAACACAATAAGGGAGACAAATGTGTGTTACTATTAGAGCAAATGTGTGTTACTATCTTATAAAATGTTGTTATTTTACATATATTCAATTATTTTTATAGAGTAAATAATTTTTCACATAATGCAAGAGCAAAATGTGTGTTACTATACGAACAAATATTAATTATTCACAAATATTTATTTATTTTTATATAAATAATTATTTTTTCATATAATAACATATGTATTACATGAAACAATATACCTACATTTAAATGGATGATAAATAAATTATGAAACACATATTTATTTCATAAAAATATATTTTGTCCTTATAGTAACATACATATTGTCCATATAGTAACACAAATAGATAGATAAATGTGTGTTACTATTAGAGCAATTGTGTGTTACTATCTTATAAAATGTTGTTATTGTACACATATTCATTTGTTTTTATAGAATAAATAATTTTTCACATAATGCAAGAGCAAAATGTGTGTTACTATAAGAACAAATATTGACTATTCACAAATATTTAATTATTTTTATAGAAGTAATTATTTTTCTCATATAATAACATATGTATTACATGAAACAATATACCTAGATTTAAATTGATGATGAATAAATTAAAAAACACATATTTATTATTATAAAAATATATTTTGTCCTTGTAGTAACACACATTTACTCATATTGTAACACAAATTGAGAGACAGATATATGTTACAATAAGAGTAAATATGTGTTACTATAAATATGTGTGTTACTATATGTATAAATATTTATTTATAATATAATATTAAATATATATTTTAATCTACACAATAATTAAAAAATAAAAAATTAAAATAAACTTAAAAAAGGGTAAATAAAACAATAAAAAATAAAATAAACTTAAAAAAGGGTAAATAAAACAATTAATTTGAGTGGGATTGGGGTGGTGGGGGCACGGTATACCTAAGAACTACCAATAAGCAAACCTTCCTGAGTGTTGAATTTGGCACATACGCGAAAGGCGTAAGTTGTAAGTTGGGGGGAGTGCGCGTGGGCCTCCTCCCTTTTTAATTCTATAATTAGTAATTTCTACGGTAGAAATTTCTACCCAAGTGTTGCTCTATAAAAATTGATTTCATAAGTAGCATTTAATTTGTTGAAAATACATGTTTTGGTTGATTTTGTATCTTAATTGGTGACTAAACTTTAGTAGTATTTCACTTCAATTTTTTTTTTTTGTAGCAAATATTTATATTAAAATTTGATCTAAAACTTATACCCTTAGGGCTCATTTGGTAGACAAATCAAGAAAAACCACCAAGACGGGCCTTGTGAAACCTTTTCATTAGTTGACCAAGATAGGGAATTTTTTCTGACGTTTGGTATCTTGTAAAGACTAAAGAAACCATTATTCTTGTTTGATAACCAATATTACAACAGTGAAAATTCATTCAAGTTTGCATATTTACAGTAGAAGAACAATGGCACCACATCCACAAATCAAAGGCTAAAATCAAATTTAATTAGGACCAAATCACAATAAGAAACAAATCACAATGAGAATCAAATCACTAAAAATATAGCATTTAACGCAGATATGCAATCGAATTGAATCGTCAAGCGAAGGCGCCTGAAAATACTCTACAAGTAAAATCGAATTGAATTGATTTTGTAATCAGAAATCGAATTTGCTACTCCTGAATCTCGTCGGCTTGAACGTCGTTGCCCTGAACGTCTTTGCTCTGTATCTCGCCGCCCTAAAACCAATGAACCTCATCCCCCTAAGAAGATGACAGACGAAGCCCCAAATCCTAACCACCATAGCCTTCACCGAGAGAAAGACATCGGGGCTACAGTATCCTGTCGGACGACGACCGACGATGCCTCAAATCCTGATCCTCGTCCCCCTGAGAAGATGACCACTGAACCTCGTTCCCCCGAGGAAAGTGTGTGATGGAAGGTTTTAGATTTTTTTTCCAGCTACATAATGGAGCAAGAAATGGAGGGGGGGGGGGGGAGGCACAATCCCTTCTCTTAAGAGCTACATTATTTCTCAAGTTTTAATTTATCAGGCCGACGTTTTTTACGGGCCTCTTGTAAACGGTATCATGGTTACCAAACATCAGAAAAGACTAGAAACATTTTTTCTTTTTCATGAGCTTTTCTAAGCTACCAAACGAGTCCTTAATAAAATTCACATAATTTGTATTTTCTTCAATATGCTACCTTTGGTTTATAGAGTACACACTGTCAAATATATAAATATATATTCTTTTGTAATATTTTTTGGTAGAAATGTTCATACTCTTTAATAATAACAAATACTTTTTAATGATAACACTTACTCTTCATATCCTTTAAATCACACTCCCTCTATCCCACAAAAATTTGTATCTAAAATATTTATTAAATACCTTTTATGTCTAAATCCTAGTTTTAACTTTTAATTATTGAAAGATATTTCAAATAATAGGAAAGGAGGACATAAATTTTTCACAATAAAATATCATTTATTTAATTTAAAAATATTTATTAAATAATTTTCAACAATTTTTAATCGTTAACTTTCAATCAAAAATTATAAAGGACATTTTCATCAAATAATGAAAACATAATTGACATTTTCATCAAAGAAGATTGTTACATCACAATTGGTTACAAGACATTTTTAAGAGTTTTGAAAGCATAAATTTTTTTACAAAATTGAAATGATAAAGGACATTTCCATAATTACAACCAACACGACATTTTTGACAATTTTCCCCATATTTAATGACTTAAATTACGAATGGACTTGAAATTTCTCCAACTACGAGTGAAAAAAGTTCAAATTAAATAAGTAATAGACCTCCTAAATCTTAGAAATTCATACACAAATGCTCCTTTATATCGAAAACAAAAGCCATAGACAAAGTAACCTCAAGCATGGTAAAATGTAAAATATTAAAGATATACAGCGGGACACTCAGAAACATTTGATAAAATACAAGTCATATAAATGTTAAAAAAATTTAGGTACGTAATCGAAACAAAAACATCATCATAATGTCCAAAAAGAAACACAAGCACTTATTGATAAGGCAAGGGAGTAGATGATCTCTTTAGTTGGCCCTAGGAGCAGCCCATTCAACTCTGAGGATGAGATTATCATACCCATACCCGTTCAGCTTGTTGATAGCTCTCTCAGCATCTTCCCTGTTGACAAAGTTAACAAACCCGAAGCCTCTGCTCGTCCCAGTCTTCTGATCAATAGCAACATAAACACGACTGACTGAGCCAAACGGACGGAAAAGCTCAAGCAGATCGGGCTCTCTGGTGTCTTCAGAAAGGTTGGTAACCCTGACTGAGTTCTCCTCGTTCCTGCGCCTCATATCAGTACCACTCCTCTCAGGAACACCTCCTCTCAAGCTAGGAGGGACGTATGTGCTCTTTGCACTACCTCCTGGGGCACTGGTTTCCATTGGTGGCTTATCAATGAAGGTCTCAGTGGGTTGAGCAAGATCCTTGTAAGGGCACCGTGAGGTCCAGTGATCACCCTTCTTCCCACAAGTCCTACAGACCATGAGTACAGCTCCTGGTTTCGCACCAAAAGTATCTCCAGAATCCTTATTTTCGTCTGCTTTAGCACCTGTTCCCAGAATCATGCCCAATGAGATTCTTTCAAGTGGACAGAGGGACACATTATACAGTACCAAATGAAAAATAAGCCAGCATGCTGATCTTTTCATAGACCACAAGATACTAAATTATGGGCACTAGAAATTTTGCATTTTACAGGTCAGTAACCCAACTATAAATCACCTCCACAACTAATTACATTTCATGTGTGGCACTGTGGCATCAAAATAACAACAAATGCATCATTGTTAGTTTCAGCATTAATCAATGGTGATTGGATAGAGGTGATGACATGGTACTCAGAATGGTAATGGCAGAAGGAAGAGGAGTAAATATAGATATTGATAAGTAACCTCTAAAAGAGCAAAGCTCATCGAACCAAGTTTATGGGTTTGACAAGGATGATTAGAAGTAGCCCAACATGGGCCAAAAGTACACACAAAATGCACATCCTACCCGTACCACACCCGGTGTACAATTAAGATTTTAAGAACACGAAGGCAAGTATTCCTGAAAATGAGGATCTTCACTAGTGAAATATCAATTTCTTTAACCTAATCTTGATATCTGAAACTACTCCTGAACTAGAAGTTGGACAAACAAAGAAAACACTACCGAAACCAATAAAACATTCAAGTATCTGTTCTATTTCACTGCCCATGTAACCCTCAAAAATCTAAAGAAGAACATATATCATTATGAAGGTGAATATAATACAAAAAAGACCTCCTTCCAACATCCAAAATCAGTTTACATAACAAGCAGTAATACGAATAACATAACAACATAATTACATACACTTTTTTCCATCAAGTTCTCAAAAGTAACTATGACAGAACTCTACATCTACCGTTCTCCATACACAATATCAAGGAGGTCTAATTTGAATCACAGTACAACCAAATCAGTGCAAATCGCAAACAAGATCTACATATAAAATACCAAATTTTCCAAATACAACCACTACGGCCAACGAGGAACAAATAAGAAGGGTAATAATATGCACACAGCCTAAAAAAATAGCATCCAAACAACAAAAAGATATATAATTGCATAACATTTATGGAAGTGACGACGGTTTTACCAGCGGCGCGTGGGCGTTCGAGAAGGATCTCTTCAGTGGAGACCATAGTTAGGCGGGCGCCGACGTCCTCGTGCACAGCGTCGCCGAACTTCGGCCATGAGCGGCGCTCGACGGCGCGCTTGCTGAGACGCGCATTGGCCAATTTGCGGATGCGCGTAGTGGTGGTGATTTTAACCTTGTTACCTTCATCGTTGAATTTGTACTCGATTACTTTCTTTATCCCGTTGTCGTCAGGACCAATCACCTGCCTCGGCGGCAACAGGAAGTCCAAATCCTCTCCATCGTCTTCCTCTAGCTCTCCCCACCGTGGCTTGCTCGGTTGCATCGTTTCCACCGTCATAGAGCTTCACACACACACACAGGCGCACAAAAGAGAAGATTGGATGAAAGAGAAAAGGGCGTTAGGGTTTCCGGCGATGAAAATTAGGGACGCCAATGAATTGAGAATATAATAAGGCCCATTGCTCTTTAATATAAATTGGGCCTGGGCCTGGGCCTGGCCCTATTATTAAGGTCCATAAGTATTTATTTTGGCCACAAATATTCTCACTATTTCACCACTCATATAATTTCTCATTTCTAAAATAAGTTTTAAAGATACAAATACCTGTTATTATATTTTTCTAAATTATAATAAGATCAATTCACCCTCCATCTTTTTCATACCAAAAAACGGTTTCATTTGCTCATTCTAACTCAAAAATATCACGCAAAAGCTCCTCATTCCGGGTAAAATTCGAACATGTTTTTTCGATGATTTGGGGGGTTTTTACGTGGTCGACTAATATTTTTCATTCCATTTCGAAAATTTTTTTAGGTATATTGGTATGTTTTGAGTATTATACATGTTGTATGAATGAATATGTATTGTCTAAATATGTTCGTGTCTTTTTTTTTTTTGGAATTTCCGTCTACCTATGTTCGAACCTGGTTTGTCGAATTTTTGTCCAATTGTCGATTTTTTTTTCGAAAATTTTACTTTTTTTTGAAATTTTTTTTCTAACACTTTGTTCGAAAGCTGCGTACGAATGTAACACCATTGTTCCACTGTATCTTTCGAACATCATCTTCTTGTTCGACAGATCTGACCAAACAAATCACACAAATTTGGAAAACACAACTGTACGTTACGCATATGTTTGGAAACCAGATTCGAACGTATTTTTATGAAAAAAACATGAAAACACAATCCACCTAACATGAACATGATCTATTTAACTTCAAAACACAAGACCCATGCACGTATAAGCATAAAAACCCATCCTCATACAAACCTAAAACACTTCATTACTAAATCCTATTTTTCGAACATTAAAAACAAAAATTGGTCTCTCCAGTGGTGTCGATCGGTCTCCGGTGGTCTCTCCAGCGACGTCAGTTTTTGGGAATAGTGGGTGCCTTTTTATTTTTGTTCGAAGTGTATTTGATTGTTTATAAAGTTGGAAAGAGGGGGCGAAGTTACAAATTTAATTTTCATCTATGAAATATATGGGTATTTAAGGAATATTATAGGTGGTGAAGTGAACATTTAGGATAATAAATTGAAATAGGTGGTAAAGTATTCAAATATGGGGGGAGAATATCAGTGGCGATTTATTTTACTTTTTTCAATTCGGTAAGTATTTGGTTAATTCAATCGGTTTTGATAGTTTTTACCATCAAATGGAATTATGTATATACAAATTTAAAATTAAACTCAACTAAATCAATGTAGTTGAATAATTCGGTTAGTCTTGAGGGTGTGACAAAATTTGTTTTAAATGTCTTATATACAAGTTATTAGTAAAATTTATAAAAGTTTTTTAAGTATTTTATAAGATAATGTGTTTGGTTGATATAGTTTATAAGTTATTTGAAAATTTATCATGATATTTGTAATATTTTAATTGTAATAAAAAATAATTATCATCTATTTCACAAGAATTTGCACACTTTTTTTATTTGGACGACCCGCACAAATTTGCACACTACTAGAAAGAAAAATTAATTTGTAAACTCACAAAACTATATGCATATTTCTTATTTTGAAGTATAGGTGGAGAGTGGTGGCGGATTCAGGGTGAGATAGGTGGATGTGGTGATTGAAAGTAAGTTAGCACATCCCAAATATATATTTTTAAATTTGTAATTTCTAAGGAGTTTATTTTAAAATTTTATAAACGTTCAAATATCTTACTTTAATAAATACCTTTAAGGGTGCTTATAATATTTCTAGGATGAGTATGTATTATGTATATAATACTCACACTAAATAAATTCATGAATAACAATTTGATTAAAACTACACACTCGGCGTATAGTGTGTGTAAATTATGTATATATATATATATGATTAGGTTTATCGTGTATGTGGTCACATGTATCATATATGTGTCCAGAAGTATTATACATGAAAAATATTAGAAATACTAATAATTACTACACACACTCGGCGTGTAGTGCGTGTAAATTATGTACATATATATGATCAGATGTATCATATATGTGGTCAGGAGTATCTTATATAAAAAACATTAAAAACAATAATTAGAACCATAAAAATTGAATTATACTACCCAAATTAGTGCAATAAATCTTAGTCTTGTATGCATCAGATGCACCACACAATTAAAGCATATTTGTAAAAGATTACCTAATTTATTATTGAAAAGTTACATCATTTACTTATTTAATACCTCAATAGATAGCATCTTTAATAGTAATTTAAGGCTGCTCCCTTAAAGGATGTATAACCTCTCTCATGTGCTTCACCATTGTCATCACATTTTGCAATAGTGAATCTTGTTTTCTTTTTATTAGTGAGAAGGTCACGCATGTTTTTGAAATCATAGTTGGCATTCCCATTTTTTATTATATGCTAAATGACATTTACAATACTTACAATTTTGCTAGTAGAGGAATGCTTTCTTTTATTTGGATTGTTTTCACTATCCTCATTAATTAACTACTTGTGGCAGTAGAGCTGCCTCTTTACCTAGACCAATTGTTGTCAACTGCAATCTTTCCTTTGAAAGCCAATTGGAGATGAACTAAGATGCACATGATGAGACTCCATAATTTTTGTAGTGGGTCAATTGTAGAAATAATCCCATTAGAATTTGTGTTCATGAATTTGATCTTTTTATTAACATAAATAGTCCCATAAAATTTTTCGTTAAAAATAATGGATTAGTTAAGAATCAAATATGTTGAGCACAAATTTCATGGACCATATATGCAATTTATTTTGATGAGTGAGACTAAATATGCTAAAAAATAACAAAAAAAGAACGTGAGACCAGAATGATTGAGTACAAAATCTCGTGGGACCAAACGTGCAATTTACTCTATTTATACTACTTCAACTATTACCATTATTATATGCCAAAGAGCTCTGCAAGTTCTTATTGAGGTCTGTTGTGATATAATTGGAACAAATCGATCTCAATAAGACTTCCAGTAATCAGAACCTTGAAGAAATCCGATGAACACAAATTTATCAAAAATGAAGAAATCAAAGAACAAATAATTTACGTGGTTCGATCAAATTGATCTACGTCCACAGATGGGTTGCTCACTTCACTAATAGATGAATAATGTTTACAGAATACAAATTTTCTCACTCTAAGATTTAGAATGTCAACTCTCTCAGTTTGTAATTCCTGATTTGAATACGTATTTATAAACATATCCTTTAACCGCCTCTAAGCTATTAACCAATCAACGAGTTTGTATGGTTATAACAGCCCAGAAGTAACTATTTCGGCGTCCAATAGGATTGCTCCGCCAGCTGTCCAAATAACCGACTTTATCACTCAGTCGAAATCGCCTTCACCATATTCTGATGTCAGCTCAGGATATGATTTAGGATGAGTGATTCAGGAAGTAAGTGATTTTAGCTCAGGATAATCTTCTCAGGATAGCGCCTTCAGGTATACTGAGTCTTCAGTACAAGTGTCTTCACTGATCTGAATACTCAGGATGAGAGTCGGAATCAGCACACTCAGACTCAGGATAAAACCTTCGCTAAGGCTCAGGACCAGTTTCTGTCAGATTTTGCAAATTTGGTCCCATTGGTCCCAAAAATTTGCAAATCTTGAGACCAAATCTGCAAAATTTGTAACGTTTGGACTATAAGTGCAAGAAAAAATTATTGGGATCAATAGTGAAATGTTTGGAATTAATTCTAAAATAATACATGTCTTATGAAATTTAACAGTAAAAAATACTCTCCAATTCTTGTGCCTTTTACTCTACTAATATCTAGACTAATGGTGGACTCATTGATCTCTTATTGACAAAAGGCCAAACACCCTAAGTGATAGTCATACTTGAAAAGACAATTTTCTTTCTTCTAATCAATTAACGGCACATCAACCTTTTATATGGGAAGTTCTTCCATGAGTGAAACATCTTTAGATGCATCTAATGACTCAAATATTGTTACACCTAAACCTAACTACATAATAATTTACATCTAAACCTAAATACAAATTCATGTAAATAATTTTACAAACACTAGTTAATATTAACAACTTTGTTCCATGCTTCACACATGCACTACTAGCCTACAAGAAAGTAAAGACAAATATACTTTGAAAGATATTAAAAGTTGAATCATCTTCAACTTTATTTTCAAATGTGTACATTTTTTTTCATAACAGAAAACAATGATTTCATAAATATTACTTAATACTAATAATTTATTACATACGATGCACGTCTGTACTACAACTAGCATGCCAACTAATTAAATCGAGAAATATTATGCAAAAGACCACACATTTTGGGATGAAGATCCCTCCTGTACAAGAAGGTCCTGTGCAAGAGAGGAACCGTCGGATTACACACACCTGTGAGGGTACGTGTGGGTGTGTGCGTGATCCGATGGTTCCCCCCTGCACAGGACCCTCCTGTACATGAGGGGATCCGTATCCCACATTTTGAGGGGATAACAGGAAAAAATAGTGCATTAACATGGTTAAGGGATGTTGCACTCAATAACTAGCCACAGAACCACCCATTATACTTCCAGCAAGTCCAGTTAGAGAAACATTGAACTCGTCCTTTCTACATTTTTAACAAGATATCAAATCTACTTTTCACAAATTGACAACATTACAACCAAGAAAGATGTATTTAGTTCTATAGATACATAATCTATATGATGACAGGTAAGCCATAGCAATTCAAGCCAAACATTATTGAAAATCTTAATTGTTCAGGATATTTAATTAAAGATAAAATTTCAAAATAGTTCATAAAATTGACACTAATTACAAATTGATTCCGTGTATGAAAAAAATTATATTTTTATTTACATATTGTGAACTAATTTGTAAATATTGTTTATGTTATTAGTAAAGATAAGCTGAGTTTGGAAACTGAAAATAAATCAGGAATTCTGATCCTGAAGTTTGGATCCGGAGGAGAGATCCTGAGACATGATCATGATCCTGACACACATCCTTAGTGTTCAGAATCCTGAAGGCACTTGTACTAAAGACTTAGTAACCTGAAGGCACAATCTTAAGAATATTATCCTGAACAAAAATCACCTACTTCCTGAGTCACTCATCCTGAAGACATCCTGAGTTGACAGTTATGAGCAAAACAGAGTATATCGAAGGCTATTTTAACAGAGTGATAAAGCCGGTTATTTGGACAGCTGGAGGAGTAATCCTATTGGACGATTGATCAGTTATTCTTGTCGGTTATAACCATACAATCTCGTCGATTGGTTAGGAGCTTAAAGGCGGTTAAGGGATATGTTTATAAATACGTATTTAAACCAGAGATTGAGAGACACTCATGATACACAGAAAGGTATACACATTCTAGAGTGAGAAAACTTTGTACTCTGTAATTCTTATTCATCGATTAGTGAGCAACCACATCCGTGGATGTAAATCAATTTGATCGAACCACGTAAATTGGATCTACCAAATTGGATTCTGAGAAATTCACTAGTATTATGATAAATAATCAAAAAAATTATAACTTATATTTGTCAAACATTATACAACTTATAAGATATTTAAAAATAATATTTTATAAGCACTTAAAACAAGTTATAAGATGAATAACTTATGAGGTGTTCTAGACAAACACTTTCTTAATTAAGACTTACTATTTTCTAAAAGTTCGTAATTGCCTATAATTTTTACTTAATCGATGCAACCCTATTTTATGTATGAAACTTCTGTATTTTATTGTTTTTTATTATGGGTGTGTGCAACTAAATCAATGTGCCACTGTTAATGAAACTTAATCGATGCACTCCCTATTTGATCCTGTCCTGATAAATTGATTATTTTTTAACAAAAATTCTTGAAGTACCTATTTCAGGTAGGCTATTACTGGAAGTTAAAATATACTTTTGCACTCACATTCCATAATATATGGGACTTGTGAACTCTGCAATATTAAACTCTTCAAGTAAATACACAGAAACTAAACACATAATATTTGACTAAATTTATTTTAAATATTTTATAATTTATTTTAAGAGTTTAAAAGATGTTTATTATAAGTAACTTATAAATTGTTGAAATATTCTACTAATATAATTTATAAATTCTTTAATAATTTATCATAATTTTTAAAAAAATATATTTTATTTTATTGGGTGAGTTGCATAGTGCAACAATTATAAATGTCTTATTGCATAGTGCAACACTCAAAAATTAACATTTCAAAATGCAACACTTGGTGGGGGCCCTTTTTCTTATTAAATTGTTGTTGACCATTTTCTCAGGTAAAAAGTAGGTTAGGGTATAGGCTTTTAGCTACCCAAATCAAATCAATCCCTTACCTCTATAGTCTAAATCACAAATTCAAAAATTGAAATCGTCGTTTACCATAATAGGGGGGAGTAGTTTTGTAAAAGTACCATTCCATAAAAGCACCGTTCGTTTAAGGTGTTCCGGCGAAAATCGGTGGAGATTTTTGGTGAGATTGGCAGCGGATTTTCGGACAGATTTAAACGGCTGAAGAACTCCGACGGAGGCTCAATGTTGGATTGACGGGGACGACAGAGTTTTGCACAGGGGCGTTGTGCGACGGTTTCCATGGAGGTTTGGCAGCGGCTTTTTTCGATTTCCGATTCCGGCGAGAGGGGGAAGGTGTTGGCCGGTTTCTGGAAAGAGAGATTTCCGGCATTCAGGTGTGTATTTTCAAGATTTTTTTTAGTATTCAAACAATTATTTTTTAGTATTCAACCAATTGTTCGAAATTAGGATTTAAAATAAATATTGAAATTTGAATATGAATGGATATTGGGCGATTCCGGCAGTGATTTCAGGCGAGATATGTGCTTCGATCGGCGGAAATGGCAGTTTCTGTGTCGATTTTCGGGTAGACGGCGGATGTGTGTGTGTTTGTGTGTATTTGTTGTTTTTTTTTTTTTTGCTTAGAAGCCTCAGATCAGTGTGTGTATTTGTTTTGCTGTGTTGGTGTGTGTTGTGTGGTGTACTGTGTGCGTGATTTTTTTTTTAAATAAAATTTCAGTGTGTATTTTTTTTTAATAAAATTTTCTTACAAATTTTATATTTTGTTGCAGATCTTGACAAGATGAAGTTCCAGATCTTAGTTTAAAGATAAAGATGGAGATTGTAATTTTATTTTTTTAAGTTATGATTTTTTTTTTAATTATATACAGACTTTTAGTTTGTGTGTTTGCATAAAAATTAGTTTCTCAATGTTTTTTGTTTTTTATTTTTTGTATATTCAATATTTTTGAATTATATACAGAATTTTGGTAGTATTCAACAAATAAAATCAAATTAAAATTAAATATATGAATATTCAACAATAAATTAATAGTATTTACAAATTGGATTTTTTTTATCGGTATTGATAACCGAAAAAAGAGAAAAAAAGGAGAGATGGAGAGAAGAGGTCACTGGAGGAAATGGTGGTTGGATAGAAAGCCACATAGAAATCTCATTCTTGGTCAAAGATGTTGGGCCTTAACAATAGAACAAATCATTTCCTGCATAACCAATTCAATTCATTGATTTAAGTAAATAGGCTTTCTTTCATTTTCTTAATTGGGTCAACAGGATAAACTTAAGATCTTGGGTTTCATACTCACTGATAGGGCGTGGACGTGTGATCTCAGAGGTCACTGACCAATTATAAATCCTTCTGAAAAGGAGAAGCACCTGAAT
>JAPKLY010000056.1:1148926-1251315 GCA_026898435.1 Prunella vulgaris | reverse complement strand
ATGCTGACAAAACATTGCTATTCGTACTTCACTGTTAATATTATATATATATATATATATATATATATATATTATTTTATTATTTAAATATAAAATTACTAAAACACCCCTATAAATTTATAAAATTTCAGGGGGGCCCAGTGCCCCCTGTACCCTGCATACATTCGTCGTTGCATGTAAGTCATATATTTCATTGGCTAGGTCACAGATCGCGGATTGTCTTGTCCTTTTCGTTACTTCTCGAGGTGACAACCTCTCTCTTGTGACTTCTGGGATATGGCACATTCATGCACTATCAAGTAGTATTTACAATTTTGCGCGGTGTATTCTTTTTTTTTTTTTTGTATTCATAAATAAATTTGAGGTATTCAGAAATAAATTAAATATGTGTATAAAAAGTTAGAGGTATTCTGAATATGTGTATAAAAAAATTAAAATATGAATCTGAATTAAATAAAATTAAAAAATTCAAATCAAATCTGAATAAATTCAAATAGAATATATTCAGAGTTCAGTCAATATCCTTTTGCTTCAGACAAAATAAAAATAAAAAAATTTAAAAAAATCTAAATATGAATTAAACAAAATTAAAAAATTCAAAATAAAAAAAATAAAAAAGGTAACCGAAAAAAGATAAACAAAATTCAAAATTAAAAAAATATTATCGGTATTGATAACCAAAAAAAGAGAAAAAAAAAAGAGGGATGGAGAGAAGAGAAAGAACGTGTTCAAAATTAAAAAAGAATTGAAGGTGCATGCGTGTGTTTTTTTTTATTATTAGTATTAACTGTGTGTTTTAACAGAAAAAGAGAGAAAAAAAAAGGAGAGATTGAGAGAAGAGAGAGAATAAGAAAAAAAACTGAAAAGAGAAAAAAAAAGAGGAAAGTTGGCGTGGAAAAGAGATAAAGAGGAGAGAGAAATTGTTAGAGAAAAAAAATAAAAAAAGAGAGAGGAGAGAAAATATGACATGAAACACAATTTTATAAAAATATTTGAAATCTGAATATTTTTTTTAAGCATGATAAAATAAAATTCGAATGTTTAAATAAGAGTGATACGAAATTAGAGTTGGAATTGTGGTATTAGTTAATAAATTCCGTGATCAGTCGAAACTAAAAAAATAGTTTCACCACTTCTTCAAAATATGTAAAATTTGATTATATGACCAATTCAAAATTAAAATTAAAATTTTTAGTTCACTGCTTATCTAATACACTAAAATATCAATTTAAAAAAATCTAATTAGTTAACTGTTTGTTTAATTCAAAATTACTATTATGCAGGAGTTTATTTTTTAGGTCGGATAAATGCATCAATAATTTAAGTTGCAAAAAATTTTTAAAAAGTGGGTATCAAATTTGTCAATTAAGGCATTTTATTCCTGCATGTTTTATGTAGTATGCATATTAGAATCTTGGATATTAAAATTAAAAAAACATATGAAAAAAGAAAATAAGAGAGGAGAGAGAGTTTGTAAAAGTAGAAAAAATTGGAGAGAGGAGAGAGAAATGTTTGAAAAAGAAGAAAAGAGAGGAGAGAAAGTATGAAAAAGTAGATGCTAGAGTTTAGGGCACAAAAATTGAGAAAAAATATTTATTTAATTGAGAAAGTGTTGTGTTTGAAAATATGCAATTTTGATTGTTGCACTATGAAGTGCCTGTTTTAGAACTCTAGAAACAACTTCTAAAACAGTTTTTTTTAGAAGCTTCCTCTCACAGCTTTTGAATAAAAGCTATTTTAAAAGTTGTTTTGTAGAGATTCAAAACAAGCACGAAATATGACCCTTACAAGTGTTGCATCTTGCAATCATTCATATTTTATTTTATGTTGAAGTGGGGGGTGTTATATAATATGTGGGTAATGGATTTAAAGATAGGTTAGGCATACCGAAAAACGATGCTATATTTAAAGGTATTAATTTCTCCCACTCAGGTGTAAATGGTTCTCACGAGAAATCGACCTTCCAGGATACAAAACCTATTTCACGGAAATTCGATAGTTACACTCTAACGAATTTCAGAAGTAGAAATCGCAAGTGTTTAAAAATAAGAACTCAAAAATATTTTAGAGAGAGAGAAGAACAAAACACAGAAGAAAGACTCTTATAATTTTTAGGCGAGCTTGGAAAGAATAATATCCCTTCCCCTCCCTCACTTGTCTGATCACGATGAAGAGCTCGTTGATCTCCGCCGTACTAAGCCGATTTTCATAGCCCTCGAGGCCAAAGACGGTCAGGGCTGCCAACAGATTGCTCCATGCATTCGGAGTGAGTTGGGTAATGGCGAGGCCCGTGTCTGCCAAAAATAGCCCAATGATGGGGTGGAGGGGAAGGGTGAGCCCCGCCTTCAAGGTGTGATAATTCATGGCTGTGAGCCCGACAGGGGGGAGGTCGGCTCGTTCTTTCTCCTCAGCGGGATACATAAAAATGTCCAGCGGGATACGGAACCGCCTCCGAATGTCAGGAAGGGCGAACTCGCTCACGATGCTCTCCATCCCGCTAGCCTTAAGGTCAGACTTGCCAGCGGCTTTTCGAATCGGAGCACGCCGGGGTAGGGGAAAGCTCGCCCCATGGTTTCTCACATATTAACCCCAGTCGAACTCGTTCACGACCTCGGTAGAGACTTGATGTTCAGGGAGCTTGGAAAAGGGAAAGTTGATGAAACGGAGGTATTCATAAGTGACCTCCATCCCCATATCCTCGCCGACCTCTTCGTCGACCTCGCGGGCCAGCTCGCCAGCAAGGTCGCCAGGCCAAACCTCAGGCGACCTCCTCCCGGGCCCAATCTCGGCGGCCTCCTCTTCAACGGGGGTCGCGGCTCCTCCGTGAGCTCGCTCTGAGTAATCCCAGAGTTCGCGGAGGGGCGATTCCTCACCGGAGCTAGTAGCTTGCTCGCTGGAGTCAGAACGAACTGACCCCAACAGCTCGCTACTGCCCGGGGAGGTTTCAGAGCTCGCCCCAGAGCTCGATGAGAGGATCACAGGTGCCTCTCGGGGGTTTGAAAGGTCATCGGTCATTTGTCCTTTGCCCATATGACGATGCGGGGGGGTACGGCTTGAAGAGTTCTCAGACATAATATAGGCGTCCGAAAGCAAGGAACAAGGAAGGAGAGAAAGGAGAAATCCGGATTTCTACCTTGGGAGACGTTCGAAGACGCGTCTGAAGCAGAGGGATGATCGCTAGAAATGTGCTCTGAGAAGTGAGAAAGCAAAAGTGAGGAAATTCCTCATTTCTGCCTATTTATAGACGCTGGGCGCGAGCTCGAAATTCCCGGAAGATCAGGGACCCTTTTGCAAAGAATTTGAAAAGTTATTATTATGGGCGGGATCCCACATCGTGTCGGCCGAGGCAACCTCCGAGGCGCAGCTCGCCTAATAGCTCGGCACCCCCGTAAATAGTTCGCCAGACCTCATGTTCTCCAGCTCGCCCACACATTGGACAAAGTCATGATGCGCGCGAGCTGGGGGGCAAATGTTGATATGGCGAACTAATACGTCGGTTTCAGAAATAATCCCCAAGGCTTGCCAGGTCTCCAGAGCCCACCCGAACAGGGAAGGGACCAGAGCTCGCCCGCCCGTGGAAGGCCCAGAGCTCGCCCGACTGTGGTACATCACTGTGCGATACTCTGGAATCTGGTCAAGGCTCGGGAGCTCGCCCTTTGTCAGCAGAACCCCGGTGGTGCACTCTTTTTCCCTCCGTCCGGTTTATCCACAAGGGTGGTTTACGGCTAGGTTTTTAATGAGGCCCATCTAGTCTAAGGCATAGTAGTAGGATGAGGCATGATAAAGGAATCAGTGTGAGAGATCAAGATGAGGGTAAGGAACCCTCGTCAACACTGGAAGCCACATAGGCTCGTAAGGTGCCGTCTCACACTCGCACACCTATAAATAAGACCTCTCTTGTACTATTCACACAATTCTCACACTTCACACAATTAATACAATCCCTCCTGCAATATTTCTCTCCCTAAACTCTCTTCTCTCCCTCCCTAAGAACATTAATTCAAAGATTATTGTTTGATAGGATTGATATGTTGTAAAGCCACATAAACAAACACAATCAGCAAATTCTATCAACAATTTGGCGCTAGAAGGAGGGTCTGAATCTGAAAAATTAAAAAAATCTCAAAAACTCAAGAACTCAAGAACACTTGAAGATACACATACATCTTCATCCCTTGAACGAAGAACCCAGGTTTCCGGACAAAAACCCAAGTTTTCAGATTTCACGAAATCTGCCCGGAACAAGTTTTCAAACGCGCGCGTGCACATGAATAAACCGAATTTTAGATAATTTGTCACACGCGAGGCTAGACGAAAACTTGCACAGCTCCAGCTAAGCTGGACGACTACCATTCCGGCGACCTCCACCACCCCGGCGACCTCCCTCCACCTCGGCGACCTTCAGCAAGCTACCCCGTCCGAAACCCAAAAATGGCTAACACTCGAGCCGCCAAGGTACAGGCCTCCGCAGCTGCGGGAAGGTCTAAAGGGGGTGATCAAAACCAGGCCGAGGTGGAGACATCACGCCAGGTGGTGGAGACCTCACAACCACCTCCCCAGAAGAGCACCGCAGCTCCGCGACCTCCGCGAGTTGCGGTGACCCAGGAAGACTTGGCCCCCGCTCTGAGGGACCTGGTCAGCAATCCTGACGAGCTCCAACGCACCATCGCGACCTTACAAAGGTTGCAGCAGCGACAGCAGAACGAGCTCGCCCTGGTACCCAGGCGAGTTCCAACTGCCGAAGCCCGGGAGCAGACCAGGCCCACTCAGGGCACCCAGACCAGAGGGGACTACAGCGTACTCCCCACCGAGCAGGAGGCTAGCTCGGCACAAGCTCGCCAGCACAGGGAGAGGACCGGCAAGGCCAAGATGGTGGAGGAGGATCCCGCTCCTTACACCGGAAGGGAGTCGGCCTACACTGGGGCATCTGGCACCCACCAATCACAAAGGAGGGAAGTCCTCCAAGGCCGCCTGGGCCCGAGATACGAAGAGAATGAGCGTACGGCGGCCCCAGCTGCGTCCCACGGGGACTCCGACCAGCAGCCGCGCAGATCAGCCCACGAAAGGCTGAGGAGGCCCGCCACTGACCGACTAGGCCCCCACGGTGGACACCAATTCCAGCCCGCCATCGAGAGGTCACCCCAGAGTGAGGCACCTCGGGGACGTGCATCCACGAGACACACGACCTTTGAGCAGCCTCCGCCGGAGGTGACCCGAGATGACGAGCTGGCCTCACTGAAAAAGGTCGTCGAAATACTACAAGCACAAGTAGCAGCCAAGTCTGGCGGACCTGACGCCACGACTCTCCCCACATCTCCATTGGCATCTGCCATCTTCCGCGCGCCGGTCCAGAAGAAAATTCAATTCCCGGTGATGTCCGCATACGAAGGCGAGTCGGACCCAAAAGTCCACCTGGCCAAGTACGTGGACTTCATGATTTCGGTCGGCGCCACCGACTCCACCCAGTGCCGGAACTTCCCGCTGACCCTAGGGGACCGAGCTCACCGTTGGTTCTCTTCACTCGCCCCGGGGTCAATCTACTCATTTGGCCAACTCTCACGGGAGTTCCTGGCCCACTTCTCTGGGTTCGGGTCCTACCTTACCCAGAAGCACCGACTCGCCAACATCCATCAAGGCGAGAGCGAGACCGACCAGCAGTACCTGGAAAGGTTCGACAAAATTCTACAGGAAGGCGAGCTGATAAGCGAGGATACCAAGGTCGTCGCAGCGATGGTCGGACTCAGGAGGGGCACCGACCTCTGGAAGGAGATGCACCTCGCATGTCCCAACACTTACAGCGAATTCCGCCACAAGGCGGGGGTGTTTGTGGCTATGCAGGAGGCACTACTGAAAGAAGTTGGTGCCCACGAGGAAAGGAAGCCCTACGGGAAGAAGTCCGGGGGCACCTACAAAGCTCCCCGGAACTTAAAGGCCTTTGGCGAGGGACACGAGCTCAAAGAAAAGCTTAATCAGGTACTCACTGTCTCCGTTGACCACGTCTTCACTGCCGTCATAGGCAAGGCCATGCTGGAGGAGCCAAGGCGGATCCGCCAGGACCGCACGAAGCTCAACCCCAATAAATTCTGTGCCTACCATCAGGCCATCGGCCACTTCACCAGCGAGTGTCGAGACATCCTAAAGTAACTCTGGAAATTTTACGAGGAGGGGAAATTGGCCGAGTTCGTGAAGAAGGCCCCAGCTAAGAGACCGAGGTTCGAGAGGAGGGCTACCTCCGATGACGAGGACGAGGAGGCAGACCAACCTGGTCCCCACAACAGACGGAGAGCACCTCCCCAACCTCAGCAAAACATGGAGCCCACCCGGGAACTCTTGGTTCTCGAGGAGGAGATCGGAGCTACAGGAGGTCTCCAGGACGGGGGATCCTCCATATCCAGGAGAAAGAGGAAGTCCAAAATTCGGGCCATAAACCAAGTCCAGGAAGGTAGCTCCGGCCCCAGGTCCATCTCACAGCTTGCTGACGAGCTGACATTTTCTTCAGCAGACCTGGAGGGGGTACTGATGCCCCACAACGACTCATTGGTGATAACCGCCAACATCATGAACGTCCGAGTTCACAGGCTACTTGTGGACACCGGCGGATTCACCAACATTCTCTTCAAATCCACCTTGGATGCCTTAGGTGATTTTGAGTCGTATCTGGAACCTAGCAATGCTAGGATAGTGGGGTTCGGAGAAGCTGTAACCGTCCCCCTAGGTAGTGTTAGGTTGAGCGTCCAGCTTGTATCGGCTGAGGACCCCGAAAGAAGACTGACTAGGCTCAAAGATTTCCTAGTTGTCGACCAGCAGTCCTCCTACAACAGGTTCCATGGTCGTCCGTTTATTAATGAATTCAAAGTGGCGTGTTCGACCTACTACTACTGTTTAAAATTCCCAACTCCAAAAGGTGCCGGAACTATAAAAGGTGACCAGAAAAAGGCCTGAGAGTGTTTACTCCAGGTCAAAGACGGCCGGGTCAAAAAAGCGGTGACACAAGTCCATGTCCTCGAAGAGGACGTACAGATTCCTGCAGACGAGCTAAACATCCTAGACGTCATCTCGGTCAAAACTGAGATGATGGAGGTGGGCGATTTGTCAGAAACCAACCAAGGCACTGGACCTGTGCAAGACACACAACCAACAACAATGGAGGACTTGGAAGAAACCCAAGTGTTGAGACCTGCGCAGGGGCAGCAGCCTACTCCCATGGAGGTAGCTGATGAGGCTCAAGGTGGGGGACCGGCTGGAGGTCAAGAACCAACACCAATTGACGTTGACCCAACTCCCCAAGTCACCACACCATCCCAAGCTGACAGACCACCGGAGGTGTTCACAGCCGACGAGCTTGCCCAAGCTGAGAGCCAACCCGATGACCTCGAACCGCGCATAGGCCAAGAGCCTGCGCAAATGTCACAAGGGGAGTGGGACGAGTTCATCAGCGACCCGAGGTGAAAAAGTCAAAAGAGAAAAGCAACCCCCATGGAAGAGTTGACCGCACTCCCGGTGGACCCGGAAAGGGACTTAGAACTTTTCATCGGTTCTGAGTTACCTGAACCGTACTGGTCGAGGATGGAGCTGTTCTTAATGACCAACCTGGACGTGTTTGCCTGGTCTCACGAAGACATGACGGGAATCCCGTTGGAACATGCTTGCCACAGACTTAACATAGACCCGACGAGGAGACCCGTACGCCAAAAGCAAAGAAAGTATGGACCAGACAAGTACGCAGCTCTAACAGTTGAGGTGGAGAAGTTGTTAGACAACAAGCTCATCAAGGAAGCTTTGTGTCCGTAGTGGGTCGCGAACCCCGTCCTGGTAAAGAAACATAATGGGACGTGGAGACTCTGCATTGACTTCACGGACCTGAACAAAGCATGCCCAAAGGACAACTTCCCACTACCTCACATTGACCAGTTGGTGGACAGCACCGCAGGCCATGAGATGATGACATTCATGGATGCTTTTGCGGGCTATCACCAGATAGCTCTACAGCACCCAGATGACCAGGAACACACGGCGTTCTACACCAACAAGAACATGTATTGCTGGGAAAGGATGTCGTTCGGACTCATCAACGCCGGAGCTACCTACCAAAGATTGGTGAACAAAATGTTTGACCAACACATCGGCAAATCCATGGAGGTGTACGTGGATGACATAGTTGTCAAGAGTTTGAGAAAGGAGGACCACCTGGACCACCTGAAACAGACCTTCGACATACTGCGCCACTACAACATGAAGTTGAACCCCAAAAAGACCAGCTTCGGCGTGCACTCTGGGAAGTTCCTGGGGCACCTAGTTAGCCAGCGTGGAATTGAGTTTAACCCAACACAGGTCCAATGCATAATCGAGATGGGTATACCCGATTCCGTCCAAAAAATTCAAAGACTGACTGGGTGCATGGCAGCCCTGAACAGATTCATCTCCAGGTCTGGCGACCGAAATCATCTATTTTTCGAGGCAATTAAGGCAAACACACGGAGGTACAAAGAGGCGGCCAAAGCCAACAAGCTCCACCTCAAAAACCACTTTGTCTCGGACAAATGAATGCCAACGAGCCTTCAAAGATATCAAAACATACCTGGCGGATACACAGGTCCTGTCAAAGCCGATACCTGGAGAAAAGTTGTACCTCTACCTGGCTGCATCGGAGGTGGCCATCAGCTCCGTCCTGGTCCGAGAGGAGGCAAAAACACACCTACCAGTGTACTACGTAAGCCAAGTACTACACGAGGCTGAGTTGCGGTACACCCCAACAGAGAAGCTGGCTTATGCACTGGTGATGAGTGTTAGAAAATTGAGGCCTTACTTCTTTGACCACCCAGTAGAGGTGCTAACAACGTTCCCACTACGTCAAATACTACAGCGCGCAGACACCGCCGGACACCTGCTGAAATGGTCACTGGAGATCAGCCAATACGGTATAACCTACGCACCCCAAACAGCGATCAAGGGACAAGCACTTGCCGACTTCATCGTCGAGCTAACTTTCCCACAAGATCCGACGAGGGGGCGTATAGCTCCGTGGCATCTCTACGTGGACGGATCATCAACTAGCATAGCAGCAGGCGCCGGTGTGGTCCTGATCAGCCCAGACAGACAAGTCTTCACCTTCGCAATTCGGTTCGACTTTCGAGCAACCAACAACAAGGCGGAGTATGAAGCGTTGATAGCAGGACTTAGGCTATCATTAGCTGTGGGGGCAACCAATCTTCAAGTTTTCAGAGATTCCCAGCTAATAATATTTACAAGTCCGGGGGGAATATGAAGCAAAAGACCAGCAGATGATGACCTACCAGAAGATAGTCGTGCATCTGATCTCGATGTTTACACAAGTTTACATCAATCAGATACCGCGGCTAGAAAACACACAAGCAGATGCTCTAGCCCGGCTAGCTACTAGCAACGTCGAAGCCGAATTCACGGAGGTCGTGATCACCACACTGAAAAACCCCTCGACTTCCGATTACAAGATGAATCAAACCTCGAGTGGGGGGCAGGAGGATAGTGAAGGTGGTGAAGATTGGTGCACTCCAATCCAAAAATACCTAACAGACGGAACAACCCCCGTGGACACCTGGGAAGCTAGCCGGTTAATAAAGTAAGCTGCCAGATATACGCTGCTGGATGGCCAACTCTATAAACGTGGATTCTCTCTACCCCTACTCAAATGCCTAACTAGGAAGCAGGGGTCCGAAGTGTTAGAAGAAATTCACGAAGGGATTTGTGGGAGTCACGCTGGGGGGCAAGCATTGGCATATAAGACGATCAGACAGGGCTACTAGTGGCCCACCCTTCGCAAAGATGCCATCAGCTTCGCTCGAAGGTGCCGAAAGTGCCAACTTTTCGCACCTAACATCCACTCCCCAGCCAACCAGCTTAAGTCGGTTTTTAGCCCATGGCCTTTCGCGAAATGGGGTATCAACTTGATCGGCCCATTTCCACCTGGTAGAGGCGGTGTAAAGTTTGCTGTCATAGCAGTAGACTACTACACTAAGTGCGCTGAGGCCGAAGCTCTCACAACCATAACCCAAGAAAGGATGATCGGCTTCATTTGGAAAAACCTGATCTGCAGGTTTGGACTCCCGCAGTCGGTCATCACTGATAATGGAAGGCAGTTCGATGGACAGAAGTTGAGGGACTTCTGCAGTTCATGGAACATCAAGAAGCACTACTCAACTCCATATCACCCCCAGTCGAACGGCCAGGTCGAGGCGGTGAACAAGATCCTGAAACACATATTGAAGCTCCGCCTCGAAGAAAAGAAGGGGAGATGGGCAGACGAACTCCCGGAGGTCCTATGGTCTTATAGAACTTCCTATAGGGCCAGCACCGGGGAGACCCCGTTTGCCCTAGCCTTCGGGACTGAAGCCGTAGTCCCAGTTGAAGTCCAGAACAAGACTTGGAAGGTGGTGGGGTATGATGAAGAAAAGAATGATGAAGCCTTGGCAGTAGAAAAGGATCTGATCGAAGAGACCAGAGCTTCGTCAGAAATGAAGAACGCCACCTACAAGCGTAGAGCGGAAAAATATTACAACTCTCAGGTCCGAGACCGAAAATTCAAGGTCGGAGACCTGGTGTTAAAAAAGAAATTGATGGCCCCACCAGGTATATTCGGTTCAAACTGGGAAGGACCATTCCGGGTCACCGCTGTCTGGCCAAACGGTACCTATGATCTGGAAGATGCGGAAGGCAAGGCTTCATCATACACCTGGAGCTCGGCACATCTAAAAAAGTTCTACCAATAGACTAGAATCCTGTAATAGACTAGTCGAAGGTTTGCATTGGAAATGTCGATGGCAACCGATGTAAATAGCATTACTTAAAAAAAAATTCAGAAAAATTCCCCAAGTGTTTGGACTTGTGCAGCTCTCCAACCAGACGAGCTGCACCAGGTCACCCACTGCTCCAGATAGCTCGCCGAGCCTAGCTCGCCCACATGCTCAAAAATCCTCAATGCGCAAGACCAAGGTCCCAAACATTGTAATTAAATAGCTCGAAGGCAAAGGCCAAAGTGCCCAAGGTCGCGAAAGTACCCTCCTTAAAGGGTTGCTAAGCACCTACTGCCACAAGTTAGAAAAATTCGCGAAAAAGACAAAAACATCTAAGGCAAGGTTCATGAAACCCAATGGCCCAACGTGAATCAATCGAAGTGCAGTTCGCTACCCTAAGTGGCCTAAGACGAACGATTCGCGGCCCTAAGTGGCATAAGACGAAGAATACGCACTCTCAAAACAGAGGTACAATTCGTAGTCGTAAGTGACGTAAAATGAACGATTCGCTTCTCAAAGTAGGATAAGACGAACAATTATGTACTAGAAAAATAAACAAGAACGAGCTATTTAGGAAATTATAACGTAAAGGTGCAAATACATAAAGGGAAAGAGTTGGACAAAAAATGCTCGGCTTATATTCAAAAAGATACTTAAGAGATTTTCAAGCCAAAAATATGCTTGAAAAAATCCTAAGTATAAGTAGCTGTGCTGGCCACAAAAGCCGACCAGCTGGCCATCTTTGAACAACAAAAAGCTCCTTCTGGGCGAGCTGCACGTGCCCGGCGAGCTAAGTCTACTTGAGCAAAAAGTAAAGACTACAAAAATGGAGCTCCTTCTGGGCGAGCTCCGCAACCCGGTGACCTATCGAAACTTGGAACATAAAAACTGAACTAAGAAAGCAATAGTAAAGAAGGCCTAGGGCTCGGGGTCGGCGACCTCTGGAGTGGGGGCGACCTAGCGGATGGGTACGGCAAGCTCGACATCAGAAGTGATGTTCCCAGAGAGTCCGCTTGTGCCGAGCTCGCTGATATTTATCATCGCATCCCCGCAGACCTCTTGCATCTGCTCCATTATCGGCGTGGCCTCGCCTCCAGCATCCCCCTCGGCACCTTCAATCTCTTGGGCAAGGTCAGTAGTCAAGACCTGTTTCGTCTGGATAATGTTGATTTTTTTACGAGCAGCATCAAGATTGATCCCATAGCCCGCGAGGTCTCCAATATTCAGCTCTGTGCCAGGGGGGATCGAGGACTTCTCCAAGCAATCCTCAAACTCGCTGACGAGGGCTTCCCACTCACTGTCATTGTTAATCCGCGCCCATTGGAAGGAGCGGATAACCTCAGCAAAGCAGAGCATGAAGCCCTTGTCGGTAGCGACCACCTCGGCGAGCTCAAGTGCCTCAGGAGTGATGGCGGTGTCAGAACGGCTCTTGAGCTCGGCGATCTCCAGAGCCTTAGCAGCAACCTCTTCCCACAGCTTCCGGCACTCCTCTGAGTTCCCTCGGCTCTGATCACGGAGGAGCCCTACCTCAACCCGGGTCAGGGCGAGCTCCTCTTCCCGAGCAGCAAGTGTCCGGCGAGCTTCATCCAGCTCGGCCTGTTGTTGGCGGAGGTCGGCCTGAAGTTTTTCTGCTTTTCTGACAGCAAGCCGCTCCGCCTCCAGTGAGGCCTTTGCCTTGGTCTCTGCCCTCGCCAGCTCCTGGAGGGCCTTCTTTCACTCGTCGCCCACCTTGGTCAGCGCCTTCTTCGCATCATGGCGAGCTCTATCAGCGGCGGCGACATCATCGCCGACGAGCTGGGCCGCCGCCATTGCCACACAGGCGTAGTGCATCGCCAGCCTCGCCTTGTCGGCAGGCTTCTGCCTCTCGATCATGCCAAGCTCTGAGGCGGAGAGGTACTTAGGGGCCTCAGTAAAAACCCGGCGAGCCTCCCCATCAGGAAGGTCCCTCGATGAGCTCAGGGCCCTACACCGCTCGGCGATATGGAGAGATTCAGGTCACTGCGGGAACTCGGCGGGAGTATACCTACACAATACTCAAATCAGTTAGCAAAAATCATAGAAGTTACAAAGGCTTCCAACTTCAAAAGAGGTCGCCCACTTACCCAAACCTATCGGGGATTGAGCCGAAGCAGGGTATCATCCCGAATAGGGACCCCGTAGGGAGGCGGCGAGGGCGCACTCTGAGGAGTTGGGGGCGCCTGAGAAGATTGGACAGCAAGGGCTCGCCCTGACCCTGCTGGGGTTGATCCGGAGCCGCCCTCGGCCCTAACTCGTTTGGTGGGGCGAACTTCTTCCTCACTCACCCGTGAGCCATCCCCCCGGTGTAGAGCTCGCCTCGTCTGCTGGGGCGGAGGGGGTTGAGTACCCCTTTCAGAATCCGAGCCTCGGCCCGCTCCCTTCTTGGTGGCGGCGACCTTCTCCTTTGTTTACGGAGGTGCCGAGGTCCTTTGTGAACCCGAGCCCCCGGCCTTGGCAAGCTCGAGTTTTTTTGTGGCATCCAGGACCGCCCCCGAAGGGATACCTTCCCTCCCCGGGTGAGGCTTACCCATTCTCAGCTGCCGAGCTAAAAAATGATAGGCTTCGGGAACTTCGACAGGCGGAAGCTCGGCAACTGGACCTGCACCTACACAATAAATAATCAAGTAAGTTCGGCGACCTTGACATATGAGACAGCGAGCTGGCAGAACTTCAAAATGGATAAGTGCAAAACCTTGAGCAGCGGGGTGGTGTGGTGAAGTGATGAGGCCAGCGAGCCTGCGGCAGTGGTGTTGGCACAAGTGTTCGATCTCGCGATCCTTCTTCTCCCTCAAGCAACACACCGTCCGCACAAACTCGAAGCCAATCGAAACCTCTGGTTTCCCACGGCTTGACTTGTGGCGCTTCAAACCTGCAAAAAGATAGATTAGATCAGTAATCTAATCCAACGCACACACACTAAGGTATGCCACCTACAGCTCGCCTCCCCATATGTCTCTGGAGTAGGGATACGCCCTCCACGACCATCAGAAGCTCGCCAATCCCCCCCGATAAAGAAGAACTGCTCCTTCCAATCCCGGATTTTATTGGGGAGGTCGCCTAAAAATTTGCCCCCCGGGCGAGCTTGGAAAGAATAATATCCCTTCCCCTCCCTCACTTGTCTGATCACGATGAAGAGCTCGTTGATATCCGTCGTACTCATCCGATTTTCATAGCCCTCGAGGCCAAAGACGGTCAGGGCTGCAAACAGATTGCTCCATGCATTCGGAGTGAGTTGGGTAATGGCGAGGCCCGTGTCCGCCAAAAATTGCCCAATGATGGGGTGGAGGGGAAGGGTGAGCCCCGCCTTCAAGGTGTGATAATTCATGGCTGTGAGCCCGGCAGGGGGGAGGTCGGCTCGTTCTTTCTCCTCAGCGGGATACATAAAAATGTCCAGCGGGATACGGAACCGCCTCCGAATGTCCAGAAGGGCAAACTCGCTCACGATGCTCTCCACCCCGCTAGCCTTAAGGTCAGACTTGCCAGTGGCTTTTCGAATCGGAGCACGCCGGGGTAGGGGAAAGCTCGCCCCGTGGTTTCTCACATATTCGCCCCAGTCGAACTCGTTCACGACCTCGGTAGAGACTTGATGTTCAGGGAGCTTGGGAAAGGGAAAGTCAATGAAACAGAAGTATTCATAAGTGACCTCCGTCCCCATATCCTCGCCGACCTCATCGTCGACCTTGCGGACCAGCTCGCCAGCAAGGTCGCCAGGCCCAACCTCGGCGACCTCCTCCCGGGCCCCAATCTCGGCGGCCTCCTCTTCAACGGGGGTCGCGGCTCCTCCGTGAGCTCGCTCTGAGTAATCCCAGAGTTTGCGGAAGGGTGATTCCTCATCGGAGCTAGTAGCTTGCTCGCTGGAGTCAGAACGAACTGACCCCAACAGCTCGCTACTGCCCGGAAAGGTTTCAGAGCTCACCCCAGAGCTCGATGAGAGGATCACAGGTGCTTCTCGGGGGTTTGGAAGGTCATCGGTCATTTGTCCTTTGCCCAGATCACGATGCGGGGGGGTACGGCTTGAAGAGTTCTCAGACATAATGTAGGCGTCCGAAAGCAAGGAACAAGGAAGGAGAGAAAGGAGAAATCTGGATTTCTACCTTGGGAGACGTTCGGAGATGCGTCTGAAGCAGAGGGATGATCGCCAGAAATGTGCTCTGAGAAGTGAGAAAGCAAAAGTGAGGAAATTCCTCATTTCCGCCTATGTATAGACGCTGGGCGCGAGCTCGAAATTCCCGGAAGATCAGGGACCCTTTTGCAAAGAATTTGAAAAGTTATTATTATGGGCGGGATCCCACATCGTGTCGGCCGAGGTGACCTCCGAGGCGCAGCTCGCCTAATAGCTCGGCACCCCCGAAAATAGTTCGCCAGACCTCATGTTCTCCAGCTCGCCCACACATTGGACAAAGTCATGATGCGCGCGAGCTGGGGGGCAAATGTTGATATGGCGAACTAATACGTCGGTTTCAGAAATAATCCCCAAGGCTTGCCAGGTCTCCAGAGCCCACCCGAACAGGGAAGGGACCAGAGCTCGCCCGCCTGTGGAAGGCCCAGAGCTCGCCCGACTGTGGTACATCACTGTGCGATACTCTGGAATCTGGTCAAGGCTCGGGAGCTCGCCCTTTGTCAGCAGAACCCTGGTGGTGCACTCTTTTTCCCTCCGTCCGGTTTATCCACAAGGGTGGTTTACGGCGAGGTTTTTAATGAGGCCCATCTAGTCTAAGGCATAGTAGTAGGATGAGGCATGATAAAGGAAGCAGTGTGAGAGATCAAGACGAGGGTAAGGAACCCTCGTCAACACCGGAAGCCACATAGGCTCGTAAGGTGCCGTCTCACACTCGCATACCTATAAATAAGACCTCTCTTGTACTATTCACACAATTCTCACATTTCACACAATTAATAAAATCCCTCCTGCAATATTTCTCTCTCTAAACTCTCTTCTCTCCCTCCCTAAGAACATTAATTCAAAGATTATTGTTTGATATGATTGATATGTTGTAAAGCCACATAAACAAACACAATCAGCAAATTCTATCAACATATCGTATTATATAATATATAAAATATTCAACTTAAGTGGATAACATAATAATAATAAAAAAAAAACAGAATATTATATTATGTAAATATATTAATATTAAATACAATAATCCCCCACTTATTTACAAATATAATGATAAAAATAATAAACACACTTGCTTTACACAACGAATAGCCATGAAGTGGACTTAGCCTTTAACTTATGGTTGAACATGAAACCAATGGAATCAAATTCTCGTTGCGTATGATTTCTTACTTCTTTATTTTTGGCAGCACCTATTTTGTATCGGGTCTTGTGCTTAACTTGGTCTCTCAAGTACTCTAGGATCTTACCGATATAATCCCTAAGAAGCGGCCTCTCACTTCTCTACTTGCATAGGTAGACTTATCATGAATGTCCACAACGCATCCCACATAGCCATAAGTCTATTAAGGATTAAAATATCCAACCTTTACTTGTTGTGGTAAACAAAAGTGCATAGGTCAGATTTAGGAGCTTTCGAAATAGTATCACCCCCACTATTTCCAGGTTATGCACTTTGAAATGTATCCAAGTTTCCATTTCACTGATGTCTAATATTGAATTGCCTTTTAAACTCAATGTTAAGGTGTCAATTTTATACTTGTACCTTAAGATGGAGTTGGTTTCAATCAAGACATCTTTATTCAATCGGTAATAGCCCCATATCTCTCATGACCTTTTTTATCTTATCTCCCGATAATGGTTTTGTTAACGGATCCGCAAGCATTTGATTTGTTGGGAGATATTCAAGTATCATTTTTCCTTTTCTGACCATGCTTCTAATATGATTGTATCTCATAGAAATATGTTTGCTATGATCAGATATTCTCTCATTCTTTGCATTGTAAATAGCAGCTTGATTGTTACAATACAAAGTTATAGGACCTTTTTTAGGTTCTAAAAAAGGGATAGTTCTTAGGAATCTTCTAAACCATACAAGCTCTTTCCCTGCATTGGACAAGGCTATATATTCAGATTCCATCGAAGATAAAGCAACACAATTTTGTTTCTTCGATGCCCAAGAAACTATACCACCTCCGATAGTGAATAACCATCCACTAGTTGACTTAGAGTCATTTGCATCTGATGCCCAATTAGCATCACTAAAACACTCAAGTGTAGATGAGTTGCATTTATAATGCAAGCCATAATTCTTTGTTGACTTTAAGTATCTAAGTACTCGATTTAGTTCCTTCCAATGATCTTCTCCTGGATTGCTAGTAAATCTACTCAATATGCCAATAGAGCACGCAAGATCGGGTCTTGTGTGATTCACTACATACATAATACTACTGATTATTTTGGCATATTCTTCTTGATGTATAGCTTCTCCTTTGTTAGGAACTAACTTCACATTTGGATTTATAGGACTTGAACTGTCCTTACTATTAAAGTGATTGAACTTTCTTAACACATTTTCAATATAATGAGATTGTGTCAAAATATAAGTTCCATCTTTCTTAATCACCTTGACACCCAATATGACATCCACGGGACCTAAGTCCTTTATGTCAAAAGCTTGCTTTAAAAAATCTTTGGTCTCGTTTACACCTCTCATGTTAGAACAAAAAATTAGCAAGTCATCAACATATAAAGTCACTACTACTTTATACTCAAGAGTAACTTTAGTAAAAACACAACTTTCTACTTTGCTACTCCTGAATCCGAACCTTTTAATTTCTTGCTTAAACTTTTGGTACCATTGTCTTGGTGCCTGTTTAAGTCCATAAAGAGACTTCTTTAATTTGCATACTTTATGTTCTTCACCCTTAGAAACATAACCTTCAGGTTGATGCAAATAAATTTCTTCATCCAAGTCCCCATTTAAGAATGCAGTTTTAACATCCATTTGATGAACCTCTAACCCATAAATAGATGCAATTGCAAACATAGTTCTAATAGACGTAAATTTAGAAACTGGGGAGAATGTCTCAAAATAATCTATTTCTTCCTTTTGACTATAACCTTTGGCTACCAATCTAGCTTTGTATTTATCAATAGTACCATCAGTTTTGAGTTTCTTTTTCAAAACCCACTTGCAGCCAATAGGTTTAGTCATTGGTGGTAAATCAACAAGAGTCCAAGTTTGATTATCAAGTATGGATTTTATTTCATCATCCATGGCTTGTTTCCACATATCAGAATCTGGTTGGGACATAGCTTCTTGAAAAGTTTGTGGGTCCTCTTCTAACATGTAAGTTAACATATCAGGACCAAAATTCTTTTCAATCCTACGTCTCTTACTCCTTAATTCGATTACTTCATCATTCTCTTTCCTTTCTAAATTTTCATCATTCACAATTTCATTGTTAGATTCATGCTCATTGCTATCAAGTTCACCAAACAAATCATTATTAATTTCCATTTTATCAGCATCCTTAATATTCAAGTGTTCATAAAATATTGCATGTGCAGCCTCGAATACACTATTATCATGAAGTCTAAGAAATCTATATGCTTTACTCATAGCAGAATAACCAATAAAAATAGATTTTACAGCTTTGTTACCAAGTTTTGGCCTTTTTAAAGTAGCATCTAAAACATATGCAATACAACCCCAAACTCTTAGATGTTTAATACTAGGTGCATGCCCTATAAACAACTCATATGGAGTTTTCATATGTTTCTTGCTTACAATCCTGTTACTGATGTAACAAGAGCTCAGTAGTGCCTCTCCCCAATAACTCATTGGTAACTTTGAGTGTATAAGCATGGCACTAACCATTTCCATTAAGGATCTATTTTTTCTTTCGGCTACTCCATTTTGAGGTGGAGTGTTAGGTGCTGAGAATTCTCTAACAATTCCATTTTCCAAACAAAATGATATGAATTCATTAGATAAGTATTCACCACCTCTATCCGATCTCAATCTTTTAATCCTTAAATTGGTTTTATTCTCAACTTCTTCCTTGAAGATTTTAAATTTATTAAAGGCCTCATCTTTGGTTTTAAGAAAATACACATATGTGAACTTAGAATAATCATCAATGAATGTAATAAAATATCTTTTACCACCTTTAGTAATATGCTCTTTATTATCACAAATATCAGTATGTATGAGTTCAAGTAAACTTGTTGATCTAACAACACTTTTAAATGAAGTTTTAGTTAACTTAGTTTTAGAGCAACATTCACAAGTGTTTGTAGTAAAAGTTTCCGAAGATTTAGGAATTAATTCATTTCTCATCATGCGACTCATAGCATTTATACCTACATGTCCTAGTTTATAATGCCAATTAACATGCTCAACAATATTAAATAAAGAATAAAAAAAGTAAGCAGAAGATGCAGTATTATTATAGTCAACATTTAACAAGTACATATTATCTTTCATGTAGCCTTTTCCCACAAACTTCCCATTTTTAGTTATAGACACTTTTTGGGAACCAAAAGCTACTTTGAAACCATTTTCATCTAACTTAGTGACAGATACAAGATTCTTTCGCATAGCGGGGATATGATACACATTCCTCAGAGTTAAAGTATTCTCCGAAGTGAGGGGAAGAACAACGGTGCCTACACCGAGAACTTCACTTGAAGAAGCATTTCCCATGTAGACGGCTTTGGCCTCTTTCACCATTTCATATGTCTTGAATAAACTCTTGTTTGGGGTGACATGACAAGTCGCTCCAGAGTCTAACCACCAATCAGTAGTGCCATCATTCACAAGACATATTTCAGACATTACCGCAACAAAGTTTTTGTCAACTATGTTGGTTTGATCCTTTTTATCTTCTTTCTTCTCATTTTGCCCCTTACGGTGATGGCATTCCCTTGCATAATGATTAGATTTGCCACACACCCAACAACAACCTTTTCTTTTCTTGTTGTTATTATCAATATTCCCATTTTCTTTTGGATTTTTCCTCTTCTTGAATTTTCCTCGGTTTCCCTTAGAAATTCCAGAAAGATTCTTATCATCAACATGATTAACACCATCTTTTCTCGAAACTGGATCATCTCTCTTGAGACTTTCATTCTCAATTTGAATACCCTGAAGAAGTTCATCCAAGGAGATAGACTTCTTCTTATGTTTCAGTTTCTTTTGGTAATCTTTCCATGAAGGAGGAAGTTTACCAATGATGGTAGAAAATTGAAAAGTTTCAGAAATGGCTTCACCCGCATCAGCACATTCTGTTGCTATATTATTCAACTCATTGACCTGATCAATGACCGGTCGAGTATCCACCATCTTGTATTCAACATACTTGTTAACTAGAAATGACTAGTTGCCAGCATCTTCATTAACGTACCTCCTTTTTATCGCATTCCAAAGTTCTGTTGCAGTTTTGCAGATGTGAAATACATTGAACAACGTGTTGTTCAACGATTGCTGAATGGTGAAGCGACAGGTGAAATCATCATTCTTCCATTTCTTTGCTTTCTCTATTGCTTCTGTCTTTTGTGCCTCAGTTGCATTTGCATCGGTGATTACCTCTGGACAACTTTCATCCAAAACATAGAATACCTTTGCAATAGTCAGAAGGTACTCCATTTTCATGCTCCAGCATTTGTAATTTAGCCCGTTCAACTTTTCGAGTTTATCTCCATCATTTAGTTGTGCCTTCACTAATACCGGCTCCATTCAAGAATGTTAATACCTTTAAAATTGTTATATAATATGTGGGTAATGGATTTAAAGATAGGTTAGGCACACCGAAAAATGATGCTATATTTAAAGGTATTAATTTCTCCCACTCAGGTGTAAATGGTTCTCACGAGAAATCGACCTTCCAGGATACAAAACCTATTTCACGGAAATTCGATAGTTACACTCTAACGAATTTCAGAAGTAGAAATCGCAAGTGTTTAAAAATAAGAACTCAAAAATATTTTAGAGAGAGAGAAGAACAAAACACAGAAGAAAGACTCTTATAATTTTTTTTGTGTTTTTCATCTTCAAAAGTGCGAAGTATTTATAGGCACTCAATAGATTATACCGAAAAGATGCGTCTGTTTATGAAACTTCTTATTCGCAACATTTCATGAAAAATAAGAGTTCACAGTTCTTCATAACATTTTTAATTTGCAGCAGTTTTTTAATTTATTAAGCAACCGAATCGTCGTCACCTTTAATTAAAATAAATGAGTTTAACATATCAAAAAGACTAGTTCAAACCCATTTCCTGCATATAGCCAACTGCCTCTTTCAATTTAAATTTTAAATAATGTTTATTTATTCTCTCTCTTATATATATAGTATTATATAATATATAAAATATTCAACTTAAGTGGATAACATAATAATAATAATAATAATAATAATAAAACATAATATTATATTATGTAAATATATTAATATTAAATACAACAGGGGGTTGTGGAGTAATGGTAGAGTCCGAAATGAGGCGGGTGGGTTGGGGTGGATGTGTTAAGAAAAATAAATTAAAATATCCCAACTTATTTTTTAAAGCTTATCAGACATCTTATTTTACCAAACGCTCTAAAGTATTTTATAATCTCTTAAACAACTCATAATAAGATGTTTTAAATAGTTTATAAACTCACTTAGATATATCTTTAATCAATGTGCCTCCATTTTTTTGCTTTTATGATTTTAAAAAACTACGATGTACCCCTGTTTTTTTTATGATGGTAGTTTCTTTTTTTTTAGATTAAAAAAAAATTATGCAATTGTATTCACTAATATCACTTTGAATTCTCATTTGAATTTCCATTCTTTTTCAAGGATATGAAACGAGTTGAGAGGTATAGTAAACATGAGACAAATAAAAGATAAAGAACGTGTGCAATTTTTTATTTTTCTTTTTACACTTAGATATAAACATGTAATCTATACATGACTCTGCTAATTTGTAATTTATGTATAGGCTTGTTAGTGGGACAAAGAATCTCTAATTCCCAGATTCCCGCGGGATCCGTCCCAAACTGGGCGGGGAATCCCTGAATAAAATGGGGATGGGGATTTTTTTGCCTCGAAGGTCGGGGTGGGCGGGGACGGAAATTGTATTTCTCGCCCCGTTCCCTGCGGTGCCCCACCCACTTTTATGCATATAAATATATATATTATAATGCATAAAATATAAGTAAATAATTAATATATTTTTTAGATTTTAAATTTTATACATATTTTATATTTATATATTGTATAATATACATAATTTAAATTTGTATTTTGTATTTTAAACATTCTTTAAACTTCAATTTTAAATCTTAACTATTTAGTTTAAAAATATTAGTGCATTTTATAATTTTATATTTATATTTATTAATGATAATTATTAAAAATTAATAAATTTTTAAAAAATTAAAATATTAAATGGGGATTGGGGATTTCCCGCAGGGATAAGTTCCCCGGTAGAACGAGAATGGGAATAAAAAAAATTCCGCGAAGTTCGCGGGGATAGGGATTGGCCCCCTTCCCACCCCGTTGACATCCCTATTTATGTATATAAATAATTGAAGAGCCTCCTTTATGTAAATTTCAAGGCTTGGTTGTAAACTTTTTTATTTTTGCATTAGTGTGTTAAATTTGTGTGTAAAACTTTTTTATTTTGCATTGCGGTTGGAAGATTGAACATACAAACAATTATTAATGTTAATTTTTGTAATTATAAAAAACTAAAAATAATTAATAATTATTAAACGTAAAATTTGTAGTTGTATCATCTACTATATCATATCTATGCAGATAGCAATCAAGTGGAAAGGAGGAGAGGCCCACTGAATGAACTACTTTTATTTGTTGTGTTATAAAAAAATTAATTTGCTAAATAATTATAAAAAAGAAATTTACATATTATCTCAAAAAAATGATTATATTTATAAATTGGTTTACAGTATTTACACAGAAGTATAATTTTTTTCAGCACAAAAATATATTTTTTTTATTCATAACCAATTTATAATGACAAACACTTATATACAAATTTTTACGGATCTAAGATCCGTAGAAATATCCATTTTTAAAAATTCGCGGGTCTAAACCGGGTCGGGTCGAATTTGAGTATTTTTTTCCAAAATTCGCTTAGCTTGTGATTTTCGCTCCCAAGTATGTTACAATTGGGGCAAATGCATGTTACTTTAAGGCAAAACGTGTGTTACAACCAGATTAAATGTTGTTTTCTACACATATTCATTTATTTTTGTAGAAGTAAATATTTTTCATGCAATATAACACATGTATATGTTACATTGTATGTGTAACACATATTTATTCTTAATAAAAATACATTTTATCCTATAGTAACACATATATGCTCATATAATAACACAAATTGAGGAACAAATATGTGTTACAATTAGAGTAAATATTTATTACTGCAAATTTATGTTACACTAGGAATAAATTTATGTTACTGCAAATGTGTGTTACATCTAGAGTAAATGCGTGTTACAATTAGAGTAAATGTGTGTTACTGCAAATGTGTGTTACAATTAGAGTAAATGTGTGTTACTGCAAGATCAAATGTGTGTTACTGTATGCACAAACATTTATTTATCCTTATAAAAATATATATTATATTTTATATAACATATATAAGATATTAAATGATGTATTAAGTACATGAATAACATATTATTAACATAAATAAACAAAGAAAATAAAAATAAATTAAGTAACACATATTTATACTTGCAGAAATACATATTTTCTTTATAGTTACTAGAAAAGTATAAAAAATTAATTTTTTAAGAATTAGTAACATAGATTTTGTCTAATTGTAACACGCCTTTGCTCAAATTGTAACATACCTGGGAGCGAAAAAATATATTATTAACATAAATCAACAAAGAGAATAAAAAATAAATTAAGTAACACATATTTATACTTGCAGAAATACATATTTTCTTTATAATTACTTGAAAAGTACAAAAAAATAATTTTTTTAAGAATTAGTAACACAGATTTTGCCTAATTGTAACACGCCTTTACCCAAATTGTAACATATCTGGGAGCGAAAAAACTTGGAACTACAAATTGCGCGAATTTTGGAAAAAAATGTCCAAATCTGACCCGACCCGGTTTAGATCCGCGAATTTTTAAAAAATGGATATTTTTACGGTAGAAATTTGTACACAAGTGTTGCTCATTTATAATTAGTGTTAATTTAATTAACCATTTTATAATTTTCTCATTATTAAATGAATTATTATATTATATATCCTATTCTTTGTGTTGTCATTAAATCACTGCAAAAAATTTTGAGAAATAAATGCACGATCATAATTTATTTTATATTCCTTCTATTCTATAAGAATTTATTTATTCCGTCCCATATTTGTTTTCACATTTTCCTTTTACTTTCGTTCCACAATTGTTTTCATACTCTATAAATAAAAATTATTATTTTAACTTTATCTTCATAATATTCACATATTTACACAAAGTGCCACTATTTTTACATTCACTCCAACTAATCTCATTATTTTAATAATATAATTTTACACATCATCTTAATTTTATTAAAAAATTTGCATTCTCAAAGGTGAAAATACATCTGGGACGGAGTGGGTACATTCTACGGGATGACCTTTCAAAAATATATACTTTATATATAAAATAATAATGTCGATTAATATGTGTATAGATTTGTAAATATGCATGTAAATTGATACTACTTCCGTCCCACTATAAGTTGTTCATTATGTCATTTTCTTCCGTCCCACTATATGTTGCTCATTTGTTTTTTTACCTTAAACCACTATTCACTTCTTTATTATTATTTTCAATACTTTTTTACACCATTCTCATTATTTTTTTACTTTTTCTCATCACATCACCTATACTATATCAATATTTTATACTCTTCTTAATATTTATGCCAAAAAAGTAACGAACAACTTATAGAGGGATGGGGGAATATTTTTTTTAATAGTGTATAAATTTATATGGAATATCTAAATAAAAAAAAATGTAGAAATTCACATTTGACCGATGAAGTATGTAGGTAGTAGTCATTTAATCACTACAACCTTATTGAGAAATGACTAAACGCTCCACAAAAAGGTATTTTTGATATCGTAGTCATTAGATCACTACATCTGTCATGCAAGCTTACAAAAATGATGGGTTCTACGATTTTAAATTTATAATAATTTCAAATATATAAAAAAAAAACTCTAGAGAAAATAAAAAGAGGAAATTAATTCTGCAATTGAAAAGTGAAAAAGAGTGGTGGCAGCAAGAAATTTCAAAAGAGATTTAGGCTTCTTCATGCAGGGTGACACGTGGGATCGGCTATTTTAGGTGTCATTATAATCTCAAGCCCTTTTTTGTCATTCCACATTTCCCTTTACGATTCGATTTCTGCCGGTGCCACCTCTCTCTCTCCTCATTTCTTTCTTTCCCCCTCTCTCCCTCTCATCATTCATGGCTCACTTTTTTCACAAAATTGTGTACTAAAGTGCTGCAAATTTGTACTTTCAATCTCTCTCACTCCTCCAAAAGAATTGAAAACAAATTTTTGTAATTGAGTTCGAAAAGTTATGGAATCCAAGCAAAAGGTGACAGGAAAAATCTTCTTTTTTTTGCATGAGAAGTAGTATCAAATTTGAATTTTATTTTTTGCAGGAAGAAATGATGGGGGCAGAGATGGAGTATTATTGCCCCATTTGCAAATCAAAGGAGGCACCATTGGAGAGGTGTTGCTTCTTCTGCAAAGAGACAGAGACACCCCTGTGGAGGAGTGGTCCTTTAGGCCCCAAGGTTTCCATTTTCACTAATTTTATTATTTCATTAATAAAGAAAATTCATTTAGAAAAATGGGGGGTTAATTTCTATTTTGATTTTATTTGTTTAAATTCAGTCGCTGTGTAATGCATGTGGGATAAGATACAGCAAGAAGCGGCCCCGATCGGCGCGCGGCGGCGGCGGAGGGAAGAAGGAGAGGAGAAGGATTGTGAAGGAAAAATTGGAGGGGGAGAATTGGAGTGCAAAGGAATGGGGAGAGATTGAGAGAGCTGCTTTGCTTTTGATGGGTCTTTCTTGTGGTGGCATTTTTACTTAGAAAATTCAGTCCAAACGGTGCCAGGGGACTCTGTTTGGTGCCCCATGTTTTTGTGGCCTTTTGGTATAGAAAAAGGAAGTGTAAGTATTATAATGGAATACTAGTAAGTATATTAAATAAGTGGTACTAGTAAGTATATTAAATAAGTGTCTTTTGCATGTACCTATTTTGTTACCAAATACTCTTGCTAAGTCTTTCTTTAAATCTGTGCATTATAAATTTTTGCATCATTTCTTGCACGAATTAAAAAAAAAAAAGTATATACAGTAAAATATTGTATGTGTATTGTGACATTTTATGAATAAAATAGTTAACTGTGGAAGTGATAGTAAAAATATTAATTTTTATAACAGAAAAATATATATTTTCTATAGACAGACCAAAAAAATACTAAATAAATTTAGTAAAAAACAGTAAAAAAAATTTGTAAAAAACAATAAATAAATTTAGTAAACGGAAGAATTAAAATTTTTATGTTATAGCTGAAAGTACTCTAAATAGAGAGGTGAAACGGTAAAATAAAATAAAAAATTAAAATATTATGGGACTTAATTTTTTGTTTGTAAATGTAAATTATTTTTAACTGAGGAAGAAAAAAAATATTGAGGACAAATAAAAACAAGTGAAAAATAATTTTATTAAAATATTTAATAAACTTGTAACACTTGCAAATTACCCCAGTCTTAATTTTATTTTTTTTTATTTACTATCACTTCCCTATAAATATTTCTAAATTACATTTTATTCTATTAATAATTATAAATAAAAAATATATATCTCTTTCACATTAAATAATATTTTTTCCATCCCAAAAAACATTACATATTTTCTATTTTAATCTATCATACGAAAAGTTTGCATATTTAAAAATGAAAACTATTTATTAAATTTCACTCTCACACTACACATATATTATATTCGTAAAAATATATTTTTTATACATTTTTCTTAAACTACATGCCTAAAAGACACTGCAATGTCTTCTAGGATAAAGGGAGTACTTTTTATTACAAAATAATTTTATCTATTTAATATTATAAGTTACTCCCTCCATTTCTTTATAACTCGCCCATATTTTTTGGGCACGGGTATTAAGAAATATATAAAAATATTAATATAGTACAGATGATGTGATGAAAGAAAGTGAAAAAGTAATAGGAATAGTATAAAAAATATTAAAAATAATAAAAAAAAATGAAAAGTAATTCTTTTAAAAGATAAAAAAGCAAATGAGCCGACAAAAATAGCAAAATGAGGAACAGATGAAGATGAAGTAATTTTTAAGTTAAAATTGACGAAAATAGGAAGGAAAAATAAAGTTGTACGGTATAGTAAGTCATCATCAAGAAGTTTGACTATAAACAAACATACTCCATTTATATTTACTATTATTTATATGGTTGAAGGTTCTGTAAGCAAATAGGGGGAGCCTCTACTGTACTTTTGCCTGCAAACTACAGGCAACTGCCAGTGCAGCCATCCCACTTGCATTCATAATTCTGCCAACATAATACTATTAATCAATTCCACTTCAACACACTATAATCTTTATACTGAAGAAATATAGTTTTAAAATTTCAAACAATCTTTCTTCTGTCTTGACTCCCAAATCTAATTTTAATCATTAAGAGCATCCCTACACTATGTCCTGGCAATTCGATAATAAAACTACATTTTTATCCTCATAAAGTCACAAAGGGAAGGATTAAACCAGACCATTTAACTCAATCAAACCCTCCCATAGAACTTGTCCACCATATGAAACCGACTTCATTCAATAATCACTACTGTTATAAACGAGCGCCATAACATCACACGCACAAACACATTGAGCAGTGTAGATGAAGTTGCGATTTTAGTTTATATGTGCAATGATATAACAAAATGAATGTATTGTAATAATATTGGTTGTGTGCGGTGGACATGTTGCACTGCAGACTAACTCTTAATGTAAAGAATGTGGGGAATGCATAAAACATATGGGGCAACATAAGCAACTAACAGCTTCATAATTTCCATAATTACATAACATGTTCTTATAAGCTCAAACTAGGATTATTTAAAGAGGAGAGTGCCCCAGTCAGACAGAAAGATTGAGAAGTGAACATAAATTCTGAATCCTGATATAAGAACAAAGATAATCAAATACTTGCATTGAAAACTACTAAATCCTAGGTGCAACAAGAACTTTTTAGGCAGCTGATCATCAGACAATTGAAGAACTAATAACAGGACTACCAACAGGCTTGGATAAACTAACTGTTGGTAGCAGCTCCATCTTCTACAAGGTTTATTTTTATCACTTAAGAGGTCACTCACTGCACACATGCTAAAGATGAAAACTAGTATGCACCAAATTGAATCCTAAATTCAGCAGTCGATATATAAAAAAATTTATGCAAATCTGCAGAGTGAAAATCTCCTAGTTTTACATCACACAAAGTCATGCAGAACTCAAACAACCATGTGTAACGTCATTAGCATTGGAACTGCGTTAGCACAGGAAATCAATGTTTGATACTTTGAAAATTCAAACTTTACACCTATGCTGATCAAATGATGGATCCAATCAAAAGGGTGAATGCTTTGCAATGAAGTTTAAATCTCTCCAACAAGGCAATAACTACAATGCAAAATGAATGTAGCATTTAATCGGGTCACTATGATTCACAAGGACAAATTAACAAAAAACGGTAAGCATATAATAGGAAAAAAAGTATTCAATAGAGTACCGATAGTGAATTTTAAGTAATTTTCTTAAATGTCGTCACGAGCAAGAGCACCCAAGCTCATTCCAATGAAACTTACTATGAAAAAGAAAAAGATTTCACTTTCTCCTCCAGATAATCAATCTTGTTCACACACATACTTTAAAAATGATTTTAACTTTTTACTATTGATTATCTTGTAATACCTAGCAGAAGGAAATAGATTACTATTCACAACATGTCTATCCTGAACTAAAAACATGTTCCTTCTCATGGGGCATTATTCGGCACACACAGGCACATATAGCATTTTAGTTTTATAAATATACATGCAATTTTTCACCTAACGATAAAATAATTTTCTTCATCGAGCTTGAAATGCAAAACAAAACTGGAAGGAATTATGAAAATTAAGCTAGACTCCCTTACCGTGTAATATTCTCGATCCAGAAATAAGGCTTGACCCGACATCCAGAAGGCATCATAGACGGCACTCTTCACCTCACCCAACCCCTGGTATGGCTTATCCCACCTTCCAATTTACCATTATAGCCTTCCATTTCTTCTTTCCATGGTTTATTCTCATTACTCACAATCAGATCTGATTTTTGGAGTTTCTGGAGAAACATAGAAACGTGAAGAGGGGAGTACCTTATATCGCGAATTCTTCTGACAAATAGGGGATCTTCAAAATTGAAGTCTCTTGAACACTCGGTATTAATTTTGCAGCCTTCAGAAACAGATAAAAAGAAGACGAATTTACAGAATCAGAAAGCCGATGAAGTGAGTCAAGGATTATAGACGTATTTGAATCCATACATGATTTTTACAAAATTTTGATGTAGGAATACGAGAAAAATTCTGGAAGCGGAACACGAATGCAAAGAGGAATTTGTAGTTTGAATAGTAGGTTGATTCTCCGGATAGGACTTGAGATTAGGGATTTACATGGTAAACGATGGAGAATAACATAGAAAATATCGCTAGAGGCGGAAAGGGGATCTTGGATGTGATTTTGTTCTCAATATTGCTTATTGCTAGAGGCGTGTTTGCCTGGGGGATAAGGAGAGCAGCACCGACTGATCTAGGATTTATACTTGGGGGCGGGGGAGTAAAATGAAACACGTGTAAGTCTACCTAATAGGTGTCAACATTTGCATATTGATATAATTATACACATATATTTACATAGAACTCAAAAATCTTAGGAGGGGGAAGGAGCAGCCCCCACTTGAGCCCACACAAACCCATCCCCACCCTGATCCACCGCTGGAGGGCAGTAATGACAATTGTAAGTGTTAGTCCTCATGTTAATACCCAACTACAAAAAAGAATTTAAATAATCTCAGTATTAAATGAATATAATCCTTGGTAACGAACAGTTGATGGCCACTCAAACATTTTGAAAAAAATCTTAGTATAATGTATCCCTCCATATCACATTCACATCCCTGATAGCAAATGAGTCCTTATTCTATTGGTTAAGAACAAACAATTCTCCATTTCAAATTGAGATTTTCAAGCACAGAAAAAAGATTTCTTCCCCCTACCTCTGAATTATATTACCGCAACAACATAGATGGTTGTAAGTGGGATGCGTTATTAGAACCTGTCCAAAAATGCAAAGAGAGAAAGCTCTATTCATCAGGAAGGTGTGTTCACAAACTAAATCTTCCATTTTTGGTACAAATATAGTCATGGTAATTGCTAAATAACAGGTTAGAAGCTTTAGATTGTACTAAGCAAATGACACTCTTTAACCATGAACATTGCGAAATTATTTGCATTCATTTGGTTTCTGATGTAGCAAACAAATCATTTTTGCAACAGCTTGATTACAAAGCTGGAAAAATCTATTTTGTTTATATGTGTCTTCCAAGCCACTCAAACAAAAACGAAAACGGTGTCAATTTGCAGCTACACTTCACTCTTTTCAGTCATAACAAGTGGACAATTTGATTTTCAAATCTAGGTTAAAGCGTTATAGCAACAATGTGCATAAGGAAACAGAACTTGTCTCTACAACATATTTAATTGTATAATTAGCAGACTGCTCTAGGAGCATCTAGTTGATTAAGTTTGTTATCAAAAGCATAAATAGCTTATTTCAGTTAGGCACGTATCCTTATTAATTCCACAGTAATTTCAATTCTCAAAACTTATAGGCACTTGAGAAGAAGACGTTCAAAGATAACATTATGTCGCTATCTTCAGCATATTCCCAGAATAAAACAACACAACACATATCTAGATTAGTCTCTAATTATTGCGCCTTTAGCAGCCACAGGAGGATTCACAGAATAAAAAACCACAACACATATCTAGACAAGTCTCTATCTGTTACTCCTCGAGAAATCAAAATTAAAAGTGCAATAACACTTACAAAGCATTAAAGATTAAAAAAAAAAAAACTCCAAGGTGTAAATCACAAGGATAGTTTGATGAGGCTAGTTCACCGAAACAGTCCACCTCTAAAAATAAAACATTGAAAACAGAATGGAATAAAACGCAGGCTAAAAAGGAGGCAGATTATTTCCCGATATATGTATGCCAGCTAAATATAAAAGCCTAATCACAAATTAGGTCCCAACTACGCCTCTGCAGTTCATACTGGAATAGATCAATCTATTACTACAAGTTAAAGCACATGCCGAGTTTGTGGAATAACGGACAGAAAATAAAGCATTCCACATATAAATATCTCCAATAGTCAGGAGGTAGACCTTTTGTGCTATAACAAATGGTCATACACCAGAAATTTTTACCAGAAATGCCTTATTCGTCAGCCTTCTCTAGGTCATCATCATTCTTGTTGTCCATTTGCTTTGACTCCCTCTGGTTTGAAGCATTCCCAACTCCTCCAGTGACGGATTGCTGATAGAGAACCCCTCCAGCAAGAGTGAAGAGCAAACAAATCAAACCAAAAGGGGTAGCATGCTTATCCCAAATAGACACATTGATAGCCACAGTCAAAAACTTATTCACCACCCCTGTAACTGTAAATGCAGTTGCAGAGATCGCTTTTCTAGCTGCAAAGCCGAAGAAACTGATAAGCAAACCAAACACACATGACAAGGACACCGCAGTAAACGCAACAGGCTCAAACAAATCTCCTCCGCTCGATGATGCTATTGACGCAAACACATCAGCATACTCCCCAGTTAAAAACCAAAACAGGGGAGCCATCATCAACGACAACAGATTATTGTAAAAGACGAATCCCCAAGTGTTCAACCCGAGATTCGTCACCATGTGCTTGATGTAAACCATCTCCGTCGTGATAGTTACCAGATACGCAAAAGCCCAAGAATACGCAGTCAATGAAAACCCATTATCCGTAGCTACATACCCAACTGCGCCCGCCAAAATGATCACCAACGAGAGGAACGTCAGTTTTGAAGGGCAGGGCTGTTTCCTAAAGGTTGTATCGGCGACGGCGACAAGAAGTGGAGTCAGAGATCTGAAAACTATGAAAGTATCCACATTGGCATGGCGTAGGAGATTCGTGTTCGTGAAGATGGCCAAGTAAAAGACTATTGCAGCAGGGAGGAACTTCTTTGCTGTTTCTACAGTGAAGGGATCGTGGTGCAAGAACCCTAGTTTCCCAAGAACCCAAACGCCGACGGCTGAGGTTACGTACTGAAGTGCAGTGAGCAAACCAGGGTAATTAAATTTGGTAATGGCAAATTTGTTGATGACAGCAAGTAAGCTGGAACAGAGAGCATAGCCAATCACCAAACTGCTGGTTGCGTAGTATTGCTTAGGCGCCTCCAATCGGATCAAAGCCATTGGATTTTTATTTTTTTTAATGGAGCAAAATCTGAGTCAAATCGAAGGGTTTGATGAGGAGTTATGACAGATAAACAAGAGGTAAATGAGAATCATCGGTTACAAATGACGGTCTTGCAGATTCACTGCGGTTACGGAGATGAAACCCTAGAAAATGGGGACAAATTTAGCAAGAAGAATCAGTGAAATAATTGAAAAGAGAAAGCAAAATTTAGAAATTGGAAACCCTAGGATTAAATTCGCAAAATGCGGGATTAAATCTCTGCAAATGGACAAGAAAAGTGTAGGATTGCATTAAATTTTAGATGAAAAAAAAAGTGTACGAGTGGTTTAAACAGAGTGAGTAAAGAAAATGAATAAAAATATCAACGACCAAAAGATTGCCACCGACACAAGAAACATCAAATACGGATTCTGATTGATTGCAGTTGTATTTGATAATCCAGATGGGATAGTGTCTACACAGTATATTAGGTGTACCAGTATACACACTAAATTTTATGATGAATAATAATTTATTTTAAATATTTTAATATTTAATTATTTTAATGATAAATGATACTTTCTCCATTCCGCTATAAGTTGTCCGTTGTACTTGGGCACGCGAATTAAAATAAAAGTGAAAAAATATAAATAATTTGATGGAAAAAGTAAAAAAGTATAAGTGATGTGATGTGATGGAGAAAAGTGAAAAAGTAATGGAAATAGTATAAAAAGTATTGAAAATAATAATAAAGAAGTGAATAGTAGTTTCCAAAAAAGGTAAAAAAGCAATTAACAACATATAGTGGGACGGACGAAAATGGCAACATGAGCAACTTATAGTGGAACGGAGTGAGTATAAAATATTGTATATGAACTAACACGACAATATATATAAACTAACATCATATTAGTATGACTTAACACCATGTGTATTATATCCAAGGATGAAAATATCGCTATCGCAAGTAATATCGCAACCTTAAATTTACGGAAATATCGATTGATATATCGATATCGCAAAAAAAAAAATAGAAAAATAACGAAAATTTTATTAAAATTTTGGAAATTTAATATGAAATTTTAGGGATTATTATAGCATGTTATTATGCATATGTTTCATTTAAGATCATAAAAAATTGACATATTTAAAGCAAATAAATAGATAATGGACTATATAATCATTGTCTGACATTAATTAATTAATAATATAATGCATAATACAATAAAAGATGATTTGAATTACATGATACAATACATTTAGTACCAAAATGATGACCTATGGGGTTCAAATATAGAATATGGAATCACATCTTTGTCCAAACAATATTGGTACCAACTCATTGCATTAGAATAATCCTGCATATAGTTATACACATGTCATTCATATGTTTCTCTATCTCTTCCAACTGTTTCACCATAGATTGGATAGTGTGCATTAATCCAATGATTTTGTTGTTATGAAAATGGATGCTGAAACACATTCTGAGTATTCCAACCAAATTGTGAACTCAAATGTGTGTCAGAAGCATATGAATCTTGAGACATATCACTATGATCAATGTCCATATTCATTGAATCAAAACCGACTGAAAGTGGTTCAATATCAGCACTTGAACTTTCTTCTTGATTCCAAGCATGTCATCTTATGTATTCCTTTCCAATAGCACCTATCCCTAAACTTCCTGCTCTACTTTCATGGTCCATATCTTGTGTTGCATGAGTGAAATCAGCTTCACAAGTGAATGGACTCATTTGGTTTGAAAAATGATCATCCTCGTTATTTCCACCATTTCCGTCACCATCATCATTTTCACCATTTCCACCACCACTGTTTCCACGATTTCCTTCATCATCCGTTGAGCTATCCGTTTTTGAATCACAAGTAGTACTATCAACTTCTTGTTGTAATACTTGATCCATATTAATACCATAATCACAAGCCATGGCCGCTACTTTTGGATCAGGATTTCCCTCATTGTCATCTAAGTGCGCAGGTTGAATCCATTGAAAAAATGAATCTTCTTCCCCATCGTTTTCTTCAGCAGTTATACCTACTAGATCGAGATATTCTTGTTCTGCAACCTTATCATTTTCAGCTTCCATATCTCGTATCCTTAACTTCATGTTATAATAACAAAAGACAAGTTGTTGAAGTTTTGGATATGTAAGACGATTCCTTTGCTTAGTCTGTATCAAGGCATAAGTGCTCCAATTTCTCTCACATGCAAAAGATGATGCCGTCTGTGATAATATTTGTATTGTCAAATCTCTTAGTGTAGGTGATGAATGACCATACATAACCCACCATTCAGCTGCAAAACATTAATAATACATATTAATTTATTAAAGACATGTTATCATTGTATCATTGAGTAATAAATTCAACTTCTCTTTAAAAGAAATAAACTAAAAAAAAACTTACATGGTATCATTGTAGATCGAGAAGCAATTGCAGCACGATCGGCAAAACTTTTTCTCCCATCATGAAAATATGTAAGCTTCACATTTATTACCATTTTACGAGTTTTTATCTTGAAACTATAAAAAATTATTCTAAAAAACATAAAAAAATTATATCACCTCATTTCCAAATTGAGCAATACCATTAGAGTTTGGATTCAACTTATTAAAAACTTCATGAACAGCTTGAATTAATTTAGCGTCATCCCCAACTCCTTGCCGATATTGGAATTGCAAATTCAAGTAATAAGCTGCAAGATCATAAGATTCTGTTAAAGTTTATCATATATATAATTTAAAATATTAAAAAATACACACATATCAATTCACATTTGATAAAATATACGTACAAATTAAAAATTTTAAGTGCACATGATTAATAGAAGCATACGTACTAACAAGGATGAAAAGAATTGACAAAAAATATTAAATTTACATACCTATGATTATCTCTTTGAATATCATAGAATGGTTGATATATTTAGTAGAATATTTTCTTTCCAATATCTCTGTGGTAATTTGTTGAAGAAAAGAAAAAATAGAGTTAATTAAAAAACTAAATCATTAAATTTAATATACTTAAATACAGAGAGTAAGAGAGATACATACCTCAGAAGAAATGAAAATGACGGATGTTCTATTGTGATGTCTTCATGACATTTTATAAACAAATTTAGCATATAATTTTTTTTTAAAAAAAAGGTAAATGAAGTAATAATTGTGAATGTTAATAATGCAATACAAAGTAATTCTTTTCTCTGCAAAGTTACAATAATTTACATGTCTACTAGTTCCCTGCAAAAATGATGTCTACTAGTGCTCTGCAAAATTTAAAGTTTGATTTGATGCCCAATAAAAAAAAAATGTATAAAAATAAAACCATGAAAGAATATACAATCACTAAAAAAAAATTACCATTTGAAAATTGTATAAAAATATAAAAAAAGAAAAAATTGTGATTTTTTATATAATGCGATATATCTGCAATATTTCCCGATTTTCAATTAATTTTGTACTACGAGTGAACCGATATCGATATCGATACGATTTTTGCGATATATCCACGATACTTTGTAAAAAATACATTGTACCCCAATATCCATATCGCATACTCAAAATTTGCAATATATCCGCGATATTTTCATCCTTGATTATATCATAGTGAATTAACTAGTATTATATATGAATTAATATCATAATGTATCTAAACTAACACTACATTATATATGAATTAACACTACATACTGAAATGTGTGTCACTGCGTAAAATGAAATATGTTGTTCACGAAATTATGACTGTGAGTATTACTCACATAATACATACTCAATAATAAATATACCTTGTTGGAATGGAGAGAGAATGGTGGATGGGTAAATAGTGTGAATAATAAATTTGACATAGTTTTGTATGAAAATAATTCATAAACCAGTTTTAAAGTATTTAATATTTAATTAGAAGTATAAAAAATCTCATCAGATGTATAAAAGATCGAGGTCAATGATATTATGTTTTAATTATTATAAATTTTATTGACTTCAATTTTTGATACACGTGATGGATATTTTGATATACTTAACCAAATATTTAATACTTTTAAAACAATTTCATGATAAGTTTATCCTAAACTATTTTCATATAAAACCTACTCAATAGATTTATATTCTCTCTGTTTTGATATAAGTTTTTTCATTATTTTTAAATACGAATTTAGATAAATATTAAAACAATAATTATAGTAAAAAGTAATTAAAAAGTATACAAATAATGAAAAAATAAAATAAAATAGGTTCACCCATTTGAATTGATTACAAATAGGTTTGTAATATCAGTATATACACATCTCTCTCACTCAACATTCTCTCTCTAACGTTCAAATTTTTTCCCTTTTTTCACAAAATTGACGACGAGCAGGGCAACGGCCGGCGGCGGCAGAGAGAGAGAGAGGTGAAGGCGGTGACGACGGCGACAATGGCATACGAAGGAGGAACAATGGATAGAGGAGGCAACGATGAAGACGGCTTTATTGCTCGTATTATTTTCAAATTAATTAGAAAGTCATTTAAGTTAGTATTAAGCCATGCAAATTGACAAAAGGAGTGATAAAATAAGGTCTCATATTTTAGGAAAAGGTTGTATGAGTTGGACTTTTAGTACTTTAAATTATAGTATTGGGCTTTTTAATTAAAAATGAATTAAATTTTATTTGGGCTTAGCATGTGAATCAAAAGTTAGTGAGCCAAATTAAGAAAATGATCCAATGAAGCCTTGTAATTAGTGGTATATGTTTCGAAATTTATTTAATTATTTGGGATAGGTTATTTTCAAAAATATTTGAAGAATCAAGATGTATGGATTTTATTTTATTGTCATGTATGAAAATTAGTACTCTTAAGTATTAATGTGGGATATGTTCTTAGAAATTAAACATTGAGGATCAAGACTATTAGAAATTAAATTAAATGATACTTTTTAATTAAAAAAGTAAATTACAAGAGATTTGATTTTTATAAAAGAAAATATTATAAAACGTATAAAAAAGAAAATTGTGCAAATTCTAATTATGGAATATAGAATATTATTTTTGCAAAATTTGCACACACAAAATTAACGATTCGTTCACATTCTTCATCACAACTTCGTAAGTTGATTGAAAAAAAATACTGAGGGTTTATAAACTCATAGGTCATATAATAAAATATAAAACTCGTCTCATTCTGTTTATATTAATTTTCTACATTTTATTAGTTTTTTATTTTTAACAATGAACCCACAGTCATTGTGGATACATTTGGATGAACTCTAATCATCATTCTACAGTACAAAAACCACACTAGACAAAGATTCATTGATAACTGGTGGAGATTTATATATTGTTGAGATTTATAATTGATTTGTTAGGATTTGTAAAAAATTTAGTATTTTTAATTGATTTGTTAGGATTCCTTTTTAATGTTATAAATAGGAGTTTGTTTATCGATCATTGTAAGAGGAGTTGAAAATTGAATTGAAATTATTGGGTCTTATCCTTGTTTTTCATATTTTAATTGTTGTTCTTCCGATATTCATACATGAATCAATGGATTTAACACATTAATTGCGAAATCATAATCATTCGGTATTGAGAGGTTGAATCAACAGATCAATAATGATAGTATCGCTCTTCTCAATGCATCAATTGATATCAGGAGTCATAATGACCCTATGGATCATCAATGATGACACATGAAATCAGTTTTTATCCAGTGTCTTGGGTCGACAGATGTCAAGCTACCTTCTTTATCTGGGACAATGAATTTTATCGCCGAGCCTTGTCGTCGGCTAGATTGAGCCGCCCGCCAATTGCGCTGCTCTCACCGCCTTGAGATCGAAGCCTTAGCCCCCTACCGTCGGACCACTTGCAGGTTGTATGCCGTTGTTGGCTTATTGTGAAGTTGATTCCACCATGTATGCCAGCAGCATGGCACGAAGAAGACAATGATGTCGCACCCATTCAAGGCTTATAAGATTCGTGGCCATTTTCTCCACTCCCACGCATGTGTGTGTTTAATCCATGTGTCCTATATTTTAATTATTATTCTTCTGATAATTCATACATGAACCAACAGAATTAACATATTAATTGCAAAGTGGTAATCATCCGGCATTCAGAGGTTGAATCAATGGTCGATAACGATAGTATCGCTTTTTTTGTTGCGTCAGTTATAATACGAATTAATGCCATGCACCAAAACTTTCAAAGATTCAATAATAATATGAAAAAACTGTTATATATTATACAAACATCAAATGTTTAATTGGAAAAAACCCCATATAAACGTAACATATCACAAAATAAGAAAATAAGCATCAAGAAGCTTATCAAACACAATAGATCACATCTATTCTAAGAAGCTAAATTTTCTTCGTTTGTTTGATTTAAATATACACATTACTCGATAATTTTATGCAACACTCGTCACAATAATGTTTGTGTTTTCTTTTTAGCAAACCATCGAACTTAGTGTTGCATAAAATTATCTAAAATGACCCTAACCTTTTACATTAAACAAAGATAAGGTTGCACCGCGTTGTTCAAGGGGCTACCATTCCTGGGAATAAAGATTCCAAACAATTAGAAGAAAAAAAATGCATTATAATTTCATTTTCTAATGAAACTAGAAACAAAACAATGTTTATTGATGTAAATAGCTCACTTCAAAGTTGTCATTTGCTGTGAAATTATGAGGCGATAGCTCCGCTTCCGTAGGGTTACCTCCGGATGCCAAAGTAGGTTGCGCAATGTAGAAACTTCCCGAAGAACCACCACTCATCTCAAAACTAATGTCAGATGTCATATTTAGCTCTTGCCTGCCCTTTTCCATCTCAAAATCATAATTAGCAAACATCTGCATTTCTATTTGGCCTGTGTTCAAGGGTCATTGAGTCACTAATATAAACAAAAATTATTAGTTTTTATTGTTGAATTACCTTGACCACCTTGAAAACTTGCATTCTGAGGATTGATGTTAGGACTAGCCTGATCATAAACTTCCAAGTTGCTCAAGTTTCTATAAGCGTGTTGCTTCAGGTCTTCCATTATTCTCTGAAAACATAACATGAAGCTTCCATCAAATGACAATCTAGTATAAAATCGAGAAAACGAATAAGATCCTAACCGTCTGATAACTGTCGAGGTGATCAATAGAATGAAAATTGAGCCCATCAAAAGTCATTCTTATAGCCTTGTAGATTGAGTTGAATACCAACCCTACCCCTTGATGAGTCCTATAAATATATGTAGTTTCATCTAGAGGGCATGTCATAGCATGATTAATGATTGTTTCCCATTTACTATTTGAAACTTTAGGAAATACCTACATGTAAAAGACATATTTTAGACATCAAGAGAAGTTTGCCAAAGTTAGATATCTATATATAATTAGTATCTTACAGCACGCAGTGAGGCCTCATTCATGGTGTACTGCCTTAAAAAATCTCTAACGCAAGAAACACCTGAGTCAGTAAGGCGTTTATGGGGCACGCCGTCTTTAGCTATCTTTTCCAGACGCCATACCTCATCATCCAACAACGGCGGATAATGCTTTCGATAGACTGCAAAGTAAAAAATACATCACCCATAATATAAGTAATAGACTAACACTCACATACATCAATTGCACTGTGAAACAACTAACCAATTAATACCATTTAAAAAGCACTTGAGTTGTACTGTGTATTTGATGCATTTAAAATTTAGAAGAAACACGTACGCTCTCCGCGATGATCCTTAACTCTGAAGGCATTGCTTACTCCTTGTCTTATGCTCATCCCATCAAAATCAGAATGAATCTTAACCCCCAATCGAAACTTCTTGCTTCTAGTCCAACTTGAGTTATCCGTGAAGGTAACATCAGTAATGTAGCCTATTCCATCATTTAAGGAAACTATAGTCTCTCCAGTTAGTAGAGGCCTTTTATCTTGTCTATTGTGCACAACATTGGCATCAAAGTCATCCTTCGACCATTCTTCGCGAACAAAATCACCCTTAAGCACGACGATCTCCACCTTCATTGAAGAATAAGGACCGCATGCTACTACACTATTAGAAACAGGGTCATGTAGGAAAAATTTCATAGGACTTCCATCCTCTGACACAATTCTGTTATCCGTATAAACGGTGGGGGGCAAAATGTTGTGAAACTGCAACTGCAGAGGCCTTAATCCCGAGCTACCAACTTGATCATCAGATGTTCTATAAGAAACATCGAATGATAAATGTAGTTTTGAAATGATAACACATACATATACGACTATAGTATTAAAGTTTATAAAGAAATATGGACCTCATATAAAGGTCTATTGCACGATTCACCTCTTCCCTCACCTATCAAAGAAATATTTCAAAGTGATCCAATCTACTAGCTAGCTACAAATCATATATATGAAGTATCCAAAGCAAATTAAAGATAATAACATATATGTGGTAATTTAATTAGTGGCACATCAAGTTGGTTATTAATAATAAAAATAAATATGGTACCATAATAACATGTCAAAAAATGCATCTAAATTTATTTAAAGTCCAAAAAATATAAATAAAACCCAGCTGTTTTTATGGAGCAACGATTCTTGAGTTCTCAAACCAAGCTTGTCATGCAAGCTGAATCCAAACCCATCATCACCAGCAGACCTGAAACTGATACTTGATACTATAATAAATAAATAGACAATTGATATAAAATTTATTTCCCAGGATATTATATACAAAATATATAAATATATAGTTAAATATACATGTTTTATGAGCTTGTATAATATTTATGACGAAAAATGCAACTCCTAATCAACAAGTCAAAAAAAAAAAAAAAAAACCAACACAACAAATAGAAAACACACACAAGAAGAAAAAACCCTACTGTTTTTCGGATGATGGATTCAATTCTGGGCATATGGTCTTCCAGAGTCCGAGCACTCATGCTGCACACGAACCGAATCCGTAAATTTAATTTGAATTAAACGAGTTACAAAAAAAATAAAGGACTCTGATTTAGGGGTGACAAAATGAGTATCATTCAAAATGAAAACTACATAATTTTTCAGGCAGGTAATTTAAGGTCCGTAGCTTTTGAAAGTAGGAAATTGAGGCCAAAATCAACCCAAATTCAACCGCATTTCTAGCCAAAATTGGGCCAAGTAGACCCAGCCCACCTAGTTGAATGTGATGGATTTGGCCTCAATTCGCTACTTTTCAATTTAGGCCCAGGTTATTAACACTAGCCTTTTTTAAAATACACTACCTTTAAAATTGTTCGGCATTTTAAATAAAAAATTACAAAATTTTGGTAAAAAATTCAAACACTTTTTTCATTTTCACACTATGTTAAAAAAAAAAACAAATTTTAAAAAAAAAATTGCCGAATAAAAAATAGTATATTTTCCAAAAAAGTAGTGATTATTCATCCAGGTAATGTATTTCCCAAAAGACTAATGCGAATAACCCGGGCCTTGTCATGGCCCTCACTCTTGTTGTCTCTAAATTACGCTCCTTAAAAAAATCGAAGAAAATGTTATTTACAAATAAAATAATTAGTTAGCTTACGTGGAAAAAAAATATGGGCGTTTATTCGGATTGTCCTCAGGTGATCCCTCCCCTGCAGGCTGTCGTTTCATTACCAAAAAGTGTTGTGAGAATGATTAAAGTTGTAAGTGAAAATGAAGAGGAAATAAATTGCTTAAATAGGTATGGTGAGTTTACTGTTGCAGCAAAGGAAACTGTATATGAAGCTTCGTTTGAAGATCCACAAACCACAAAGTCAAGCTCATATATTTACGTGAGAATTTACAAACGGAATCTTCCGACAATATTTCATCAATTTTAATTATTTATGCATTTATTTGACGACAAACAATATAGGTATAGCCCCCATCTTCTAACTAATTCTTTTTTGTTTATTTTTAGTTAGTTTTGTTTGCATTGTGGTTGATGAAATGAATTTTTGTTTAACTTTTGATATTTTTAGTGGGCATTTTTGTGTGTAATATACACGGAAATGGAATATGTGTGTAACAATTTGATTCCATTCAAATTGTCAATACGTGGATAGTTCGGATCGAATCACAATTTGAATTAGGTCAAAAATTGATACACACGGATTTTAATTTATTTTCCATGTGTATCAAATACATAATACTTTGTCTTTGGTAAAATATAAAAGTAATATTTTAAATATTTTTTTATTGCAGATATGATACCGTAAATTAGAGTAAGTTTCTTGTGCATCAAGTGCACCGTGCTTCTCAAGTGAATTTCTAAAAGAAGTTACATAAAATCCTACTGAAAAGTCACACATATTATTACTGAAAAATATATTAATACACTTTTCAGTAATAATATGTGTAATTTTTAATAATAAATGATATAATTTTTTAAAAATATACTCGAGTTGTACGGTGCAATTGGTGTCTACGAGACTAAGATGGTAAATTAAAATGTCATAATATGTATTCTGTATTAAATATGAATACTTTAAGTAGTAAACAAAATTGGTAATGATACTCCCAAATGATAATATAATATTTCTTGTTGATACATTCGGATGATTATAATATGATGCTTATGATTTGATTTTTATATTTTTAATTAAATATTTAATATTTTAAATTTTTTAAAACAGTTTTATGCTAAGTATTATCACAAATTATTTTAATATAATATTTATTTTTTCACAAACTTTAGAATATTCCATTTTATAGTATGGAATTAATATATATAATTGTATATATTCAGATATGTATTTGCATAATAATAAATACATAATACTCCCTCCATTCCACTATTAAATTGCTCATTTTACAATTTTCGTCCGTCTCACTGTATGTTGCTCATTTACTTTTTTTTTTATCTTTTTTTGGAAATAACTATTCACTTCTTTATTATTATTTTCAATACTTTTTATACTATTTTCATTACTTTTTCACTTTATTCCGTCACATCACTTATATTTTTTCACTTTTTTCATCATATCACTTATATTTTTTATTTTTACCCTAATTCGTGTGCCAAAAAGCAATAAGCAACTTATAACGAGACGGAGGGAGTGTAATATTAATAAATTTATAAAATAGTCCTTTTGTTTGAATTGGAAAATTTAACGTTTATAACTTGTTTAGAGTGGAGGGCAATAGTTGTTAGGACCACGGAAAAAAGTACATGCAGTAATCATAATGTCTATAGCAATTTTAATAAAAAGTTGTGGCTATAAATTGATTTAATTTTGGAGGGAAATGGATATGTTTTGTCCGGCCGCCATACAGCGCGTTTAATAAAAAACTATTGTGAATTCGTCACGATATTATATAAATTTATATTATTATTATTATTATTATATAAATATATTTAATAATAATAGTATATATACATATATAATAATAATAGTTAATAAACTGAGTTTAAACTCGACTTTATGTAAGTTTTTATTAAAAATATATACTCTTTCTTTATGTACCAATTTGGTCTTTATATTTCTTTTCTTTTTTTATTACATGAGTATACATTTAGTTGGCGAATTTGTCACGAAGGATGTTAACAGGGTAAAATATAGAACACTCAAGTATGTTTAATTTAGAGAATTTTAAAAATTTGTGTTCATTTGTTTAGAGATTTATGTAGCATAGAATATTTGTTTTGTAAAAAAATATTTGTTATCATATTATTATAGGAGAGTGACTATAAAGATTGAATGATTGTGTAATAATTAAAGTAATTATATATTTTTATAAAAGTGACTATATTTATAAATTGGTTAATAAAATTTGTATAGAAATATAATTTTTTTTCTTCACAGAATTGTTTTTTTTGCACAGAATCAATTTGTAACTTAATGTCATTTACGAACAATTCCTTTATAAAAAAAGATATAATATAAAAAAATTAAAGTAGAATAATATTAAATTTAAAATTGAAATCTGGTTTTTACAACCAAAACAAACATCCCCTTAAACATGCCAATTTGTCTCACACAAGAAAAATATAAAAATAAAATTAAAAAGGAAATTGCAACCATGGAGAGGAAATGACCAGAATATTACAAATCCATAACGCGTGTTGATAGTAAAATTCGGTTGAATTTGAATGCAACTTCAAATTAAATTTACGGTGATATATATTTTCTTAGTAATTGTACATAATAATAAAAAAATTAAATTTTTTAGTGGGATAATAAAATAATATTTTTTAAAAAAATAAATGAGAATAAATTTGAGTGATGGATAAAAATAAAAAGTGCGAATAAATATGAAAATAGAGAGATTTTTTTTTTTTTCAGTTTTCCTTTTAAGTTTTTTAATATAGACAATAATCATTTGTCCCAACATAGTCTCATACGTACGGACGTATACATTTAAAAAGTGAAAGAATGAGTAAAAATTCCATGAATAATTTCATAAATCTAATTAAATGAATTGAATTATGCGTAAGAATGACAAACAATATTAATATTTTGTATAAAATTAAAAATAGTGTAATAATAATATGTAGACTTTTAATTTAATAAGTGCAGAGATAGGAAAAAAATGTTAAATCCAAAACAAATTGGTTATATATTGGGAAATAATAATGAGTGAATTACTTGGAGCATTCCAACCTTGTGGCAAATTTACTACCAAAATTATTTATTTAACCACTAAACTTTTTACAAATAAAAAAAATTACTTTTATTCATAAAACTCAAATCTTAATGCATTAATTTTTTTTTAATATCTTAAGTTTTTAAGTGATTCCTATGTCCCATAAAAATTTACACATTTTTTTTATTTGGACGTTCCATATAAATTTACACACTACTTGAAAAAGGAAATATTGATTTACGTGCACACTTACAAATTTATACACATATTTACTCATATGCTACTACTTTATATATAAAACATATTTTTCTTAAAAAATATATCGTAACGTAGGGTGTAAATTCCTACGGGATGGAGAGAATATTATAAATTTTACAAAAATATATGAAATGATTTTTGAAAAGAAAGTCCTCTTGATTTTTGTAAATCTCATGATCCCATATGGTTCCAAAATTTTAATTTTCTTGTACATAAGTAGAAGGTGATAGTGAAATTAATAGTAAAAAACAATAAAGCGAGTGAATAGAGAGTGTACACGCGGAAGTATTGGAGGAGTAACGCGTTGGACGGAAAAGGACTAACGAAATGATAGTGAGGGGAGAACGCGGTGGCGGACAAGATTACACATCGGACGGAAATAGACCTCAAGCCGACTAATTAATTATTATTATTATTACTATTACTACTATTGTATCCCTCCGATGAACGGCGGTCATATATATTCACTCCGTCTCAAAATTAGTTTTATAGGGTAAGTCTCTTGTGAATTCAAGTTCACATAAATTCATATTAATGTCATATGTAATTACTGTCACTGTTATTCATATATATACTATTACAATTATAAATATATACTTAATTTTTTAACAGTGATAGTGAATATGTATAACAGTGATAGTGTATACAAATGACAGTGATAATTGATAACTGAGTTCACCGTAAACTCGGATTCATACAAGTTTTTGTCATTTTCATAATTCTACTGGTCATGCGAACCAAGAAAAAGTGAGTGTATGAGTGTAAAAATTAAATGATGAAATAAGAATATATATATTATTGACTTTTGTAAGTGTAAAAAATTTCATTTTTAGGTGTGTGAAAGCAGAGTTAGAACATTCAAATAAGGTAAGTGTGAAAGTAGTCATGGGACGGAGTGAGTACTTAAGACCAAGGTTTGAAATTTCGCCGAAATTTCAGAAATTTGAGGGTACCGATATGGAAATTCATTTGAACGATTATTTTTCCAAAATTTTGGGAAAATATCGGAAATTTCGGGAAATTTCGGTTACTATATCGATATCGGTTCAGGGTAATTCAAAATGTGCAGATTATCGAGAAATATTGTGGAAATTTCGGTAATTTATCGGTCAAAATTTCGGGAAATTTCGGGAAATAATTTTTTTTTTTTCAATTCTCAATCCTCGGGACTTGGTACCATTATTACTTAGACCAAGATGGTCTTTCTTCTTTTACATTTGAGGCTCATAGGACATCATTTTGGTATTAGCTGTGTAATATTCAATAATTAAGAACAATTGTTGTATCGTTTTATATTTCTTACGTATGTTTTCTTGATATATTTGTTGTAAGATTCTCATTTTATTGAGATTTTAAGTTCAATTAATGTATTAAGACTAGTAATAATATTGTCTAAATTTTCATGTTAAATTTCCATTATTTTAATGAAATTTCCATGAATTTTCTATTTTTTACCGATATCGATATTCGATATCGATATTTCCACCGATATATCCATAAATTCAGGGTACCGATATTTCCGTCGATACCGATATTTTCATCCTTTCTTAAGACCAATGTTATCAGCAACCCCACCAACACAGGTCACCCAATTAAATATTATTTCTCTCTCATCCACCTACACAACCTACTATACATCTATTTTGTAAGGCACATTCATGTAAACCGTTTCACGATGTAAAACATTCAGTATTAAAAATTCGCGTGTCCTTAACCAGGTCGGGTCGGATTTGGACATTTTTTTTCAAAATTTTCGCAACTATAATTTCAGATTTTTTCGCTTCCAAGTATATTACAATTTGGGCAAATGCATGTTACTATTAAACAAAATGTATGTTACTATCAGATTAAATATTATTTTTGTTATACATATTCTTTTTTTTTTATATAGAAATAACATTTTTGCATACAATCTAATAGAAAAATGTATGTTACTATAAGAAAAAATATTGTTTTTTCATAAATATTTACGAAAAAATAATATATTTTCTTATAATAACACATATTTTGCTCTTGTATTATATGAGAAATTATTTATTATATAAAAATAAATTAATATATATAAAAAGAATAACATTTAATGAGATTGCAATACACATTTACTCTAATGATAACATACATTTGCTCTCCAGTTTGTGTCACAATATGAGCAAATGTGTGTTATAATATAGGCAAATGCATGTTACTATAAGAGAAAATGTACTTTTATAAGAATAGATATGTATCTTATAATTTAATCATTATCTCTTTAAATCTAGGTATATTGATTCATATATTAACATGTTTTTTTACTATTTTATATGTATTATTTTATAAAAAATAATTATTTCTATACAAATAAATAAATAAAAAATTTTGAAAAATTAATATTTCTTTTTATAGTAACATACATTTTGCTCTTATATTATGTTAAAATTATTTATTTTACAAAAACAAATGAATATATACAAAATAACAATATTTCATAATTATAACACACATTTTCTCTAATAGTAACACATATTTGCTCTACACTCTCCAGTTTGTGTTACTATATGGGTAAACATGTGTTACTGTAAGATAAAATTTATTTTTCTTAAGAACAAATATATTTTTTTTATTTATTTAATCATCATCCCTTAAAAGCTAGATATGTTGATTCATGTAATAACACATTTTTACTATTTTATATGTGTTATTATAAGATTAAATAATTATTTCTATACAAATAAATATATTTATGAAAATGTAATATTTTTTTTCTTATAATAACACACATTTTACTCTTACATTGAATGAAAAATATTATTCTACAAAAATAAGTGATATATATATATATATAATATTTAGTCTGATTGTAACACACATTTTGCCTAATAGTAGCACGAATTTGCCCAAATTGTAACATACATGGCAGCGAAAATCTGAAATTCCACCTTGTGCGAGTTTTTGAGAAAAATGCCCAAATCCGACCCAACCCGGTTCAGAATCCGCGAATTTATATATATGTGATATGTTTTACACTTTGAAATATTTTATATAAGTTTTTGTCTTTTTTTTTTTACTTTTATCAGCAATCCTTTCAACCCAGGTCAACTAATATTATATCATTTTATTATTCTTGTATTTACTTTATTATATATTATCAATAATTATTTTTTATTTTAAAAATTTAAAAATAAAAATAAAATTTTACTACTAATTTCTAATTAACATGAAAAAAGATTACCACAAAAAAATAAAATATAATTCATTTGGAACATGTGATGAAAATAAAACTAAAAATAAATAAGATGAAAATTACAAATAAATAAGATGAAAATTACAAACTTGATTCAAAAGAGAAGATATGAATTATTTGGACCTATCATTGAAGATAAAAATAAACTATAGGAGAAAAGAGTGTTTTTTAATGTGTTTCAAAATATATCAAGAGTGATCTTTATTTATAGAGAATGAGAAAAAATGAATTTCGGTAATTATTTATTCTTTTTAATAAGTAATTTTTTAGATAAAATACATTATGTAAAAAATATGAGTAATCAATCGGGAGCTGACTTGTCAGCAATTGATTGGCCATCCATGGTTGGATGGCAATGTTGTAGGATAGAACCGGGCGACGTCCCTTCATTTCTATTTTTTTTTTTTTTTTTTTTAAGTTTTTGTCTTCTTTCCACTACCCATACACCAAAATCGCTGATAAATTTGGTCTAACTCTATTCACACTTTTATGAAGTTCTCCTAACTATTTAAAAATATGAAGATAGTATTGAAACAACAGGATAATATTTAAGTTGACTATAACTATTAAGATCACAACATGATTAAATATCTTACAAATAAATGTTTTAATAATATAAATAAATATCTATAAGTCGATTTGTCAATAACTTTGTTAAGTATAATAAATCTTTTAAATTTTATATGAATGTGGTTTATGAAATAACCATGAAGATTCAATTTTATGAATCACTATCTAAATTTTTCTGTGCTTTTGGTCAAATATATTATAGTTTAAATATTGTTCCTTCCTAAGATTTATGTTTATAAGTTAAACATGTAGGAACTGAAAATAAATCTAGAAAGCGATAAAGAACTGGAAATTATAAATGCTAAGATATTCATCCTTTTAACTTTTCAAATTTGTGAGCTTATCATAAAGGGACAATTACAAAATATTATATTTTAAAGCTCAGTTTCAAATTGGTACAATATAACAAGAGTAACTTTATTATTGAACTCATATTTATTCTATTATGTAAAAATTGTGTACTAATTTAAAAATAGTTCTTCAAAAATTATACCAATTTAAAATTTGAATAATTTTTATATAATATTTTGCTATGTATATAATAAATTAAATAAAAGCATTGAAAGTCCCTTATTGATATTATTAAATCTTCTCTTCATAATCATACCAAATAAATATGCTCTAATATGCATGATATTGTTTTTTCAATATAGTGGCTAATACTCGAATATTATATACAATAATTATAAATAAAATATTGCTTATTTATTTGTAATTTAAATATGAGTCCAATATAAATAATAATATACTAATTGATAACAATATATTTTAACATATTTATTTCTATCTATTCATCCCTTGACCATTGATTTTTATTTTACAAACTAAAACAAAAAAATCAAATGTAAAATATATATCATTATTCTTACTTTGACTGTGGCAATTTTAATTATATTTTTATACCTTTCATTTAACACAATAACAATTCTTTTATATATTGTGAGGGCGGAGTTTATGAAAATATTTTATTTTTTGGTCCTGCAAGCTCTTGTGAGACGTTAAAAAAAAAGACTGTAAATTTTTGTGGGATAGAAGAAATATAATGTTAATTTTAATTAAAATTATTTATTTTTGTGTTATCGACAAATTTTTTTTTATATTTCATATTAATATTTTGTTGTCAAAATTTTATTATATTGTTGTTCCCAGAATTAAGAGTTGTTAGCTCCTAATTAGGAATTGTGAATTTACATTGATGAAAACAATAAATAACAAGAGATTTGTCTTGAGCTTATATTGCAAGGTCTAAGACTTAAATGTATGAGTTTTTCATTGTTTTGTAAGCAAAGAAATGCTGAGTAATTTTTGTGTGCAATTCTCCCTTCCCCCCCCCCTCTCTTTGTCTCTCTCTCTCTCTTTCTCTCTCTCTCACTCAAGGCTATTTACACATTTTTGTTTACTTCTGGGCATGCATCATGTGGTCCCAAATTCGTTAGTAGTGGTGAGTGCCCTCCTCCTTTCACCTTGCAATGGAGTTGTACCTGGCCTATAGGGGTGTGACACATGACCGAATATTCTTAATGGTGGAGCTTTAATTTTGGTGCCAGAATAGATCTTCTTTATTTGACCTTGCGAAGCTTGATTTCTGCGGTTCCTCGTGAAGCTCGGATGCTCGCGGCACATCAAGGAAGAGACTTAACGAATCTTCTCGGAGTTCCTATTCCTTGAGCCATAATGTCTGTGCCTAGCTGGGGACCTCCAGCGTTGCTCGGTTGACTTCCGTGAATCAGTATTGCTCGTGCTCGATCAAGATGCAATCTCATACACTTAATATACTCACGTTGTTAAAAGGGAACATAACAGGCCTGAAAGCTGTTGGGACTGGAATCCAAAGCCTAATCGAAAATTTGCAATAACATATATATACTACAATTGTTTTTCCTTATAAACTACATTATTTTTTATTATTTTTCTATTATTGTTGCTCTAAATAAAAAAAAACAAGTGCACACTACTAAAAATTGATCTTCTTGAAAGATGTCCTAACGTTTAACTTGTGTCACTAAATTTATGCATTATTTTTTTTCGTTCGTCCACAAAAAACATGCACTTTCCTTTTATGAAAACTATCATCTTTATTATCACTCTCACAACCAATTATTTTATGTATAAGTGGACCCTACAATACATTCACAATATTTACTTAATCTACTTTTTCTTAAAACACGTGCAAATACAATAATGCATGTATTTAGTAGACGGATTGAGTATATCACAACTGCATGAGATAGATATTATATACGAGTATACTTTTATTATGATAATAAAAATTGTCACTCAAATTTTTACTTAAGTATACATGATTTATCTTTACACTAGTTTTTAACATATATTTTTTTATTTTTTGAATATATTATTTGTATGAGATTGTAACATATATCATGGTTATATAAACGTAATAAAATGAAAAATTCAATGAAACTCGTATTTTAAAAATAATAATCGTGATTCCAGCATAATTAATTTCAATAAAAATATTTTTTAAATATTAAAATTCATAGTTAAGATTTGAGTTTTATTGGTTTTCTTTTATTAATGAGGACTTCAAGATATACATGAAATATTAACTTAAATTAATGGTCGAAAAAAATTAATTTAACATGTGTTGTGTTAAAAATATAGCAAATAGTGAAACCTAAAATATATAAGGAAGCTTGTACTAATGAACAATGGGTAATAGCCATGACAAATGAATTGACTGCTCTTGAAAGAACTAACACTTGGTCTATTGTTTCATTACCCAAATATAAACATTGCATAGGTTGCAAATGGGTTTACAAGGTAAAATATAAACATGATAGCACAATTAAGAGATACAAAGCTAAGTTGGTAGCATTGGGATACACTCAAGAGGAAGGTATGGATTATTTTGACGTGCACGGTTGCAAAAATAACCATTACAAGAATTATTTTATCTATTGTTGTTGATGATAATTGGTTCATTCATCAATGTGATGTAAATAATACTTTCTTGCATGGTGATTTATATGAAGAAGTATATAGGGTTCCACCTCAAGGTTATATAGTTGATGATGGAAAAGTGTGTAAATTCAACAAAAGTTTATATGGTCTGAAACAAGCTTCTAAACAATGGTTCAATGAGTTGTTTGATATTTTAATTTTCTTTAGTTTTGTTCAATCTAAAGTTGATACTTCCTTATTCACCAAATCAACAGAATCTGATTTTATTGTATTGTTTTGTTATGTTGATGATATAATACTCAGTAGAAATAACTTGCATGAAATTCTAAATGTAAAAGATCATTTGCATAAGAAATTTACAATTAAAGACTTTGGTATATTAAAATACATTTTGGGAACTGAGGTAGCCTTCAATGATAAAGGATTACAACTTTGTAAAAAAAAATTTGCTCTAGACCTTTTAACTGATTGTGGCTATTTGGGATGCAAACCTTACACAACACCAACGGATTATAAACTGTCATTTACACATTCAGATGTTTCTTTACTATAGGATCCTTCTAAGTATAGAAAAATTGTTGGTAAGCTTTTGTATTTAAGTATTTTCTATGTCCACTAAATTATTGCACTATTTTCTTTTCATCCATCCACAAAAAATATGCACTATCCTTTTATGAAAACTATAACTTTATTATCACTCTCACAACCAAATATTTAAGTGGATCCCACAATACACTCACAATACTTTTACTTTATCTACTTTTTTTTAAACTTGTGAAAACAGAATGGTGCACAAATTTAGTGGATGGAGGGGAGTATTACAAGACCTGATATTTCATATGTTGTGCAAACTTTGGCACAACACATGTGTAAGCCAACTGAAGCTCATTTAACTGTTGTACATAGATTACTTAGATACATTACGTCCATTATTGGACAGGGCATCTTCTATCCTTCTAACAGGTCTTTTCAGCTACAAGCTTTTACGAATTCTGACTGGGCTAGATGTGTACAAATAAGAAAGAGCATTGCAACTATGCTGTCCACTTGGGTGAATCACTAAACTCATGGAAATCAAGAAGCAAAACACAGTTAATAGATCCTTTACACAAGCAGAATAAAGAGCAATGTGATCCGTTTCTCGTGACGTTTAGTGGATTCTTTACATCCTTCAAGACTTGAAGATTACTCATCTAAAATCTGTGAATATTTTCATAGACAGTAGAGCTGCCTTTTACATAGCACATAACCATGTTCTTCATGAAAAGATTAAGCACATTCAAATTGATATTCAATTCACAAGAGAGAAGATTCAACAAGGGTGATCAAGATTATTATTCAGTACAAGGTGAAGAAAATCTTGTAGACTTACTTACAATGCCATTAGCTCCAACATTATTCAAAAATCTCAAGATCGAAAGAGGACTTCTCAACATTCACTCCCATTTGGGGGGGGGGGGGCTGTAAAGATAGTTTACACTGCTAGTTATTTTCTAAATTGATATTATAGAGTAGTAACTAATACTATAGAATAGGAACACTAATACTCTACTCATAATATAAATAGAATAGAACTCTATCTATGTAATTCATTCGGTTAATCCCATAAATTATTTTTCTTCTTCATCACCCTTCTTAGCAATATAAAAGTTTCTCAAGAAAATAGGAGCTTCTGTAATGCAATATAAATTATTTTTCAGTAATGCAAATTATTTAGAGTCAGAATCGTCTTCTGTATAGGAGCTTCTTGTGCAAATCCTGAATCTTGGATCACACACACCCGCACAAGTATGTGAGTGTGCGTATGTGATCGAAGGTTTACTGTCCTGCACAGATGCCACCTTTATAGGACAGGATCCTGATCCAAATTTTTATAAAATGGAGGGAGTAAAAGATATCCGATACATATTCTTCTTTATTTGATTTCCTTGATGTTATGACAAATATAACTTGCAAAACTTAAAGATGTATTTGGTTTTTTTAGAAAATAAAATATATATTTATTCTCTTAATTCCTCTAAATTGAATTCCCCCCTCCCCCTTGTTGAGCAATTTATATAACTGTAGGATTTATGTGGCTAATTATACTTATGAAATAAGTCAAACAATAATCAAAAGATATTAATGGGATTTATAATATGATTTAGTAGTTGAAATGTAGAGAGAGAAATTGTGTAATGTATCTCTTGTATTTTGGAAATCAGATCCTTTACAAATGAGATGTTATTACATATTTATACCCTTTTTAAGGGTGAGGTGGCGCCCACTTAAGCCATATGGCTTCTGGTGGTGACAAGTGTCCTCCACTTGTCACCCCCTGGATGTTCCACCCCATTAACTCTAGCCTAAACTATCCGAACCCTTCTTACAGGTTTCTTAGACATCTCGTGTCTTCTTTCCTTCGAGGAAGAGATGGGGCGAGCAAAGGTGCGAGCAAATGGGCGAGCACCGTAGCCTTATCTTCTTGGCTTGCTGCTTTGCCACATCCAGGCTGAGGGCGAGCATGCAGGCGACCAGCTGGGCGAGCATGAAGGCGAGCAGCCTAGTCTTGGCTTCATGGGCTTGTTGCTTCGTCATATTCGGAGCTTCGGGCGATCAAGTGGCGAGCAGTCCAACGAGCATTGAGGCGAGCAACTGGGGATTGACCATGTAGGCTTGTTACTTCGACACCTCTGGGCTCTAGTGAGCATGTGGGCGAGCACCTGGGCGAGCATGTGAGCGAGCAGCTTACTCATTCCTGCTTGTTTATACCTTGATTATTCTCTAATCCTCAAGCTTAGAACCTTTTATCAACACCCCCTTGATTTTTTCTCTCGAAAAAGATCCAACAAGTAAATAATTTAGTTTGGATTGAATTATTTGTAGCTAGAATTTAAATTCAGAAAGTGAAGACCTATATTTTATACTATAATAAAAACAATATTTAATATAAATTAATTTATTTATATTAATTTCTTTAAAATCTTATTTCTAATATTTAATATTAAATAATTTCGGAGTTCTTATAATGACCAAAAGTCAATGATACACTGACAATAATTATTGATCGATACTGTCAGATGATCTATTGCAAATTATGTTAATTACAAAATAAGTGTCCATAAGTATGATAAATTAATGCACCAGGATGCCTAATTTATGTGTATAATCATTGTTAAACCCCACTTATAAATTAATTTTAAATAAAACCTCGATGTTTATATTAATTAATTTATTTAAATAGGTGTACCATATATTTGCAATAATTTAATGATAGAAAAAGTAGTTCACTGGACATATAAATTTGTCTCACATATTTCAATATTTTCTGGTGTGTACTTAAGTAATTTAGAACTCTCAGTACGTTTTTCTGAGTCTTTCGTTAATCCATTGATAAAAACATGATCATCCAAGTATTGTTATTTATTAATTTCAACAGTCCATCCCAGTTCGAGTATGAAGCCCACTTTGTAATGAAAATAGATTATGATAAATTTATCATAAATCAATTTTAAAGTATCAAATATTTAATCAGATGTATCAAAAATTTCATCAGATATTTCAAAAATTTGGGTCAAAAATCTCATCAGATGTATCAATATTCTATTGACCCCAACTTTTGATATAACTGATGAATATTTTAATACACATAATTAAATATTGATACTTTAAAATAATTTCATGATAAGTTTATCCGTGTATATATATGTACAATTTATATTAATGATTTTTGGCCAATTTATTGTCCTAATTGTCATTATCAACTTATGTGGAAATATCGTGGTGCTGACTTTGATATGACTCATAATTAATTTGATGATTATAACGTGATACGGCTTAAAAGACTTTTTTGGTCAATAAATATAACTTCCTTTTATTCTTTAAATTATTCAAATTAATTTAACTAGAGGACAAAAAATATAATTAAGGGCCCACCGAATAATGGTTGAAGAGAGTATCTAGCTAGTTGACAAAGACACCACGTAGGGATGACAATTTGGTCTGCCCCGACCTGTTCCGATCTGAATCCGCACAATATGGATCGTCCCGCCCCGCGATCCGCAGCAGGGCGAAGCGGGTATGAATATCATTATCGCTCTGTCCCGACCTGCCCCGCTCCATTTTGATCCGTTTATATTATTAAAAATTGAATATATATGGTATTTATTAAAAATATTATTATTTATTAGTATATATATAGTATAAATAATAATAAATTAATTTAACTAATATATTTTAGATCAATATATACTAATAAAACATGATATGAAATATATTATGATGTTTTAACTATAAATTTTAATTGATATCAACATATTTAAAGATAAAAATAAATTCGTATATTATATTTTTAATATCATAATTTTTTTTTATTAAGACCTTAAATTTACTTTAAATATGTAAGAATATATTATATATTATAAAATTTTAATTTAGAATGGATCGATCTGCCCCGCCCCATGATCCGTAACGGATCGATCCGACCTGACCCGCATATAGAGTGGAGCGGATTTGGATCTTCTAGTATCCGCTCCGATCCGTTCCATTTGTCATCCCTAACACCACATATTACATTATTCACATGAAGCTAATAAATAAATAAATTACTCACTCCGTCTACAAAAAATACGCTCAAATATTTACACATTATTTAATACAATATATCAAAATGTATTACGAGATATTGTAATGTCCGATATGAATAAAGTGAATATCTTTGAAAAGTACGTCAGATGTACTTTCCAACGATATACCCTTTATTCATACCGGACCTCACAATATCTTGTAATATCTTCCGACATATTGCATTCCACGTACAAATATTTGAGCGTATTTTTCGTAGACAGAGGTAAGTAATTATGGTCAAAAATTATAAATTTGGAACAAAGACTTGAATTTCGTTCCAAATTAATTGGACTATGCTTTAGGTCAGGTGAAAATAATATTAGAAAAATTAAAGCACGCAACCTTTAGATTTGATGGTTTTGATTCGTAAAGATTTGGTGTTCTATAGTGTTAGTTTCCTTTGATAGTTGTTTGTCGCTTTTGATGTCTACACGCCCTTAACTTTTACCAAGAAAGCATATTGTAACTTCTTTTTTTCTTTTTACCAAAAAAATTGATATTTTACAACCAATAATCAATGTAAGTAGAATAGATCGATTTTTAAACGTAAACAAGTGAAATAGAAAACTACTCCAGATGAATTGTAAAGAAATAGAGAGTAAATATTAGAAACCGAAGCGAGAATACTTTAAAGTATCATTGCAGATAACAATACTCCATACTAAAGTGTCTTTCACCATCAAAACCTATCATTATTTAAAAAAAAAACATTATTCCGCCCTGGACTACCAAAAAAAAAAACAATTAAAGAAAAACTTAAACCGTGAGAACACATGTCTTAAAGAAAGTAGAAAAAAAAATCCAACCAGTCGACCTATCAATCTGATATTATAGTTATAATGCTAATAGAGTAGATCGATTCGTTGATTAAAATACCGATAAGAGAAAGCTTCAATGACCAAACTTATGGTCAGTGGTGGTGAAAGGCGGTGTTGAGGTGGCACAGATGATGGTGCGATGCGAAGGCGGTGGTATTACGGTAGTAGACCTAAATTCGTACCAAAAGAGTTTTTTTTTTTTTTTTAAATTGAAAAATAACTATTCTCACTATGGTGAGGACAATCTTACTAAGGCACCTAAAAGAACAATAGGAGTTAGGCCATCTACAACAATTACCTCAATTTTTTAGTCAATTCAGTATTACTCTAAAATAAAGACAACACTTCATTCCCAACAGTTGGCTCTATTTTTTTAGCACTATAATATAATATTATATTATATTATATAAATTTTAAATGAATTTTGTTATTATGCTATAATAGTTTAGATTGAGTAAATTTTTCGTGCAAATTTAAATTGAAAATTTATTACTATAATATTACAATTGAAATTTAAATTATAATGAAAAATAAAATTACAATAGACACCAATTATTCCATAAAATTATGTAATGGTTCTTCTTTATTTAAGATTGTATTATTATTTTTTATGTGAATCATTTTATTTAAAAATTTAATTATATATAAAGATATATACTAATAAATTATATATTAATATTTAATTATTTTTACAATAAAATGCACATATATATAATTAATTAATATATATATATAATTTAATTAAAAAAAGGAGGGGTGTGGCGCTGTAACAGTACAGCGCCACAAATGGCGCCTACATTTCGCCAAACAACTTTGGCACTATAATAGCACAACATTTTGGCGCATTGCTATCTTTAACCACTTGCTAGAGGTGCTCTTACGACAGGTGATGGAGGGAGAGGAAGAGAGATGTGGTGGAGAAAGGTAGAATTTTTAAAGAGAGTAATAATTTTTTGGGATAATTAGAAAGTTACACATTGTAATTTCTACTCGTGGGCTACTTGTGGTTGTGTTTTCAACTTCTGTTCCAACATTAAAATCACTTTTTTTTCTTTTTAAAGTTGAGACTTACTCATTTCGAAAAGTATATATAATATAAAAATTGTTAATGAATAAATCACTTTATAATATATTTAGGACACGAGGAAAAAATAAGAGGAAAAATACAAAAGATGTCGATATATCCAAAGAATTTCAATTGACGTCTCTTGAAATTTTAAGTAGTTTCAAAAAATATGTAGCGAGATACATTTGGGGGGTGTTGAACAAGGTGTGATGAAATGTCACTCCTATGTTATCAAATTTCCTGCTTGGGAGTTGGATAAAGATGCTCAAAGTCGCAAGTTTCGGTCATGTTTTAAAAAATCAAACATTTTGAGTATTCGAAGTGCATCTGACAAAACTTCAATTAGGAACTTAATTTCTGCCTTTGTTGAAAGATGGCACCCGGAGACCAACAATTTTCATTTTCCATTTGGAGAAATGAGCATCACTCTAGACGATGTATACTTCATCACTGGTTTAAATATTGATGGCATCCCAGTGCAACAGAAACGCCAAGAAAGAAAGAGTGGAAGTGTGGATGTGATGTATTTATTGGGTGTGTCTGAAATAGATGCTTTAGAGGCAGTTGGTCGTATGCGAGGCAGTTCAGTGAAGTTATCATGGTTGAGAGAGAGGTTCATGAGTTTGTCTTCTTCCAGGGATGTGGAAGCATTGTATGCACCAAGAGCTTATGTATTGTAAACGTTTGGTACTACTCTTTTCGCAGATAAGAGTGGTACTCGTGTAAATATATATTGGTTGCAGTACATTAAGGACATAAAAAAAAATTCATCCTATACTTGGGGAGGAGCGCCACTAGTCTATCTTTACAGCAGTTAGGCTTATCATCAAAATTCTCAGTTCGACAGATGGGTGGTTATATCACATTATTGGAGGTATTTCTCGGTTACTTCATTAATGTTTGTTAAAATTATTTTGTAATCATATAAAAAATTTGACTTTTGTTTTGTTTTAGGCATGGATCTATGAGCACTTCGGTAATTTGATACTTACTTCGCAGAATGGGAGCTTTTGTTCTGGTGAACCTTTATCATGCAAGTTTTCTGTTGAAGCACATACAGAACCAAATGAAAATTGTGTTCGTTCATTTAGATATCGTCTCGATAACTACCAAACTTGCCAGGTTACAGTTTTGAGCATAATGCATGTTGTAGTCTATATGAATACACGTTTCATTTGCAAAGTTATAGTATTGTGAATGCATGTTTAAACTCTATTACATGTTAAGTGGAATCCTTACAAAGCCTTGAGTGATAAGTACACATTGCAGCCCATGTCTTTCTATTTGGGTTGTATTGTTTGTGGGGATATTGTAGAGCTATACATGCCTGATCGTGTCCTTAGACAATTCGGATAAGTACAAACATTGCCGAAAAAGCCAATTGTTGATGGGCTTACAAGGGGTAGTGTAAAGAATAAATGTGTATGGCGTGTGATGGCCGCCTACTTTAGTGCTTGGGATACACACATACTAACTTTGGATAGGCTAGGTACATAGGTTAGATTTGATTGGGATTGCGTTGAAGATTACATGCACTGGTTCATACAAAACTCCCACCCATTTGTATGCAATCCAGCTTTGAGCAACAATCGTCCTCGTGATCATGTAGCATCTCCTTCTTTGGAACCATGGGAGAGAATTAAGGCAACATCCACTGATTTGAAAAAGATCGTGGAGAAATGAAAGTCTGATTATGTGCTCACAGTGGACGATTGTATGGATGTGATTCAACAATACATAGGTATTCTTCAAGGACATGAACCAACAAGATCATCCACACAGGAGCGGGGACGAGGCAGAGCTTCCAGAGGTAGAGGGAGGGGTAGGATGGAGGGATGTGTTTAGTTTGTGTTGAACTTTTACAAGTATTATTATGGAGTATTTGATGAAGTTTGTCATGAATTAGTAACTAGTATGATGTAGTATTTGATGAAGTGTTATGAAATATTATGTTATTAGATTTTATTTGATAGAATTTGATGGAGTAGTGTTATGACTTTCTAATCTAGTTAACTTTTTTTTTTGTAATGATAGTTTTACGTATTGGTTATTTTACTAGGAGATAGTTTCATATTATTGGTTTAGAATTATTTACAGAAATCATGTTACTAAAGAATTTGATGGTGGGTGTACTCAATATATCTGTATTAGAAGAGGGTGTGATAATAACATATAAGATTTTGAATTATTTAACCAAAAATATTTTAAAATTTTGAAAATCAAATTGAAAATCAATAAATATTTCAAAAAAAAAAAATCCATACAGTTCATTTGTATGCCCTAATCATTAAAATTTCGATTTTATGTACCAAAATTTCTTTAAAAATATCGAAATAAAAATTTTCCTTTTAACAAACTTTTGAATTATTTTTTCGAAATTTGAAAGTATTTTCAAAAACTTTTTCCATACATAAGTTTTGAAAATATTTTCCATATTTGTCTAATTTCTTCGAAAAACATAACCAAAATTTGATAAGATTTTCAAAAAGTTTTCTCATACATCAAATTTTGAAAACATTTCAGTATTATATTTTGCAATTTCTAACGTTTTAAGTTCTATTTGTTGAAAAAACAGGTGTATATATGTTTTTAATTATTTTTCCAATTTTTCAATTTATATAATGCACAAAACAAAATTAAGAACCATCCCTAAATTAAACTTTGAACCATTTCAATTCCTAAAAAAACTTCACAAAAATATATCAATTCGACCAATTCCATTTTATAAAAAATATATCAATTCTACTCATCTCACTTTACAAAATCTGGTTCGTTTCATATGCCTTATACCTTCCACTAGCAATTGAACGATGACAGCCCTTCCATCCAATAGTAGTCGGTGGTAATGGCCGTCCAACACCTACTGATATCTGTTGTATTTATAAAAGAATGTTTGCTTTATTATAAGTACATAATTATTAAGTAACTCAAATAAAGAAATCAATTCACAAAAATACCTGTACAAAATGGTTTTCATTTACCAATGCCATAAAAATAGTTTTTGGGTGATCGGACACTGCTGCATGCAATGGGAGAAAAGTAAGTGACAATCATTGATTTAGTGTAACGAAAGCCACATTATGTGTTGATGCTACAAAATACCCCATATATGACAATATAAACCAGTTCTTAAAGTTTGCAGTGTCTGTAAAACAATTCAGCGCATCCATAATTACATTTTTATGATCATCCTCTTGGTACACATCATCATATAATTTCATATTTTTGGTCAACTCTTTCATTAAATCTTGTCGAACATGTGCCAATTGTCCTCCCTATATCCCATCAAGCCTGCCACAACTCAAAAACCACAGTGTCCATCGCCTTAAACATTCACTACATTAGTTACAAATGGTTGATATTTTGGAGGAATCAAATGATTGAAGTCATCAGGTTTCATTGCACTTCGAGCGGGCTTTCAGATTATCTACACATAATTTTATAAATTATATAGATGGATATACAAATTGTAACTAAGGAAGAATTATGTATATGCTATGTACCAATATTTTTTTAGGTTATTCGTTCTTTTGAAACATAGGAGTTGTGAGAGTATCAAAGATATCATATCGTTTAGAAACATTCTTTACAGAGCAACTTTTAACCATTGATCATTTATGCTCAAACAAGTTGGGATCACGTTTGGTTGATGACTCCGATTTTTGTTTCTTGGTTCTGTGACGACCACAAGTATTTACTTTTGGTTGTAGTTCAACAAGATTGGTTGTTTCTGATTTTGCTAGCTCTCGCATCCATCTTGGGTAAATTAACTTTAATTTTTAAACACTTTCTTCATATCAACAACAGTTTCATCAAAACGGTGCTCAAAGTCTTTATTGGGATCATATCTAACCACTGGCTCCAAGTCCAATTTTCTCTAGAAAGAATCAACATCATCAACAGATATTGGTTTTTCCGCATAAACATATTCCTCTATCTCGTGTGCGCATGGTAATCCATAATCTTTTCTTTAAATATGTTTACATTCACTCCCTCAGAAATATGGAGATTTTACCTCTTTTATCTCATCAAACAACTTCTCCAATGCCGCTATAGAGATCACATCGTGTAAGCTATTGAATGTTGGTGGTGTGAACATATGTTGGACCACATTTACACTTTTCTCAAAAGATGACTTAATTTATGTGACATAATGCTTGAAAAAGAGTATCACATTTGACCAACCCCTTTCGAAATTGGACATTGAGTTTCAAGCATTCTCTTCAAGGCCGCATGTTGACTCTCAACCCAAAAAAATTATAAGTTTAGTTAATAATTATAACAATAGTTATATTGACTAATAGCATAGCCAAAAAATTGTGTTTAGGTATATCTGTTTGTTGTGGTATTCACATAGTGCATTACTTCGTTCGTCCAAGCCATCATAAATCTCTCATTATAGGAATTGATCCACAGGTTCATCATATAATTTACCGGCTTCACATTATGACCAAAATTAGAATGGAGCTCACGAACAACCTCTTAAAAATCCATCTTTGAATCGGATCTCCAGACTTTATTAAGTCTGAATAGAATGCCTCCCACTTCTTTCAAGATGTAAAATCACCTTTACAAGTAGCCTGATCACGATCAAAGTATCATGTGCACAGAAAATATCGGAGATGTGGAAACACATCAGGTATTGCATTTGTTATGCCTTTTCGCGATCCATAATAATAACGGTGGGAAGAAAAGACTCGCCCAATAATTCTCTCAACTAACCTAGGGACCAAATATAGTTCTTTTATTTTTTCGGCCAAAGGGTACATTGAAGCAACAGAAAATATCAAACTAGTGGATGTGACTCCCACTATCTCCAAGTAAGGAAGTCGGTACCTATTTCGGCTTGTAAGTACAGTTAATTAACAACACTTTTGGAAAAGAATGAACCAATTTGATTGACACAGAGTGTGCAAAAAATAATTCATACAAAATAATGGTCGTACCACATCTTTCAGTAATCTGAAAATAATTATTCTCCACCAACATGCTCATCAAGTACTGTAACTGTGTTCAACCATAATACTTGTTCAATCTATGCTTACTTCGTACATTGTATATGGTTCGAACTGAGGATTTGTTTTGCTTATTCTTTACCTTCAACACATCTGTTGATAGAATTTACTAATCGTGTTTATTATGTGGCTAGTTACGTCGGATTAATTCTACCAAACAATAATCGAAGGGTTTGAGAGGGTTTTGTGTTCTTGGATAATGTAGAGAGAGAGAGAGAATAAAGAGTTTAGAGAGAGAAAGTACAGTGTAGGAAATGTATTATGATTGGAATTGTGTAATAGTTACAAGAGAGGTTTTATTTATAGGTGTACGAGAGTGAGGTGGCACCTTACGAGCCTATTTGGCTTCCGGTGTTGACGAAGGTTCCACACCTTCGTCTTAATCCCTCACAATGCTCCCTATATCGTGCCTCGTCCTACTACAATGCCTTAGACTAGATGGGCCTCATTAAAAACCTCACCGTAAACCACCCTTGTGGATAAACCGGACGGAGGGAAAAAGAGCGCAACCATCGGGATCTAGCAGGCTACAGGGCGAGCTCTTAGGCGAGCTCCCAGGCGAGCTCTGCTGTCTTGTGTTTTTTCTGGGAGTTTTATCATCGACGGACCTTGGTGAGGTCCCCCTCGGGACAGGGGCGAGCTCTAAGGCGAGATCTGATGTCTTATGCCCCCAATGCTACGTGGAGGCGAACGGACCTCGGGACCTCGGCGAGCTCCTTTGGCCACCTCTCATCTCGGGAAGGGCTAGGCACCCGGGCGAGCTCCCATCTTTGGAGGGAGGCCGAGGTCGGTCCCTTGGTCCTCTGGAGCATGTCGGCGACCTTCCCAGCCTTGGGCCGAATGATCTCAATCATCCTTAGGTAGCTCGCCCATCAACATTTGCCCCCCAGCTCGCCTACATCATGGCTCATCCGATGTGTGGGCGAGCTCCTGTGTGCCAGTTTCTAAGGTCGACGTGGGGCGAGATTCGAGGCGTCGTGCACACCTTTTTAGGCTTCATTTCCGGCGCCAATAAAGATAACCTTTCAAATTATTTGCAAATGAGCCCCTGCACTCTTCGGATATTCAACCTCGCCCAGAGCCTATAAATAGGCGAAACCAGGTTCATTCCTCACTTTGCTTCTTCATTTTTCCGAGCGAATTTCTGGCGGTTGTTTCCTTGTTCCCGACGCATCTCCGAGTGTTCCCAAAGGTAGATACCCAATTCTTTTTCCTCATCTTCTTACTTTCTTCGGTTTCGAGTGAACTTTTGGACTTAAAAACTGAACACCCCCGACAACCAATCCACCATGTCTGAACACTCTTCGAGCCGGACCGCCTCGAACCGTAACTCGGGGAAGAAACCCATGATCAACGGTCGGCCAGTCCCCCAAAAGACCCCCATGATGATTTTGTCGGGTTCTGGGGCGAGCGCCGTAGCTCGCCCGAGCAGTCATGATCTCTTGGGCGAGGTTCGCTCTGACTCCGGCGAGCGAGCTACTAATTCTGGCGAAAGGGTCAAACTCCACGAGCTCGGGGAGCAACTTGAGCGAGCTACTGGGAGGGCTGCTACCCCGGATGAGATGGAGGTTGCTAGCACTCAAGAAGAGGTCGCCGAGACCGGCGACCAAGCTAGCGAGCTGGCTCGCGAGATCGACGAGGAGGGCGGCGGCGATGTGGGGACGGAGGTTACTTATGAGTACCTCCGGTTCATTAATTTCCCATTTCCTAAACTCCCTGAGTACCAAGTCCCTGCCGACGTTGTCCATGACTTCGGATGGAGGGAGTATGTGGAAGCCCACGCGACGAGCTTCCCTTTACCCCAGCGAGATTTTCGCAAGGCTGCTGGCAAATCTGACCTTAAAGCGACCGAGGTGGAAAGTATTATCAGCGAGTTCGCCTTGTCGAAGATTCGAAAGATGTTCCGCATCCCTTTGGACATCATCATGTATGCCCCCGGGGATAAAGAGCGTGCCGACCTCCCCCCTGCCGGACTCACAACCGTCAATATTCATACTTTGAAGGCCGGGCTCACCTTGCCCCTGCACCCCATCATCGGGCAATTCCTGATGGATACAAACCTTGCCATAACGCAGCTAACCCCCAACGCATGGAGCAGCTTGCTGGCGGCGTTGACCATCTTCGGTCTCGAGGGTTATGAGAACCGGTTGAGCACGACGGAGATTAGTGAATTGTTTAACGTGATCCGGCTGGTGAGGGAAGGGAAAGGATACTATTCCCTCCAAGCTCGCCCGATGGAGAAGTTCCTGGGGGACCTTCCCAACAAGGTCCGGGACTGGAAAGAGCAATTTTTCTTCATTGGCGGGGACTGGCGAGCTTCAGATGGACGTGGAGGGCGTATTCTTTCTCCCGAGGAATATGGGGAGGCCAGCAGTAGGTGGCGTGCTTTGGTGTGCGTGCGTTGGATTAGATTTACTAATCTAATCTACCTTTTTTGCAGGTCTGAAGCGTCATAAGTCGAGCCGCGGAAAACCTGAGATTTCGGTCGGCTTTGAGTTCGTGCGGACTGTTTGCTGCTTGCGAGAGAAGAAAGATCACGAGATCAAGCATCTGTGCCAGCATCACTGTCGTAGGCTCGCCGGTCTCATTACCTCACCCCACCACCTCGCTGCTCAAGGTTTTAACCCTCACAATTTTGGTCTTAGTAGCTCGCCACTTTGTCAGTGGAGCTCGCCGGGTTACTAATCCCTTATCTTTATTTTACAGGCGCAGGTCCCACTGCCGAGCTTCCTCCCATTGACGTCCCTGAGGCTTACCACTTCCTAGCTCGCCAACTGAAAATGGGCAAACCTCGCCCGGGCATGGAAGGTATCCCGTCTGGGGCGGTGTTGGACGCGACCAAGAGGCTGGAGGTCGCCAAGGCCACGAACAAATCCGGGGGTTCTAGCTCGCAGAGGACCTCGGCACCTCCACCTACGAAGGAGAAGGTAGCCCCCACAAAGAAAGGTCCGGGGCGAGGTTCCAGACCTGAACGGGGTTCTCAGCCTCCACCTCACGAAACCAAGCGAGCTCTTCATCGGGCAGATGGCTCCCGGGTGAGTGAGGACGAAGCTCGCTCCAATAAGCGGTCTCGGGTTGGTCTCCGGGATGAGGAGTTTGAGCACAGCGACCGAGGTAGCTCTGGGTCGACTCAAGGAGGATCAGGGCGAGCTCTCGTGCCTTACTCTACTCCTGCGCCTCCAACTTCTCAAAGCGCGCCCCCGTCGTCTCCCTACGGGGTCCCTATTCGGGATGATACCCTTCTTGGGCTCAATCCTGATAGGTTCGGGTAAGAGGGCGAGCTCCTTTTTGAAGTTGGAAGCCATTTGATTTTCTTGACAACTTTCCAAGATTTTTGCTAACTCTTCGAACGTTTGCAGGTATGTCCCGGCCGAGCTCCCGCACCGGCCTGAGTCCCTCCACACTGCAGAGAGGTGCAAGGCCTTGACCTCGCCGAGGGATCTCTCCGAGGGGGCAGCTCGATGAATCTTCACCGAGGCCCCCAAGTATCTCTCCGTCTCTGAGCTCGCAATGATCGAGAGGCAGAAGCCCACTGACAAGGCGAGGTTGGCGATGCACTATGCGTGCGCAGCTATGGCAGCCGCCCAGCTCGTCACCGATGAAGTCACCGCCGCCGACAAAGCTCACCATGATACGAAGAAGCTGCTCACCAAGGTTGGGGACGAGCGGAAGAAAGTCGTCGAGGACCTCGCCGGGATGGAGGCGAAGGCCAAGGCCTCTTTGGTGGCGGAGCAAAAGGCTCTGAAGAGCTTGGAGAAGGCCCAGGCCGACTTGAGTCTCCAAAGAATCAAGCTTGAAGAAGCTTGCCAGAAGCTCGCCACCAGAGAAGAGGAGCTCGCCCGGGCGCGGGACGAGGTAAAGATCCTTCGGGAGCAAAGTCAGGGGAATTCGGAGGAATTTTCGAAGCTCCGCCAGGAGGTCGCTGCCAAGGCCCTGGAAATCACCGAGCTCTGGAGCCGCTCGGACGCCACTATCACGGCGGAGGAAATGGAGCTCGCCAAGGTGGTCGCCACTGACAAAAGCTATGTTCTTTGCTTCGCTGAGGTTATCCGCTCCTTCCAATGGGCGCGGATAAACAATGACAGCGAATGGGAAGCCCTTGTGAGCGAGTTCGACGATTGCCTGTCTAAGGCTAAGATTCCCCCGGGCACAGAGCTTAACATAGGGGACCTCGCTGGCTATGGGATCGACCTCGATGTGGCTCGTCGGAAATTCAACATCATCCAGACGCACGAGGTCTTGACCGCCGAGGGTACCACCAGCGATGCTGGGGGCGAGATTCGAATTCCGCCCACCGTGGAGCAGATGCAAGAGGCTCTAGGGGATACGATGCTCAACATCAGCAAGCTGGACATCAGCGGATGTACGGGCAACATCACCTCTGAAGCCGAGCTCGCCCTTCCGTCCATCCAGGTTCCCCCCAGCTCTGCCGAGGTGCCTTCTGATGCCCCCGCTGCTCTGGAGACATAGGCTTTTTTTTCTGCTTTCTTAGTTTAGCTTTTATTTTCCAAGTTGTAGTAGGTCACCGGGCACCGTAGCTCGCCTAGAAGGAGCTTTATTTTTGTAGCCTTTTATTTTCGTTCAAGTAGTTAGAGCTCACCGGGCTTTGTATAGCTCGCCCAGAAGGAGCACACTTTTGTATTTCAAAAATGGCCAGCTGGTCGGCCTTTGTGGCCAGCTCCACTTCGAACACTTAGGAATTTTCAAGTATTTTTGCCTTGAAATTTTCCTAAGTGTTTTTTGAATAGAAATTGAGCCATTTTTTGTCTAACTCTCTGTACTTTCGTTTTTGCGCTTTACGTTATAATTTTCACTCGCTCGTTTGTGTATTTTGGGTACTTAATTGTTCGTCTTACTCTACTTTGAGAAGCGAATCGTTCATTTTACGTCACTTACGACTACGAATTGTACCTCTGTTTTAAGAGTACGTACTCTTCGTCTTACACCGCTTAGGGCCGCAAATTGCTCGTCTTAAGCCACTTAGGGCAGCGAGTTGTACTTCGTTTAATTCACGTTGGGCAGGTGGTGCTTGGTGACCCTTTAGGAAGGGTACCTTCGCGACCTTCGGCACTTCGGTCTTTGCCTACGAGCATTTTACTTATAACGTTTGGGACCTTGGTCCTTGCGTATTACGAAATCTCGCACTTGGCGAGCTGGGGCTGGCGAGCTCCTTTGAGCAGTGGGCGACCTGGGGTAGCTCGCCTAGTTGGCGGGCTACGCAGGTCCAAACACTTGGCAAATTTTCTGACTTCACAAATTTTCTAACTTTTTATAGCAACGTAATTTACATTGGTTGCTATCAACATTCCTGATGCGAACCTTCGACTAGTCTATTACAGAATTCTAGTCTATTGGTAAAACTTTTTCAGGTGAACCGCACTCCAGGTGTATGGTGAGGCATTGCCTTCTGCGTCTTCAAGGTCATAAGTGTCGTTCGGCCAGGCTGCGGTAACCCGGAATGGTCCTTCCCAGTTTGACCCGAACACACCAGGTGGGGCCATCAGTTTCTTTTTCAGCACCAGGTCTCCGACCTTGAATTTTCGGTCTCCGACCTGGGAATTGTAGTACTTCTCTGCTCTACGCTTGTAGGTGGCGTTCTTCATTTCCGACGAAGCTCTGGTCCCTTCGATCAGGTCTTTCTCCACAGCCAGGGCTTTTTTTCATTCTTTTCTTCGTCATATCCTACCACCTTCCAAGTCTTATTCTGAACTTCGACGGGTACCACCGCTTCAGTTCCGAAGGCTAAAGTGAACAGAGTCTCTCCGGTGCTGGCCCGGTATGATGTTCTGTAAAACCATAGGACCTCCGGGAGTTCGTCCGCCCAGCTCCCTTTCTTTTTTCGAGGTAGAGCTTCAATATGTGTTTCAGGATTTTGTTTACCGCCTCGACTTGGCCATTCGACTGTGGATGGTAAGGAGTTGAGTAGTGCTTCTTGATGTTCCATGAATTGCAGAAGTCTCTCAACTTTTGACCCTGTCGAACTGCCTTCCGTTATCTGTGATGACCGACTGTGGAAGTCCAAACCTGCAGATCAGGTTCTTCTGTATGAAGCCGATCATTCTTTCTTGCGTTATGGTTGTGAGAGCTTCGGCCTCAACCCACTTAGTGTAGTAGTCTACTTCTACAACAGCAAACTTTACACCGCCTCTACCAGGTGGAAATGGGCCGATCAAGTCGATACTCCATTACGCGAAAGGTCATGTGCTGAAAACCGACTTCAGCTGGTTGACTGGGGAGTGGATATTAGGTGCGAAAAGTTGACACTTTTGGTACCTTCGTGCGAAGATGATGGCATCTTTGCGAAGAGTGGGCCAATAGTACCCCTGCCTAATCGTCTTGTATGCCAATGCTTGCCCCCCAGCGTGACTCCCACAAATTCCTTCGTGGATTTCTTCTAACACTTCGGACCCCTGTTTTTTGGTTAGGCATTTGAGCAGGGGTAGAGAGAATCCACGTTTGTAGAGTTGGCCATCCAGCAGCGTATATCTGGCAGCTTGCTTTACTAGCCGGCTAGCTTCCCAGGCATCCACAGGGGTTGTTCCGTCTTTTAAGTATTTTGGATTGGAGTGCACCAATCTTCGCCATCTTTACTGTCCACCTGCCCCCCACTCGAGGTCTGATTTATTTTGTAATCGGACGTGGAGGGGTTTTTCAGTGTGGTGATTACAACCTCCGTGAATTTGGCCTCGCCGTCACTGGTAGCTAGCCGAGCTAAGGCATATGCTTGTGTGTTTTCTAGCAGCGGTATCTGATTGATGTAGACCTGCGTGAACATCGAAATTAGATGCACGGCTATCTTCTGGTAGGTCATCATCTGCGGGTCTTTTGCCTCATATTCCCCCCGGACTTGGGATATTATTAGCTGGGAATCTCCGAAAACTTGAAGATTGGTTGCCCCCACAGCTAATGATAGCCTAACTCCCGCTATCAACGCTTCATACTCCACCGCGTTGTTGGTTGCTCGAAAGTCAAACCGGATTGCGGAGGTGAAAACTTATCTGTCCGGGCTGATCAGGACTACGTCAGCGCCTGCTGCTACGCTGGTTGATGATCCGTCAACGTAGAGATGCCACGGAGCTATACGCCCCCTCGTCGAATCTTGTGGGAAAGTTAGCTCGACAATGAAGTCGGCAAGTGCTTGTCCCTTGATCACTGTTCGGGGTGCGTAGGTTATACCGTATTGGCTGATCTCTAGTGACCATTTCAGCAGGCGTCCGACGGTGTCTGGGCGTTGTAGTATTTGACGTAGTGGGAACATCGTCAGCACTTCTACCGGGTGGTCAAAGAAGTAAGGCCTCAATTTTCTAACACTCATCACCAGTGCATAAGCCAGCTTCTCTGTTGGGGTGTATCGCAACTCAGCTTCGTGTAAGACTTGGCTTACATAGTACACTGGTAGGTGTGTTTTTGCCTCTTCTCGGACCAGGACGGAGCTAATGGCCACCTCCGACGCAGCTAGGTACAAGTATAGCTTTTCACCAGGTATTGGCTTTGACATGACCTGCGTATCTGCCAAGTATGTTTTGATGTCTTCGAAGGCTCGCTGGCATTCACTCGTCCACACGAAGTGGTTTTTGAGGTGCAACTTGTTTGCTTTGGCCGCCTCTTTGTACCTTCGCGTGTTTGCTTTGATTGCTTCGAAGAACGGACGGTTACGGTCACCGAACCTGGAGATGAATCTGTTTAGACTCGCCATGCACCCAGTCAGTCTTTGAATTTTCTGCACGGAATTGGGGACACCCATCTCGAGGACCTGCGTCGGGTTGACCTCAATTCCACGCTGGCTAACTAGGTGCCCCAGGAACTTTCCAGAGTGTACGCCGAAGCTGGTCTTCTTGGGGTTTAACTTCATGTTGTAGTGGCGCAGTATGTCGAAGGTCTGTTTTAGGTGGTCCAGGTGGTCCTCCTTCCTCAAACTCTTGACAACTATGTCGTCCACGTACACCTCAATTGACTCGCCAGTGTGTTGGTCGAACATTTTATTCACCAGCCTTTGGTAGGTGGCCCCGACGTTGATGAGTCCGAACGGCATCCTTTCCCAGCAATACATATTCTTGTTGGTGTAGAAAGCCGTATGTTCCTGGTCATCTGGGTGCAGAGCTATCTGGTGATAGCCCGCAAAAGCGTCCATGAATGTCATCATCTCATGGCCTGCGGTGCTATCTACCAGCTGATCAATGTGAGGCAGTGGGAAGTTGTCTTTCGGACATGCTTTGTTCAGGTCCGTGAAGTCGATGCAGAGCCTCCACGTTCCATTGTGCTTCTTGACCAGGACGGGGTTCGCAACCCACTGTGGACACAAAGCTTCTTTGATCAGTTTGTTGTCCAGTAACTTCTCCACCTCGACGGTCAGAGCTACGTATTTGTTCGGTCCATATTTTCTTCGTTTTTGGTGTACGGGTCTCCTCGTCGGATCTATGTTAAGTCTGTGGCAAGCATGTTCCAACGGGATCCCTGTTATGTCTTCGTGGGACCAGGCAAACACGTCCAGATTGGACATCAAGAACAGTTCCATCCTTGACCGGTACTGTTCAGGTAACTCAGAACCAATGAAAAGTTCTAAGTCCCTTTCCGGGTCCACCGGGAGTGCCGTCAATTCTTCCATGGGGGTGGCTTTCCTCTTTTGATTTTTCCACCTCGGGTCGCTGATGAACTTGTCCCACTCCTCTTGTGACATCTGCGCAGGTTCGTGACCTATGCGCGGTTCGAGGTCATCGGGTTGGCTTTCAGCTCGGGCGGGTTCATCAACTGTCAATACCTCCGGTGGTATGTCAACTTGGGATGGTGCGGTGACCTGGGGAGTTGGGTCAACGTCCATGTGTGTTGGTTCTTAACCTCCCGCAGGTCCCCCATCTTGGGCTTCATCAACCAACTCCATGGGAGCAGGTTGTTGTTCTTGCATAGGTCCCGACACTTGCACATGTCCCAACACTTGGGTCTCCTCCAATTCTTCCATTGGTGCCGATTGTGTGTCTTGCACAGGTCCTGTGCCTTGGTCGATTTCCGACAAATCACCTACCTCCATCATCTCAGTTTCGACCGAGATGACGTCTAGGATGTTTGGCTCGTCTGTTGGAATCTGTACATCCTCTTCAAGGATGTGGACCTGCGTAACAGACTTTTTGACCCGGCTGTCTTTGATTTGGAGTAAACATTCTCGGGCCATTTTCTGGTCACCCTTTATAGTTCTGGCACCTTTTGGAGTTGGGAATTTCAAACAGTAGTAGTAGGTCGAACACGCCACTTTGAATTCATTAATAAACGGGTGGCCAAGGAACCCGTTGTAGGAGGACTGCTGGTCGACAACTAGGAAATCTATGAGCCTAGTCAGCCTCCGCTCCGGGTCCTCGGCAGATACAAGTTGGACGCTCAACCTAATGCTACCTAGGGGGACAGTTACAGCCTCTCCGAACCCCACTATCCTAGCATTGCTAGGTTCCAGGTACGACTCAAAATCACCTAAGGCATCTAAGGTGGATTTGAAGAGGATGTTGGTGAAAGCGCCGGTGTCCACAAGGAGACTGTGAACTCGGACGATCATGATGTTGGCGGTTATCACCAACGAATCGTTGTGGGGCGTCAGTACCCCTTCCAGGTCCGCCGAGGAGAATGTCAGCTCATCAGTGAGCTGCACGACGGTCCCGGAGCTGGAGCTGCCTTCCTTGACCTGGTTTATGGCTCGGATCTCGGCCTTCCTCTTTCTCTTGGACATGGAGGATCCCCCGTCTTGGAGACCTCCGGTAGCTCCGATCTCCTCCTCGAGAACCAAGAGCTCTCGTGTGGGCTCCATGTTTTGCTGAGGTTGGGGAGGTGCCCTCCGTCTATTCTGGGGACCAGGTTGGTCCGCTTCCTCATCCTCATCATCGAAGGTAGCCCTCCTCTCGAACCTTGGCCTCTTAGCTGGGGCCTTCTTCACGAACTCGGCCAGCTTCCCCTCCTCATAAAATTTCTAGAGCTGTTTGAGGAGGTCTCTGCACTCGCTGGTGAAGTGGCCGATGGCCTGGTGGTAGGCGCAGTATTTATTGGGGTTGAGCCTCGTGCGATCCTGGCGGATCCGCCTTGGCTCCTCCAGCAGGGCCTTGTCTTTGACAGCTGTGAAGACGTGGTCGACGGAGACGGTGAGGACCTGGTTGAGCTTTTCCTTGAACTCGTCTCCGTCGCCAATGGCCTTTAAGTTCCGGGGGGCCTTATATGTGCCCCCGGACTTCTTCTCGTAGGGCTTCTTCTCCTCCGGGGCACCAACTTCTTTCAGCAGTGCCTCCTGCATAACCACGAACACTCCCGCCTTGTGGCGGAATTCATTGTAAGTGTTCGGACATGCGAGGTGCATCTTCTTCCAGAGGTCGGTGCCCTTCCTGAGCCCGGCCATCACTGCGACGACCTTGGTGTCCTCGCTCACTGGCTCGCCCTCCAGCAGTATTTTATCGAACCTCTCCAGGTACTACTGGTCGGTCTCATTCTCACCTTAGTGCATGTTGGCGAGACGGTGTTTCTGGGTAAGGTAGGACCCGAACCCAGAGAAGTGGGCCAAGAACTCCCGCTAGAGTTGGCCAAATGAGCAGACTAACCCCTGGGCGAGCGACGAGAACCAGTGATGGGCTCGGTCTCCTAAGATCAGCGGGAAATTCTGACACTGGGTGGAGTCTGTGGCACCGACCGAGATCATGAAGTCCGCATACTTGGCCAAGTGGACCTTCGGGTCGGACTCGCCCTCGTATGCGGACATCACCAGGAATTGGATTTTCTTCTGGACCGGTGCTCGGAGGATGGTAGGTGCTAAGGGGGATGTGGGGAGAGTGGTGGCGTCAGGTCCGCCAGACTTGGCAGCTACTTGGGCTTATAGCATTTCGACGGCTTTTTTCAGCGAGGCTAGCTCGTCATCGTGGGTCACCTCCGGTGGAGGTTGCTCGAAGGTCGTGCGTCTCGTGGATGCACGTCCCCGAGGTACCTCACTCTGGGGTGACCTCTCAGCAACGGGCTAGAATTGGCGTCCGCCATGGGGCCCAACCTGTCGGTGGCGGGCCTTCTCAATCGTTCATGGGCAGACCTGCGCGGCTGCAGGTCTGAGTCTCCCCCGTGGGACGTGACCGGGGCGGCTGTTTGTTCATTTTCTCCGCATCTGGGCCCCAGTCTGCCTTGGAGGACCTCTCTCCTCGTTGATTAGTGGGTGCCGGATGCCTCAGTGTAGCCTGAAGCTCGCCCGGTGTATGGGGCGGGCTTTTCCACCACCTTGGCTTTTCCGGCCCATTCTCGGTGTTGGCGGGCTTCGGGCTGAGCTCGCCTCCTGCTCGGTGGGGAGAGTGCTCTACTCCCCACGGGTCTGGGTGCCCTGAGTGGGCCTCGCCTGCTCCCGGGTCTCGGCTGGAGCTCGCCTAGGTACTAGGGCGAGCTCATCGTTCTGCCTCTGTTGCAACCTCTATAAGGTTGCGATGGTGCGCTGGAGCTCGTCGAGGTTGTTGGCCAGGTCCCTCAGGGCAGGGCTCAAGTCTTCCTGGGTCACTACAACTCGCGGAGGTCGCGGAGCTGCAGTGCTTTTCTGGGGAGGTCGGCGCGAGGTCTCCACCACCTGGCGCAAGGTCTCCACCACCTGGCGCGAGGTCTCTACCTCGGCCTGGTCCTGGTCGCCCCCCTTCGACTTTCCGGCTGTTGCGGATGTCTGTCCCTTAGTCATTTTTGGGTTTTAGAGGGGATAACTTGCAGCAGGTCGCCGAGGTGGGGGGAGGTCGCCGAGGTGATGGTCTCCGGCCAGCTTGGGTGAACTTCGTCCGGGTTTTCATCTAGCCTCACGTGACACGCGCGCGTTTGAAAACTTTTTCCGGGCAGAATTTGGGAAATTCAAAAATTTATATTTTCGTCCGAAAATCTGGGTTTTCGTTCGTAGAGACGAATTTATGTGTGTATCTTCAAGTGTTCTTGGGTTTTATCAAGAACACCTTCAAATCTTCAAATCTTCAAACAAAACCTCAACTTTTGTTCTTGAAAATTTTAATTTTTCAGATTCACGGCCCTCCTTCTAGCGCCAAATTGTTGATAGAATTTACTAATCGTGTTTATTATGTGGCTAGTTACGTCGGATTAATTCTACCAAACAATAATCGAAGGGTTTGAGAGGATTTTGTGTTCTTGGATAATGTGGAGAGAGAGAGAAAGTAAAGTGTAGGAAATGTATTATGATTGGAATTGTGTAATAGTTACAAGAGATATTTTATTTATAGGTGTGCGAGAGTGAGGTTGCACCTTACGAGCCTATTTGGCTTCCGGTGTTGACGAAGGTTCCACACCTTCGTCTTAATCCCTCACACTGCTCCCTATACCGTGCCTCGTCCTACTACTATGCCTTAGACCAGATGAGCCTCATTAAAAACCTCGTCGTAAACCACCCTTGTGGATAAACCGGACGGAGGGAAAAAGAGCGCAACCATTGGGATCTAGCAGACTACGGGGCGAGCTCTTAGGCGAGCTCCCAGGTGAGCTCTTAGGCGAGCTCCCAGGCGAGCTCTGCTGTCTTGTGTCTTTTCTAGGAGTTGTATCATCGACGGACCTTGGTGAGGTCCCCCTCGGGACAGGGGCGAGCTCTAAGGCGAGATCTGATGTCTTATGCCCCCAATGCTACGTGGAGGTGAACGAACCTCGGGACCTCGTCGAGCTCCTTCGGCCACCTCTCCTCTCGGGAAGGGCTAGGCACCCGGGCGAGCTCCCATCTTCGGAGGGAGGCCGAGGTCGGCCCCTTGGTCCTCTGGAGCCGGCGACTTTCCCAGCCTTGGGCCGAATGATCTCAATCATCCTTAGGTAGCTCGCCCATCAACACATCTTTTGCAGGAGCATTGCATTTTGACATGTCAACCACAAACTCCTCTTCCTTCTTAGTTAAACGGTCAGCATATGATTGTCCCTCAAAATATCGAGCTATTGGATGGTTATGTGTTCTGAATTTAACGTCGAGAGTCTACTCACTTGTCGACAATTGTGTCCCCTTTAATAGGAACGAACATCCACATTTCTTCATCCCTGTGGTCCTTTCACTAACTTGTTATTCTTTAAACTTCTTCACTTTCTTAATCTTGGGGTCTTTTCTCCCTAAATTAGGACGATACGAACCACTACGTTCACATACAAAAAATATACGAACTTTTTATTGCAGCTCCATAGTCGGATCGCTTAACCACAACAACAATATTGTGCTCATTACCCACAAGATGAACCCAATCAAACAAAGCATCACGGGATGAAAACAATCGGTGAGCCGTGAAAACACTTGAATAATCATTATCATTGACCAAATGCTCATCTTCTAAATAGTCATCATTATCGTTGACCAAATCCTAAAAAAATGGTGTCTTAAAAAAATTTGTTGGAAAAACATCTAAAATTCAAAAAAATAACTTGAAACATTATAAAGATTTCGGAAAAGAGTGTCAAAAATAAGTAAAATATTTGGAAAAGAATGTAGAATCTTTTTAATAATTTCGGTAAAAAGTTTCAATTTTTATTTCGAATTTCGGCTATTTTTTTTCGAAAATTTGTCCATTTTTCAGAAAATCAGAGTCAAAATTATTTCATATGATTTTTTATCAAGTTACAAGAAAAATAAATATATACCATTTTTAATCATATTATCATTATATAACGAAACTTATTACGTAAACTAGAACTATGTTCATATGTTCATAAAAAATAATCAACAAAACATTAAAAATAGTGTTTCAAATCAAAACATAGTTCTAGAAAAATATGGTGAACATTTTACCGAAGTGAAGGGATAATGACGATGAACAATCATAATCCTGATATGGAGTTCGTCTACCTTCCAATAAATTTGGAGTTCGTGATGTGTTATTCTGGCAAAAACTACCAAAAATTTGATAAATAAAGATGGTGGGTGCATAATTAGGTTTATAAAAAGTTTAGGGATATATTAGTTATTTAAGTATATTATTATACATAATTATAAATTTAAGTGTATGCACTCCATACACTTGTGAATGCATGTAACATGGGCCTATGAAAAAAGAACAGTCCATTATTCAAGATAAAAAAAGAAATTGGGCTCAAGTTGATTTAAATTGAGCCTGATTTGTAAATTAAAAGCCCATTAATCCATTGTTTTTAGCCCAGGTGGTTTAGACCCCCTAATTTGAGAAGCATACTACAAAATTAGAAAAATTTACTGTTAGTACACCTCAAATAAATTTTCTAATATACCTTTTTATCTATTTGATCATTTCAAATATGTATTTCAGAAAAAAAAAAGGTAAACATAATTTCAAAAACATGTACAAATTTACAATTTTATTTTGAAAAATGTATATAGTTTCGTTTTTTTTTTACCAAAATCATGTCAATTTTTTTTAAACTCGAAAAAGAAAATCTTGCAAAATCATTTTTTTTATATATCGTTATTCTTCCTAAATCATATTTTATTCACCCAAAATACATAAAATATTAGTAAGAGACAATAAATAAAGACAAAATATTGTGATGTAATATATACTGAAAATAAAATCTATGTATAATAATTTTTATTTGGTGGTGTTTGGCTGAGCTTATAAGCTCTTTAAAACATTAAAAATAAAATGTTTGACCGTTTATAAGATCTTAAAACAAACTCTTTACATCAAATAAGTTGCGAAAAATAAATTGGGATATTCTAACTTATTTTTCTCAACAACTCTACGCTCAGTCGCCCACCCACCCGCTTCACCGTGGACCCCGTCACCACTCCACAATCCGTAGCTCAATATAAAAAATAATAAAATATTTATTTTCTATTAAAATTAATTTTTTTAAAATATTATAAACAATTGTTAAAAAACTTATAAGTTGTATTAGTCAAATACTTTAACAACTTATAAGCTATTTAAGAATTACATATTATAAATTATTAAAACAATTTATAAAATGTTAGAACTTATAAAATATTTAAAATATTGTAATTTGACTTAAATTATTCAATTATTAACAATTTAGATGAATTAAATTATTACACACATCCTTTACTTTTTCTTGTATATTACTTATATAACATTGACTTTATATATATTCATCTATACAACCACATGAAATTTGAAAAGTGCAAAATTTTCATTTAAGTATTTGTTTTCAATTTCTACTAAAAATGTAGAAGCACTTATTTTTTAAGTTGGTAAAACTCAATACCTATTTTCAATTTCTACTAAAAGTGTAGAATTTTTTTTTAAAAAGTTGGTAAGACTCAACTTTTTCAAAAAATAAGTGTTTATCACTGTTTAGTAGTGATTGAAAATAGACTCTCAAATTTTTTTTAAAAAAAAATTGCTTATCACTATTTAGGGGGCGCTTGGTATAGAAATCCTTCAATGGTAATGAGAATTGAGATATAATTGTAGTAATTATAGTAGCTAATGAGAACAAATGAGGTACATAATATTGTTTTTCCTCATAAATAAGGTAATCAACACCCCCATTTGATTACCCTCTCTTCACCTTGTAATCATCCGCCTCAATCAATCCTCCATACCACAATCAACATCTTTCTTTTTTGTCCACTTTTTTCCAAAATTGGAGCACAACACTATTGATGTAACCACCATAAATACAAACACACATTCAACATATGTAGGGTAAAAAAGGAAAATGAAATTACATTCCCATTACCATTGAAGAATTTGAAACAAGCACCCCTTTAGTAGTTATTGAAAACAGACCGAGGATAATAAATTTTGTGCTATTTTTATTTTCAAAATTATGAGAAAATGTTTAGAGAAATTTGGATATGAACATTACTCAAAATTTACGGAATAAGAGAACCGGTGCAACTTCTGTATGTTTAAAAGATGTCTACCGGTTCCTCAGTTCCGGCAACCGATACCGCGGCGGCAGCTGCAGGAAACAACCTATTCGCGGCCATTGACATGGGCACAAACTCTTTTAAACTCACAACTATTCGTATAGACCGATCCTCTGGAAGATTCATCAGCGTCAATCGCCTGAAAGAACCAGTCCTACTCGGCCTTGATACCGCCGCCACCATCTCCATCTCCGCTGAGTCTCTTGACCGTGCAATCTCCGCTCTCAGAAAGTTTCAGGAAGAAATTCAGTCCGATCGCCGTCACACTTCCCACCTTCGCCTCGTCGCGACGTCAGCTGTTCGTGAAGCTTCCAATAAATCCCAGTTTATTGAAACTGTCCAGGAAACCCTAGGCCTGCGCATAGAAGTTATCTCCGGCGCCGAAGAGGCGCGGCTAATTTACCTCGGCGTCCTGCAGTTCTTCCCGGTATTCAACTCTACGGTTCTTACAATTGATATTGGCGGCGGCTCTACTGAATTCACCGTGGGGTTTAAGGGTAAGGTTTTGTATTCTAAATCTCTTAGATTAGGGCACGTCACTTTAACGGCCAAATTTACCGATGTTGCAAAAATGCGGGATCATATTCGAAATGAAATAGAAAAATCTGGCTTGATCAAGGAAATTAGTAAGTACAAATTGGATAGTGTGATAGGTTCATCCGGTACAATTAAGGCTATTGAAAAGGCAGTGAGCAAAGGTTACGCGCTTAAGGTAGAAGAAAATGTTGGGGTGCTTGAGGAATTTGTTAATAGGGATTGGAGGTTTACTAGGGGTGAGTTGAGGAGTTTAGTTGAGAGTTTGTGTGATGATGAAATGGAGGGGAGGCTTAAAAGGAAGCAGTTCTTCGAGAGGCGAGCTCCATTCATTTTGGCCGGAACCATTTTACTTGATGAGATATTTGAGAGGCTTGGGATTGAGGAGATAGAGGTCTCAGGGTATGCATTAGCTGAAGGGGTGATTACGGAGATGATTGGGGATGCTTTCAAGGGATTTGGTTTGAATGCAAATGCACGATGGAGATCGGTTATTAGGTTAGCTTCAAGATTTAATAACAAGAAGAGAATGAAGGCCGCAATGATGTGTGCAGATGTTGCAAGGGTATAGAGAACAAAACTAATATATATTTCAGTGTGTTATCTCATACCATATTGTTAATAGACATGGATTATGCAGGAGGTTTTTGAAGGCTTGAGGAAATTGAATGAAGTTCATAGTGGCAATAAGCGTGATGATGAGCTTTCAGTATCATTGGATGATAGGGATCTTGAATGCCTTGATGCTGCTTGTTTGCTTCACAATATTGGCCAGTATACTGGCAAAAAGGGTTATCATAAGCAGTCTTATCGTCTTATAGTGGTACGTGCATTTATTGTTTTTGCTATGTTTCAGACATTACATCATCTTACAGCATGAGGAACTCTTCATAATTTTATTCCTAATTCATTATAGTGTTCTACTATATATAGAAGTCACTTTGATGACTATGATTCTTAAGTATTATTAATTGCTTTGGACGTATGAAATAATCTGATGCTATGAGAATTCCCTATATTCAATGCTAAAATAATATATTCCTAGTCATTGTAGTATCTTACACCATCTGCATCAGTTAGACGACTAAGAGTTTCAGTATTTATTCACTGTTAAATGTGAATGTTATTGTTGGATGAATTTGTCTGCTTTCCTTTTCAGGATGGGAACGACCTCCATGGTTACACGCAGGAAGAGATAAAGGTACATTACTCCTTATTTTAATTTATACTTAATGGATCGCGCCAGGGTTTTAATGTCAATGACAATCCAAAGCTTTCAGCTAATTGCATTGCTCGTGAGATATCACAGGAAAAAGTTCACCAAAAAGGATATTCCTGAGGGATCTTCTAAAGAGGTATCTAAATATCTGTACATGATAAAGCATCTATTTTTGGTTTCAAAATAGATGCTATAGTTTATTTATTTTCTTGAGTGTTAGGTAAAGCAAAAGTTCAGAAATCTCTGTACGATTATGCGGGTATCGTGTGCAGTGCAGCAATATCTTCCCATGACCTTCCAGTTCAAGGAATTTCTAGATTTTCCTGAAGGTTTCAAATTGGTGAGTTTAGACTATTATCCCTATTTTATATGTAAGAGAAGGTAGGTAAAAAATGTTTAATACTTTAATTAATTGCCATTACATATGTGCATGTCATTTGCATATCCCACTAATCATAATTGAAGCTTCAAATTTTATTGTACATCTCATGAAGGAGGGTGTAATATTCATAAGTTCCATTTGAATTCTATAATCTGAAGAGGAACACAAATTTACCATAATGACCATGGCCCATTTGCATTTTTCAGATTATCTTGCTTTTGCTTTGCTTGTGTAATCATAGCTTGAAGCTATATTTTACTCATAGTCATCCTTATCTTTGATACTTTCAGCCTTGCTCTATTATCTCTCTGACACATGAGAAAATGATTGACAAGCAAAAATATGAAATTAAATTGTACTTAAATTAGATGCTATGAGGATATTCAGCTTGTTCTTCTCCTTGTTTATGGGCTCCTTTCATTTCACAATTGCTGAAGCAAAAAATCTTAATATATTAGCTAATGTAGACGAAGTGGCATAGCTCAAGCGGTTAGAGCCTCACTACATATGTCATGAGGTCATGTGTTCGAGTGACCATTTGCCCGATCAAAAGAGGGGCAAAAAAAGAAGCTAAAGTATAATAACCTTAATTTTAATATGAGTTGATTAAGGCACCCACAGAAAGGAGATTCCAATACAGTTTTTCTTCTCTAGCTTTGGCCTCTCCTAAACAGAAGTATAACTTGGTATCTCTTCTCTTAGTTACCGTATTTTAGGAGCCTCTTTTCCTCAAACAATCCTTATATTGATGGAGCTATAGTATCCTTCTTGTTGCCTTGCATCTCTGTATGTTTAACAATGATTTGGTTTCTGCATACAACTAGCAGATTACATACTCTGCTGAAGTAATGCAATTTTTTCTAGAACTGTTATCTAAGCAAATGCTTGACATTAAGTTCCATGGAATAGATTGATTGAGCGACTTGGAATATGATTTTTCTTCCTAATATTAACTTTTCTGACTTCTGATACGGGTCATTAAATTCTTTAGTGCTAGAGCTTCCCCATGAGCCTATATAAGCAGTTTGACATTGACCTACTGCTCTTTTACGTTTGTAAAAATATGCATCGCATATATAAACATATCAATTATAGGTAAAAAAAAAGGAATTTTTTTGAACACTTTAGTTCTTACCTAAAAAGCATAAAGTAGGTATGTATTAAGTTGTGAAGTTTTGACTGCGAAAATGGCAAGCAATTCTCATAAATTATCTGAAGATTCATTAGAATGCCGCACAACCTGGGCTTTTTGTGAAAATAGGATTTTCAGCAGATGAAAAAATATACGCCCTCCGTCCCAGAGGTGTTTTCACCTTTCGGAGTGCACACTTTTTAAGAAAAGTAGGATGATGTGTAAAGTTATATTATTAAAATAATAAGATTAATTGGATTGAATGTAAAAGTAATGTCATTTTGTGTAAATATGTGAATATTGTGAGGATAAAGTTAAAGTAATAGTTTTTATTTATAGAGTGTGAAAACAATTGTGGGACGGACTAAAAAGGAAAGTGCGAAAACAATTATGGGACGGCGGGAGTACATAAATATATATACTTTTTTGTATTTGAATTTGATTTATTACATAAGACAAAACTCATTTTAATTGTCTAATTTCGAAAAAGGAAGAACTTAGTGTTTTTATGTTGTTGATAGAGGCTTCTTCTTTACTTGTACGGAATCTAGGTAAAAAAAAGAGCTATTCACAACTTTAACTACACAAAGATGATTCTTTCTTATCACAAGATTTTCCTTAGTTCGAAGGTAAGTGATAATGGGTGGGTTCTGTAGGTCAACCGAGTTTAGTTAGAAGCACAGCTCGGATCTAGGTTCATGTCCATCTGCGATTTAAGAAGGAGAACATTTGAACTTTGCCGCTAGCAGTGGTTTTATATAGGTGCAGTGAATTGCATTGGGCTGGGTCCTTAAGAAAAGGGTTGGTATGGGGGCTTTCGACTTTTTGTTCTTCTCTTCGAAAGTGTATGATGATCAGGGTTTTATTTTGGTGAACAAAAAATAAATATAATAATGTACATTAAAAGGAAACAATGTGAAATGATGGGCACAACTGTGCAACACATCAAACTGGAAATGAGATGATCTAGTTGAACATAAACCTAGTCTAAAAGAAGCAGTAAGTTAACCAGTCTAACTCTGAATAAGATAATCTTGGTGAACATAAACCTAGTCTAAAAGAAGCAGTAAGTTAACCAGTATAACTCTGAAAGAAAACTCATCGAATTCTGATATACATCCGGAGAAGAGTGAGTCTAACATTTTTAGGTGTGGATGAGTGTTGGAATTTGAAATCTTGATATTTGATGAGATATCACACCGCCATAATAGATAAGATAATTGGATTGATTTGTTGAATATTTTGATTTGATTTACTAGAATCTGAGTAGGAAAGATTTGATTGTGATTTGTTAATTGATTTGTTTGACTAATTGTTTGATTTGATTCGATACTTTTCTATGTATATCGATATAGGTAGGTCTTTAAAATGGACAATTTGTAAATATTATTGATCAGGAATGAAAAACACTTTTGAGTGATTATTTTCCAGCGTGATATTGCTGACGACTAGAATAGATTGAGAAAAGATTCTCAAGAATACTAGGATAATTCGAGGTTATTCCTTGTTGCTATTTGCTAGTTTGCCTCAGTAAGAGGTTCCATCAATTGGCATCAGAGCCAAAATTGATCATCACTATTCACTACTCCACTGAGATGACTTCGAATCGTCAAAGACTTTCGATGTTGGAATCATCGATGTTAAAGATGAGCAAGGTGATACGAACTATGTCGCTTCTAATCGGAGATTGCGATAAAGCGAAACCATGAGATAGGCACGTCGGAACAGACGCAGCAACAACAAATACGAATGCTTTGGTAATGCAGGGAGACAATGATGCCGGGGGCATGGTGGGTGCTTCAACAGTGCTCGAACATGCAGTGACCACGATTTGGAATGCGGAAAGTCGAAGGACGAAGGCTCATCAAGCAGGCTATGGGAACATCGAGAAGGGAAACAGGAATTGAACCTGCTTGAGGAGACAACAGACTATGACAATCTGTTTGCGATGGACCCCAATCCATTCCGTCCTAATGGCGACAAATCTGTGCAGGACAATGAGAAATACTATGAGATGGATGAGTCACCCTAAGAAGAGGGAGATGCAATCACGGAACTCAGTCCTGGTTTAACCAGCTCTAGGTTGATGATCAATCAGGCGCTGATATCCAGAGATTCCCCATCAACAAGGAATTACATGGGAGCTACACACAACAAGGGATAGTGCACAAGATCAACATGCAAGCATGGGAGTGGGATAACCCTTTTGCAGCCTACCCTGACCCATACCATAGTGATAGATCCGGTATGTATCACGATGGTGATGACAAGGGACCAAAATGTGACGATGATGGAGATGATCAGTTTGAAGATTTAGGAAAGGAATTTGTGCATTTGGTTGTGACTGTGTACAGACAGACCAAGAGACAGCATGAGCACCGACCTGATGGACCTTGCATTGACTTCCCTAAATTCGGGGGTGATGATGCCTTTAATTGGGTAGACAAGGATACAAGTACAATCCAGCCCTTGAAGAGGACAAACTATTTTAAAGAATATTGAGGCTGTAAATCCTGAAACTCCTCAAGTCAGTGTGATAGAAGCACAAAATAATGCTCTAGTTGAACAATATCTAGGCATATTACCTGCTGAGCGTTTCGCAGTAGCATCTGCTAAACCGGATTCTGAGGAGGAGCAAATCCAAAAATATCTTAAGCAAGAGGTTAGGATTGATGACATTTTGTGCAGATTTCAAAAGTATGCATGGTTTACTGCAGATATGCAGCCTGTGAATATAATTTCTTGAATAATGAAGTGATGGAATAACTCTTGAGCAAGAAGATGCAACATTGGTATCAGTTGAGAGTCTGCGGACATCATTTTCATCTATTAACCTTGAGGACAAGATTCATTTCGAAGGCGGGGTGATGATGAGATCTCACACCACCATAGTTGATAAGATAATAGGATTAGTTTGTTGAATATTTTGATTTGATTTACTAGAATCGAATTAGGAAAGATTATGATTTGATAATTTATTTGTTTGACTAATTGGTTGATTTGATTAGATATTTTCCTTATATATATGTATAGAGGTAGGTCTTTAAAAAGGACAACTTGTACATATAGACCATGAATGAAAGAACACACTTTTCTGGTGATTATTTTTCAGCGTGATATTGCTGATGACTAGGATAGCTTGAGAAGTGATTCCTGAGTTACTAGAGTACTAGGATAATTAAAGGTTATTTCTTGGGTTGCTAGTTTGCCTCATAAGAGGTTTCATCAATATTAAATCCCAAATTAAAACAGAACGGAGGACGTAAATTCCCACATCTGGTTGGGTAAATCCAAAAGCAAACAAAATCCTAGTTGTTGTCCTTTATGCTTAGCTCTTTATGTTATTATGTAGTACTGAGTTTAGTCATTTACGATCCTCTTTGATTCTTTTCTTTGAAAATGCCCAGAAAAAACGCATACAGTATATCAATTTTTTGAGTAATGCTGCATTTAATTTTCAGGTATTTAGTGAGGGTGAAGCAAGAAAGCAATCGTCCAGCGTTGTACAACCGTTAGCAGCTGTTGTACAACCACTAGGTGGGGATATCCATGAGTCACTGGGGAAAGAATTGGAGCAATTTAGAATGGTAAATTCTTACTCATGCTGATTTTAGTTGTATTCCTACTTTATCCTCATTCTAACAATTATGTTCACATATATTGTGTACATTTTTACAGGTTTTCAGTAGAAACTTATCTATTGTACTTGCCTGAAGCACTTCTTGTTGCCCATGCAGTAGAATATCTTCATGGTTCATCAGTATTTTTTGCTTGAACAGTTGTAATCTCTTTCAATTTGCAATATTTTATCAGTTATCAGATGATATCCTTGCACTTATAGTGCAATGTTCCAATATTTTATAAGCATAGATGTATTATTTGATAAGTGATAAAAGTATTGCAAATTGCAATGGAAAAACCAATTATGACATGTAAGTTGTTCATATGAAAAATTGTGTAAGTTAATAAAAATTATTCTTTATATGTAGAATATAGTCATTGGAATGGGTATACAAGATTAGTCAAAAGAAAATCTTGGGTGATCCTAACTTTTCCTTGTGTCTTTATTTCATATTTAATTGGAATGTGCAATGTTGTGTAACTCGGATGTGCGACTGTGCAATTCAAGTATTATTTTAAATAATTGAGTTATTTTTATTGAATATATAGACTGATTATAATAAACAATTAAAATTGAACTGTCATAACTCCACACTCCAATTAGCTTTAACTAATTAAAAATAAATACTCAATTTATATGGTACAAATTATTTGGATTTTTTTTTCATAATGTTAATTATTTTTTAGTAGTGCAAATTGTAAAATGGAGTTATTTTCCTCACATAATGGAACTTTAGATAGTCTCATACAAAATATGTGATTACTCGTTTCATATAAAATTAAATTAGCTAGACTAATCTACAATATCGTCAATTTAAATTTAAATTAGCCACAGGTCCATAGTATAGCAAATAAAATAAAGAAAAATTACAAAATGATTCATAAAATTGATTTAATTACAAATTGGTTCTGTGCAGAAAAAAATATATTTTTGTGCAAATATTATGAACCAATTTGTAAATATAGTGACTTTTTTTAACAAATATGTAAATTACCCATAAAATAACTATATATTGGTTCAAAAAAGTCACTATATTTACAAATTAATTCATAATATTTGCGCATAAGCATGTATTTTTTTCTGCACATAGACACATGATTTTGACTAAGCCATTGAATAACAGAATAAATTATGTAATTGTACTCTATAAATTTCGAATTGGCCTCTACAAATTTTTAGCCACATAACAGAATTCCCCTAGAAATTTTATGAGCAACACTTGTGTACAAATATCTACCGTAGAAATATCCATTTTGGAAAAATTCGCGGATCTAAACCGGGTCGGGTCAGATTTGGACATTTTTTTCCAAAATTCGCGCAACTTATAGTTCCAGGTTTTTTCGCTCCCAGGTATGTTACAATTTGGGTAAATGCGTGTTACAATTAGGCAAAATCTGTGTTACAAGTTCTTAAAAAATTAATTTTTTGTATTTTTCAAGTAACTATAAAGAAAATATGTATTTCTGCAAGTATAAATATGTGTTACTTAATTTATTTTTTATTCTCTTTGTTGATTTATGTTAATAATATGTTTTTTGGCTCCCAGGTATGTTACAATTTGGGCAAAGACATGTTACAATTAGGCAAAATCAGTGTTACAAGTTCTTAAAAAATTAATTTTTTGTACTTTTCAAGTAACTATAAAGAAAATATGTATTTCTGCAAGTATAAATATGTGTTACTTAATTTATTTTTTATTCTCTTTGTTGATTTATGTTAATAATATGTTATTCATGTACTTAATACATCAGTTAATACCTTATATATGTTATATAAAATATAATATATATTTTTATAAGGATAAATAAATGTTTGTGCATATAGTAACACACATTTGATCTTGCAGTAACACACATTTACTCTAATTGTAACACACATTTGCAGTAACACACATTTACTCTAATTGTAACATACATTTGCAGTAACACACATTTACTCTAATTGTAACACACATGTACTCTAGATGTAACACACATTTGCAGTAACACAAATTTACTCCAATTGTAACATAAATTTACAGTAATACATATTTACTCTAATTGTAACACATATTTGTTCCTCAATTTGTGTTATTATATGAACATATATGTGTTACTATAGGATAAAATGTATTTTTATTAAGAATAAATATGTGTTACACATACAATGTAACATATACATGTGTTACATTGCATGAAAAATATTTACTTCTACAAAAATAAATGAATATGTGTAGAAAACAACATTTAATCTGGTTGTAACACACGTTTTGCCTTAAAGTAACATGAATTTGCCCCAACTGTAACATACCTGGGAGTGAAATCACAAGCTGCGCGAATTTTGAAAAAAAATACTCAAATTCGGCCCGACCCGGTTTAGACCCGCAAATTTTAAAAAATGGATATTTCTACGGATCTTTGACCCGTAGAAATTTGTATATAAGTGTTTGTCAAATTTTATTAAATTAAAACATGCATTATCAAGTTATCATGTTAATTGGTAACTAATATTCTCCAAATCTAATTTTGCAAATTCACTTGATAAATTAAATTGTCAAAAATTCGAGACGTAAAATTAAATTGAATAAAATGTAGGACACAAACCAACACATATTTTGTGAGGCAGTCCATATTCTTCTCCTTCTTTTTCTCCTCCTAACATCCATAATCTCTCAATCAACAAACTACACATGCAAAATCAGAAACAAAAATTCCCATAACCAAACCTTAAAAAAGAAAGACTTGTTCATCAACAAAGCACGCAAGCAAAGTCTTTAATCCGTCTCCAATTCTCTTCTCTCTCTACAAACAAACGTAGAGAGAGACAGAGACGTGGAAAGGGGTAGAGATCAGGAATAGATCGTCAGGATGACGAAGAGTGCGGTCTCTAACACTCAAATTACGACGTACAATGATTTCAACTCAAGGGCGGGTCGGACTTCGCAGCCGTGGTATAGTGATGCAGAGCTGAAAAGGAAGAGGAGGGTGACCAAATACAAGCTGTATGCGGTTGAAGGGAAGATCAAGAAAAGCTGGAAGAAAGCCATACGTTGGTTCAAGAAAAAGTGCTCAAATATTGTGCAAGAATTCTAAAATTAATATGAAGTTTTCTTTTGGTTTTTTTTTTTGGAATAATAATTTATGATGTTTTGATTGTTGGTTCATTGGAAAACAAGATCTTGGAGATTCAATTGAGTATGAGGAAATTGATGAGATCTTTGTTTGTTAGGAGTTGTGTGTGTCTAAAGGTGAATGATGTAGGATTTTGGTTGCATCTATGTATTTGTTTCTAGACATATTTATGTACACGTTATTGTAGTTTTTTTTTTTTTTTAATGTGTTGAATATTTAGTTTTTTTTTCCTCGTCTTTTATTCATTCCATGTGTTGTAAATGCTTACAAATTTATGGAAAAAGTAAAAAATTGTTTAAGAAAATGATGATATTTACAGATTAATTCAAAATATTTGCAGATAGGAATTTTTTATGCTTTTGTTCAGAAAATAAAAAATTAAGTGTATGTGGAAATAATTTGAATTAATTTATAAATATGATAATAATCTTTTGAACCAATATGTAAATGTCAGAAATTTATCTTCGTGATGCAATGATTTTCCATCAGATTTTGATCGAATTTCGACGATAATCTTTTTATCTTTTATAGGAGTGGACCCGAGGTAGAGTGGGAGGGCTACTACCATGGACCCCTCTACTATTTATATATGTAGGGCTTGTTTGGTAATTTTGTCAAAAAAAAGTCATGACAAAGTCTGTTATATATTTTCATGATTTATTGAATATAACCTTTTTTTTTATGTTTGCTAAGATGATACAGAAAATAAAATATTGTCTCATAAATATTAAAATAAAATAAGAAATATTTAAACCAACAAAAACAATAATGCCCACAACGTGACGAATATGCTTACAGAATTAGAAAATCTCAAATATCAGAATCATGTTTTAACTAGCAACAACTCCGTGAAGAAAATTAAATCCCCAAATTCAACAAATCAGATTCATATTGACAAAGGGTTTGATAGGAAACTTGATAAAAACGAAGAAACATGCTTCTTCCTCCGAATCTACTTGATTGGACCTCAGCCCGCGCATCCACCAATCGATTACGATAGCAACGGTTGTTTCTCCAGCGCCACCTGCGGCCTGGTAACCGCCACACAAAGTGGTGACGTTGGGCGCGAAGAACTCCCCTGTTTCGAAGCAGAGAATCGTCGACACTGAAAATGAAATCGCAATCGGATGAGGAGGTTATTAAAAATTTAAAACCGGTCATTGTGACTTGTGAGGGGAGAAACGAAGTGGAAGACTCTTGTGAAATATTTTACGGAGTACAATATATTATATAAATGCAATATATATTTTTTAAGGATAAATAAATATTGAAATAATTTTAAATTGGTATATTTTTAAAATAGTATTTTCAAATTGGTATAAAGTTTTTGCATAATAGAGTAAATAAGTTGAATAATAGAGTTATTTTTTTTTTTTGCATATTGTACCAATTTGAAAATTATGTTTTAAAATGTACTATTATGTAATTGTCCCATAAATATTTGTACATACAATAACACATATTTGCTCCCAATTTTGTGTTACTTTATGAACAAATGTGTATTACTGTTAGACAAAATATATTTTTATAAGAATAAACATGTATTTTTCTAATTTATTCATCATCACTTAAAAATATACGTATATTGATTCATATAGTAACTTTATGATGTAAGAGAAAAATAAAAGTAGAATATGTATTGAGTAGAGTAAAAATATGCACTGTGCAAATCAAATGTACTTTTAAAAAGTTGCATCATTTATTACTGAAAAAAGTCACACGTATTATTATTGAAAAGTTACACCGTTAAAAATAAACTTTTCAGTAATAATATATGTAACTTTTTAAAATGCACTTGGGTTGCACGGTGCACCTGGTACAAGACTAAGACATATTTTTTAAATTAATTTATAGGGAACATGGTAAAATTTTAAAATCTATTTTTACAATCCGAATTAGAATTAATTTTAAAATTTAAAATTCATATTTTAAAAAAAAAGAAAAAAAAAAAAGCACACCCTAAACACCCACATATTATGGTGGGCTCGGGGTCCATTCACAAGGCCCATATTTTAAATACACATTTATTCAGTTAAAACGACGGCGTTCCGGATCTCTCCATGACTGACTCCATAAAAACCCCGCCGTAACATTGAACTTTAAAGCGCGGGAAATTCATTGTAAGCTGCTCCGGCGAAAGGATTACTTCCGGTGAAGAAATGGACGATCATGACTTGGAGTTGGAGAAGGCAAGATTGATTAGCTTGGCTTCGGAATTCGGATTCGATGAGGACTCCGCCACCAAGTGTTTGGATCGCCTTGTTAATCTCTATGGTGAGTTTCTCTTTTCCGTTTTGCTGCCCCAAACCCTAGTTTCTGCTTTTTTCTCCAATTAATTGATGACTGCTCCATGTGATGAAAATTTTGTATCTGTTTTTTGGGGAAAATTTGCAAATTTAGTGCATTATTCTGGGTGAAATTATAGAACGGCAGAATATGAGTTCTGATAAATGCCGAAGACATCAGTAAACCACCCTGTTAATTCTATATGCTGTATTATGTAGTGGGCATCCTGAATTTCTCTGAGATTTTAATTTATGGAAACACTAGAAAGGTTATTTGATGATATTGAAAATGGTAATTTCATTTTTTTTTTAAAGTCATAGTGAGAGGTGCTGAATCAAGTTTTTCACTATTTTCTGACAAAATGCATGACTTGAACTAAATTTATTGTATGTACGTGTAGGGAGTGTTGGGATTTTATGGGCTTCTCATGTCAACTTATAGTATGAATGTCTGATATTGTCTACTTCGGTTAAATCGCATGGTTTTGTTTTTAGGGTTTCCCCTAAAATGACTAGTACCAGTTTAGATACATTTACATCCTTCTGTGGTTTTCCCAAAGCCAATGTGAGTCTTCAATTGGCAATTTCAATGGTGAATTTTATTAAATGATATGATTACAATTTCTTAAGTTTATGAATGAGCTAATATAATGAACGTAAGCTTTAATTTGATGGTAAAGCAATGAAAAAATACTGTTGAAGATATTACCTAAGTGCATGCTACTTGATCTGTAATTTTTGCTTAAATGTCACTTACATTACTTTTAGGAATTCCTACCTGAAGTGTCACATGTTTCTGCTAGAATTTGAGATATTCTCTAAAGGTTTAGCCACTTGCCCTAGTGATAATGAAAATGAATAAATTTCTACATGCTATTTAATTTATTTTTCTTACATCTTCTAGGTGAAAACGTTTAGTTTTCATAAGGTCTTCTTGAGTGTTAATCAAAAGGCCTGACTTGGGTTAAACAAGGAGCAGACTGTATTTGCTTTTGCTCTAAAATGTAGTTAAGCATTCATAAGTTCTTAAATTTTACAGAAGATGTACTATTTCTCTTCCTTAATACTACTATGGGATTTTATAGTCTACACATTGAACAATCAATTTCAGCATTAAATTCAATAGTTAAGTTGAGCCCATTGGTTGCATGGATTCACGATTTATGTTAATTATTTATATTCGTGTTGTAAGGTGATGATGGACGAGATTTCATCACTGTGGAGCACTGTGGTGATGACTTTCTGGCATCACTTGCAGAAGCTATGCAAGACACTGAGGATTGGGATGATGTGCAGGCCATGGAAACAGAAGCTTGTGGTGCTTTGTCTGAGATTCTGGACAAGGATCTTCTCAAGAATTATGATTCAGATGCTGAAGAAAGAAGAAGCCAAGTTCGTATTACAATAGAAGATTCTCCTGTACCTCAGAGTCATCAAAATATCATGCATTTGGATTCTTCAAGTGAAGATGAAGAGACTCATGAAACTATTTCCAGAAAACACACGGCACCTTCGTCTAATATTTCTGTAGATGGCAATGGTCATGACCTGTCCCCAAGTTCGATTAAACTTCCATCACTCTCTGTAAGGACTTCTTTTTCATCATACCAACAACTATATAAATAAAATATGCATGCTTAGTTTGCAGCATTACCAAAATCATAGCATGATAGAAATATAGTTGGGCATGCCAACGAATTTTATCATTCCTTATAGTTGCTTAAATGAATCAAATCCCATTTATCCACTCTACCCCAGGAAAAAGACGAATAAGTACATTGATATTCCACCACCATCTGTGTACTAATATGCTATTATTTTTATAGGCATACAGGAGTGATCCAATTCGATATTCAGGTTCATCAATTTCCCATGAAGCTAGGCACTCCACGTCATATGAAACTACAAATGGAACTCTAACATATGATGAGCTGCAGAACCTAGATGATTGTGAATTGGCAAATGTTGTTGTATTTGGTAATAAAAGCTTTCGACCATTGCAGCATCAGACTTGTAAAGCATTTCTTTCTCAGCGAGACTGTTTTGTTCTTATGCCCACTGGAGGTGGTAAAAGCCTTTGTTACCAGGTCAGACTAACATTGGTGGAGTAGACCTTCTCCTTCCTATTAGATTCTCTGGACGGGAAATGAAGACAAATAAGTAAAAAAATATTTTTACCCTGTCAATTTCTGTCTTAAAACTTACCAATTTATAAGCCCATCAGGTGCCAATCCTCGTTAGATTTTAACTAGTTATTTTCTTCATTTGATCACTTGCCTTTGCTTAGTGCTAGAATGTAAGCTTTTTTTTCCTTTGCCAAGGAAACAATAATCTTAGTAATTGTACTATTCTAAAACATAACAAAACACTTTTGAACATTCATGGAACAAACATTTGCACATTCTTATTATTATTTTCTACTTGGCCATCTTCATTGCAATACATACGTTTATAATGCTTAATCAATGTGTGTCATATCCTCAAGATGCACACTTCCCTCAAATTATCTGGAATTATTTTTGTGCACAATTGCTGGTTTTTGTAGGCCCTTTACTAGAATATATAGATGAGCCCAAATTGAATATACTTTAGTAGAACAATTTATTCAGCTCAACAAGTTGAACCCAGGCAGTTACATCCCTCACCTTGATTAAGATCTCAAGTTTTATACCAAAAAAGGCCACTAGTACTTAAAATTTACAGATTGCCCCTGTGGAGGCTTATTATCACAAGGTACATATTCTTCTCTTTTTTTTCTTACTTGCTCGTGCCACTGTGCAGCTTCCAGCCATTCTAAAGCCAGGTGTTACAATTGTTATATCTCCTCTTCTTTCCCTTATTCAAGACCAGATTGTTACACTGAATCTCAAATTTGGAATACCTGCAACTTTCTTAAATTCTCAACAGAAGCCATCGCAAGCAGCTGCCATACTTCAAGAATTAAGGTAATATCAGTCTTGTACTCCACATAATTTGATGTAATTTTTACAACTCACCCTCAAGCTGTGATTATGGTGCCAAAACAATCTCAGCATTCAACAATGAAAATACTCATTTTTAATACTTTCAGAAAAAGTACAAACAATAGCTTATCGACACGTCCGTGAAACTCTGTTTGAATCCATTTTCTTCTGTCTTTTTTTTGAGGGTATTATGTGAATGATATTCACGATAAGTATTACTGTGAACAACAAATTATGACCTACATAGCAATATCATGACCCACATTGGCTTATATATTGACCCATTATTTAACCCAAATTGGAATAGATTGTTGTTCATGGTTATAGCTACTGTGAATAATATTCAAAATAATACTTTGTGTTTTTCGAGAAGGTATTATTTGGATGATATTCACCGTAATTTTTACTTATGACCTACATTATTATGACCCACATTGACTTATATCTTGATCGATTAGTTAACACAAATAGGAACAGATTGTTGTTCACGCTAATAGCTACCATGAATTCTTTTTACTGAAACATCAAATTAAATTGAGTATAGAGTTTTTCTGGCCCAGGTGTCTCTTGTACCACAAGGTCCACGAGCCATTTTCCTTGTTTGACAACAATTGTAATTTTACCAATATTTTTGTTGGTTGCTTAATTCTTTTCTTCCACAGATGGGACATAAAGTTAAAGTGTACTGTATGTATGTATATCCTAGAACTTCATCTAATGGTTCTGCTATCATTTTAATTGGATAATCCATTAATCCAACCAATGGAGGATTATGAATGGATTCATTTGTTTTTATTTCCATTGGTGATTAGGAATAGATGGACGCTCTATAGGAACCATTTTAAACCTTGCTGGTTTTATTGGTAAAATATTGCATGTCATTATCATTTTTCCTATGCCATGTAACTTTGAAATTGCATTTAATGATATGCACTTTTCTTAATGCATTGGGATGATGAGTACAAAAATGATATTTTATTTTCATTTGCTCTTATCTAGCATCTATAAGAGGAAGCCTCGTGATACTTGTGTGTTCCTGCAGCAAGCTGGCACCTCCATGTTCTAGCAGCATACTGTTAACGTACAATTTAACAGTTCCTTAGTTCTACATTTTTATTCCTAACGATATTTGATCCTGGATATTTTACAAGATATTCTTTACTTATCCCTTATCACTTTTATGCCTGGATACTGATGTTTTTAAGTGTATCAATCAATGAAAGGCCGAAGGCGGCCTAGGCACTAGACGGACCCTTGGCTGCCCCACCTCTGGCCTAATTGAGAATATAGAAAACTGAGATTATGTATACCTTGCATACACATTGTTCCAGAATTATGTGCAAACTGAAATTACATAAATGTAAATATTTTATGGATTTCTTACTAATTTTTGTTCCATCTCTACATCTCTAAAACATGTTTCTAAATGTTGTAGGAAAGATAAGCCTTCATGTAAACTTCTGTATGTAACTCCGGAAAGGGTTGCTGGAAATATGACATTTCAAGAGACTTTAAAATGTCTTCACAGGAAGGTAAATTCTTAATATGGAATGGGATATCACATCAAAATTATTTTCTTTGCACTTTCAAGTCTGGAGGTGTTCCATTCTTAACTCTGAATTCAAAAATAGCATCTCTTTTTCAGGGACATTTAGGAGGATTTGTTGTTGATGAAGCTCATTGTCTAAGGTATGCCATTCTCTGAGATTTTCTTGAGATGATACTATCATGTTGAAGAAGTTTGGATAAGCAAAGAATGTCATAATAGGGATCATTTTAATAATAGCATCTCTTTAGTATAAAGGGGAAATCTTTTGAGAATTTAAAAAAATTCTGAATCCAGATTTAGTCGTGTTTGTAGAGCATGTGCTGCATGTTTATAAATTTCAGATTTGGCAGGGTTTATTTTAAATGCTCATGTAATATCACTTTTTTTTTGTTTATAGCCAGTGGGGCCATGACTTTCGTCCCGATTATAGAGTATTAGGATGTCTTAAGCAGAATTTTCCAGATGTTCCTCTGATGGCTTTAACTGCCACTGCAACCCAGATAGTTCGAAAGGTTTGACTACATATTCTTAGATATAATGGAAAATGCCTGCAGTTTCCTTCTTTAGCTCTAATATATGACAAATTTTCTGCAGGACATCTTAAAATCGTTAAGAATCCCACGTGCATTGGTGCTGGAGAGCAGTTTTGATAGGCCAAACTTGAAGTATGAAGTGATAGGGAAAACAAAAGAACCACTCAAACAGCTCGGGAAATTACTGATGGATCGATTTCAAAATTTGTGTGGAATTGTATACTGCCTTTCGAAAAACGAATGTGTGGAGGTTTCAAAGTTTTTGAATGAGCAGTTAAAGATCAAAGCTGTGTATTACCATGCTGGTTTGGCTGCTCGTCAGAGGGTTGCAGTTCAGCAGAAATGGCATAGTGGAGAAGCCCATGTCGTTTGTGCTACCATAGCTTTTGGGATGGGAATCGACAAACCTGACGTAGTGAGTCTTGCTAATTATCATTAGCTTCAGTTTTTATTTAAGAGCCAACTAATTTCAGCTTCTGCAAATATAAGCTAATCACGATTGCAAAATTTTTAGAGTATTAGAAACCTTCTGAGCTATACTAGTTTAAATGCCTGTTTACCTCGAGTTATGTTGAATTATAGCATCATCAAAATATTTGAATTATGATCGATGAACAAAGACATTTAACTCACTATGTCCATTTTTCAGCGTTTCGTCATCCACAACACCATGTCCAAATCAATCGAGAGTTACTATCAGGAATCTGGAAGGGCTGGACGAGATAATTTCTCGTCCACATGTGTTCTTCTGTACCAGAAGAAGGATTTCAGTAGGGTTGTATGCATGCTTAGGAGTGGACAAGGTGGTAAAAGCGAAAGCTTCAAGCTTGCCATGGATCAAGCTCGAAAAATGCAGACATATTGTGAACTCAAGGTAGGTACCAATTATAATCAATTGAGATGCATACGTAATCTCTTGACTGCAAGTTTGTTTACAAAGCATAAATTTGAGTCGTGCAGGATGAATGCCGTAGGCGAGCTTTACTCGAGCACTTTGGAGAATCGTTTGATCGAAGTGCCTGCAGAAATGGCTCTAATCCTTGTGACAATTGCCTCAAGCTATCTTCAAGGTCATGAATGCATGATATTACACACTTTTCTCCATTCTATTTCATTGAAAATGTTGGTATGTGTTAAGATGCATATAGATAGATTTAAACTTCAAAGACGAAATTATTGATGTTTATGATGAAGATAAAATGGTGAAATTCACCTTTCTTATTTTAAATTATTTTCAATTGATTTGGATGGATTTGAACTTCATTCAAATTAGATTGGAACGCTCTAATCTATTGAGCTCATAGAATATTCAATTTAAGCTCAAATTTGTGAGATCAGTATATGATGATCTCTTTTATATTTTAATAATATATGACTACTTGTTAGATTTATTGGAGTTTGACTTGTCTTGAAGTCGAGACGAACTCTATTTTCAACTTTTTTATGAAATTAATTTAGTTTCTGAAATTAAGTTCGAATTTCAAATACAGGATCCGGTTTGAAACGAATAGGTATAATTTTAAACGGATAGAGAATATAGTGAATCTAATCTTAATTTTTTCCAGCTAAATCATATCACGTTTTATCTATCCAACAGAAAAAATTGACATGATTATTTTATTTATGTTTTTTTTAATTAATAATATTCGGATAAATTTGGGAAATGCAGTGTTAGCATCACATCATATGATAGGAGAATCTTGAAAGTGGGGTCAGATGAAAAATCTAGCCACAAGGATTCGAACAATATGTTGACCAAATAGCACATGCTAACAGCCTGCCATTTGCTATGATTATAACAACTCCTTCACCCACTCACTTATTTGTTTTTAGCAGTTAATTCTTCACTTTGGCCCCAATTCCTCATTTGCTAAAAGAACCACACCCCTAATTATAGGGATTTGATGTAATTTACTTAAGTACTCTCCACCAATTTTACATTCAAATTCTTCAATTATCAAGTTTTATTCAATACTAGTGTAGAACCCGCATATTTTATAATTTTGGTGCCAATAAATAACAAATCATAATCCCTAAAAAGTTATCAATATCAACTAATGAAGTTTGATATTACTACTGAATACAACGATAATGATTATCTGAACAACTTATTTAAAATTCAACCGAAAACTAAAATCGCTCTCGCTATGGTATAAATACCAAAGCGTTATGGTGCTAATTGAAGGACCGCTCGATGGCTTTTTCAATCTTGACCTTCTTCAAAACTTTGATCGGTGACATTACTGACTTAATTTCTTCATTTTCATCATTAATGACAATTGTAGGTGATGCTTTCCTCTTACTTTTAGGATTTACTTCCAACTTTTTCATTAGACCAAATTATGATTATTATATACCAATATTGTTTTTCTTTTTTTCTTTAAGTTTGTCTGTAGTTATGCAGAAATTGTAATCTAAAATGTTTCGAAAATAAAATTGTAGGCATGCCTTTTTTACATCTACTTTTGACATCTTTGTGGAGTTATTCTCTTCCTCTTCATAACTAACCGAAGCAAATTTCAAGCAACTATTTTGTGTTCTAAGTTCTTTCACTTGATTGTTGCAAATAGAGGATGATTCATTTGTTGGATCGTAATTGATACTGAATCTAATGTGAGCATACCTGCAAGTATATCAGAAGGAGAATGATCCTCGCTCGATTCTCTAGTACGTGAGAACACACATACTCTAGTGGTTGGTGCAGTGTCCTTAGATGACTGTGGGCACTGCTAAGCCATATGTCCCAGCTGTGGGCAACGGTAGCAAATATTTCTTCCCATAAGACACTTCACTGCGTGAAGTTTTCCGCACTTTGGGCGCTCAGGTTTGACCATCTGACTTATTAAGCAAGAAAACTTATCTTTTAAACAACAAACCTTAGAAATTTTCTCTTTTACCCTAAATAAATTGGTACACTAATTTCCTAATTTTTCTAACTCATTCGAATTTAACACTAACCAATCGAAATAAGCCCTTTGCCATCCTTAATTTTCAAAATTTTACACTTAAAAAGGCTTAGTTGAATTTTTCTTAATTAGACTCACTAACTTTTAATCACATACTAAAACCCAAGTAGAAAAATAATTGCCTCTTATTCTAGTAACTCAAAAACTTAAATCAACCTTACTATCTTAATTAACAAGCCAAAATAAATAAAAGACTAAACTTGCAAAACAAATAAAAGGACCAAAAGCCCAACTTGCAAAACATGCGCAAAATCAAACTTAAAGTTGGGTGTTACAAAGGTTGTGTTCTACTACTCTTCTAGAAACTTCCAGAAAGCTCCGAACAAGATCAGTGTGATGAACAAGATAGACAGAGATGAGGAGGGTGTGGAGAGGAGGTCGTTTTCCAATGCCATTAAGGCTGCTTCTCCTCCTCCTCCTCCTCCTCCTCCTCTTTCTCCAATGGCGGCCAGAGAAGCAGCAGTAGCAGTAGTATGGAGATTGAGGAAATCTGTGAGAAACCCACAGCCGTACGAAGCCACACATCGACGGAGATGCAAAAATCATCACTCTTCGAAGTTAGATCTGAGGCCTGCATCAAAATTAATTTAAATTTCTGGTGCACCCGATCCACCCGGGGCACCTAAAAATCACTATTTTTACAAATTTGTTAGAATCATTTTTTCTTTATAAAAACTATAAAGAATAACTATTGGAAAAAATGATTCTCCAATAGAATTTGTGAAAGCACAACCTAAATTGCGAAATTTTCTTAGAAACACACCCTAAAAACACTCATTTTAGTCTTTTAGTTTTGCAAGAGTATGAATAGAGAAATTAAGATATATTATTAAAGGAAAAGAAAAAACAAGAACCCACAACCTGGGTTAAAGGGAAGCAACAAAGATTTGATGGGCATCATTAAAAATCTCGCCGTAAACCACCCTTGTGGACAAACCGGACAGAGGGAAAAAGAGTGACACCATCAAACGTTACCCTTTAGATAAGAAGGCCCAGAATACAAGGCCAACAAACAAAAGGTTCAACAGCAAAGAGACCTAAACACATGACTAAATTTTGAAGTATTCAATGTACTGATCCTCGAAGAGAATTCACTCCAAAAAAGTAGGAGTAGAACCAAGCCAAGAAGAAACCTGACGTGTTGCAGCCAAGGTATGAGCCACACGATTGCCCTCCCTATAAATATGCGAAAAATACCAGCTCCATATCCGAGGCAAGGCGCATCACCCTTTCCCAAAGTCCCTGAATTCGCCAAGGAATCAGCTGAATATTACGTTTCAAGGTATTAACAGCGAGCTGCGAGTCCGACTCCACCCAAAGCCGCCTCCAGCCCCTCTCATGTGCATATTTAATCGCCAGCAATGCAGCCAGCAGCTCTCCCTCCAGCGACTGTAGCTCACCACCCGACGAAACAAATGTTGCCATGAAGAAGCCACGACAGCTCCGGAAAACTACTCCAGCAAATGTCTCAGCCGAATGACCACTCAACGAGGCATCCACATTGGCCTTTATCCAGGAAGGAGGAGGAACCTGTCAACGGATAGAAAGAGCAACTCGTACACGCCTGGGAGTGAGCTTCACCCCTAATGCGCGTGCAAGCATGAGGTCTGACACCGACCCATTCGAGCGCGAAGTGACTAAGCGCGCGCCAGTAGCCACCTTGGAAGAGATCCAAACCACACAATTCCTAGCCGAGGGCCTAACGTTATCAAAGACAAACAAATTACGCACCTTCCAAACACTCCATATAGTAGCAACGAAAGCTAAAGACCACAAGTCTATCATTTGAATAGAATTGATGAATATCTTAGCGTTTTCATTTAAAATTATAATAAAATCTCTGTAGGACTTTTGGCTTAAACTAATATTACTTAATGGAGTGTGTATGGGAAGATGAAAGTGTAGACACGGACTTAAAAACACAAAATCGAGGCACGAGTTTCACTCGCTCTCCGTAAGATGTTATTGCCCCCGTACACTGGTGCAATACGATCATAGACAATCGTCCCCAAGATACAACGACCTTAGAACTTCAGATTGTTGCACTACAATTCAGAAGTTATCGGTGAATCGCAAATAGATATCCGGAACTCCCGATACGACTCTAATGCACACTTAGAATGCTTGAATACTTTTAGAGAGAAGAAGGCTTATTTTGGTTGTGAATGGATGTTGGAATGCAATCTGGAGTCTAATTTATAATAATTGAAGAGATGTGGTACCTTTTGGTGAAGGGCTGCATCTTTTCCAACCTTTGAATCTGAGCCCTTGGATCACACCTCTTGATTTTCAAGGGCTCTGATCGCACCCGTTGGCTGCACCCTGAATCTGATTCGCGCCTTTTTGACTCGGGTTCGAACCCCAGTGGATGCGAGCCCATTCTGACTCCCAGACGGGCAACCAGGGTTCGATCCACAAGTGCAAAGTGCGCCTCTAAAGCGCCCAATGCGACTATGTACGACGTGCGCGTGCCCGAGCCCGTGCGGATGGGGGTGTAGCATGAGGGTCTTTGGGTTAGCCCTTTGGGCTAACCTTAAGGCACCAACATGTAGACCATAGAATAATATTAATTCTATTGTACACAAGTCTACATATAAAGGACTCCAAAGTCTTCACATTTTCCTATGTGGGACAAAGGAATATTTCCATATTTCTTCCCTTATTTTCTCTCTTCAACATGTTTAAGTTGCTAACTTCATGTATTAATATTTCATTCACCCGAAATTGGTTTTGAGCAAATTAATATCCCAAATTCATCTACTCCGAACGTAGATTAATATTTTGCAACTTAATTCCATTTTTCACCAATGGAACATCATGATAAAATTGGTCAAACTTGGGTCAACCACCCATATTCCAAACCAATTTCCAACATTCCCCCATATGAATGATATTAATGCATGTGACTACTTAAGGAAGCTCCGACGAAC